>JAJTUV010001074.1:600000-1180173 GCA_021653895.1 Mastomys natalensis
TGGTCTACTGCATCTGGTGCTGTTTCTTGTCCTGGCTGTTCCTGTTGCCTTGATATCTAATAGAGAAAAGGTTAAGAACTTCAAAAGAAGGCATTAGCAAAGAACTCAGTAGCTTCCCTGAAATGCACCTAACAAATATTCAAATTCTAATATACTACAAAGTAAAATTAAAAACTTATCAATGAATAATCTTACCATACATTTAGAGCAAAGTTATCATGGTATAATATTTAAACCATAATTCAACAGTAATTAGCATAGTAGCATGTTATCATAGACACTGCCACTGTGTAGCATTTCACGAAGGAGTCCAACAGTTTTTAAATCTGAATATTAGCTAAGATGGCAGTATTTATAATCCAGACAGTAACTAGATTATTCTTCATTAGGTAAAATAAGAATTAACAAAGGTCAACATAGTGAAAACAAACAAAACAACAACAACCAAAAGAAAGGGAGAAAATGAGAAACAGAGGTTAAGAAAAAAGGGGGGAAGCAATAATATACATTCAACCACTTGTACCACATGACACTATGAAATACTGAAAAAACAGAAAGCTATGCTTCTCAATCACATAGACTCTTCTCATACTACAAACTGATCCTTAAACTAGAAACCAGAGTCATGCCTTGGTAATGACATAGCTCCAGGTTTAACTAGAAAAGGAATGTGCTAAAACTAATTTAGCTGAAGAATAAAAAGCAAGTATTTTCTACAGTTGCTTTATAAACTAAACTTATGCCAATTTTGAAGTTAAAAGTGGTAATGTTTGGTGATGTATGTTAAAGTAATAAAAGCTGCCATTTAATAAACTCACATAGGGGCTGAGAGTATAATCACTGGTAGAGTATTTACATAGCATGCATAATACTCAGCATCACAAAAATGAATGAATGAATGAATGAATGAATGGTCATAAATTCAGACTGTCAAATATTATAAAACCTTTTGAAATATGGTATTTATATATATACTTATGTAACTATGACTATTAAACTAATGAAATACAAGTACCCACAACTGCAGTTTTTAACTCAGTGCAAGTTCATGCCAAAGAGAAAATACTGGCACACATGATATACACAGGCAAACATGCAAGCAAAACTAATACATGCATTTTTTTTTTAAAGACAATATCTATACTTACCTCAAGCCCATGTCTTTGAGGCTGTGGTGCTTCTGTGCTCATACTGGCCTTCAATTCAAACCTCTCAGTATCTGAAGCAACACTAGAAACATCCAGTTTGGCAATCCTTTGCTCAGAAGTGACAGGAGCCTCAGAGACATTATCAGCACAATCACTAACTGACTGAGTTTCCCCAGCAAGGTTAGTTGCTTTCATCCCTTCATCCAGCATCTCATCAGCGTCTAACTGTACAGTTGTTTGGGGAGCAGGTACTTCTGATGAGGTAGCCAAAGACCCTGCTGTGGCCACAGTTGGAAATCTAGAATCTTTAGAATCTCCAGTTTCAGGATCTCTGTGAGTTTTAGTAATAGGTGCTTCCTCTTGAACTTCACAACTATTATCACACATATCTGGCTCTTCTCTGCCTTCAGAGGCAGCTACAGACAAACTCTCACCTTGGAGCTCGGTGGGCAGACTAGCTTCCTCAATAGGGCTGCCTTCTACCTTCAGTTCCACATAATCATCATCTTCTTCTTCTTCCTCTATTCCAGATTTTTCCAGTAATTCTGGCATCTCTGCAGCATCTTGTTCTGAGGGAGAACTTATAGAAGCACTTACTTCACTGATGGTCACTGTATCTTTGCCTGGTTCCAAAGAATTAGAGGTAAGAGTCATCGGTCCTGTTGCATCAGAAGATGCTTTTAAGTCACATGCATCCTTTGTCTCATTTGTAGTTGTTTCCTCCATGGTGGCCTGATCCAATAACTCTTGATTATCTTGCTCCATTTTCTTTTCATCACTAGATATATCAGGTGTCTGCAGTTCAATGTTGGATGCAGAATCTATTGAACTTGCCTTCCCAATACTTGAGTTCTCATCACTATTTGTGATGAAATGAGGAGAGATGGGAAACTCTTTCTGATCTGAGTGCTGGGGCCCCACTGAAACATCAACATCCCTGGGAACACCAGTGCCTTCTGGAACCAGACTTGAAGAACACAGCCCTATTGCTTCATCACCTTTTCCCTGTTCTTCCCTAAATATATTGGAAAGGTTTTCTTTGTGTATTTCAAACGTAACCTACAAAAAAATACATATAATCAGTTAAGAGATAGATTGTTATTATTAAATTTATCTATTTATTTACATTACAACCCAATATTAGCCCTTCCTCTTCTCCAAGTACATGAGCACCATTTACAGAACCTAAAATTAAAATTCTTTCAATAATTTCAGGTTGAATACAATGAAAACCCATTTCTCTATCATTTGTCTTCAGAAGAGAGTTTTTAAATAAATTAGTTATTCTTGATATTATAGAGGCTCTAAATGTAACTACAAACAACACAAGCTTATTTATACTTAGCTAATGGATACAAGTTATTTTCTTTTTTTTAAATTTATTTAATTATTTAAATCACATCGTAATTTACTTATTCACACAGGGGTTATAAACACAAAAAGGCAGGATGTGGGGAAGGGAATGGCACCGGAGCATAGGTGTTCAGGGGAGTACAGATATCTTTCAGAACAGGGTATTGGCTGGGTGAAGGTTCAGGAGACAGGTCACTATGGCTCAGTCTATGACTCACTTGTCCTTATCTAAGTTATACTGTTACAAGTTATTTTCAAACCTTCCCCAAAGGTCAATCATTATTTTCAAAATTTAAACTCGTTATAGATGGTGTCTCTTTCTTTTGGCTCACTATTTTTCTGTGTAATACAAAAGCAGGAACCTTTATTAAAAAAGAACATTAGGTCAATGTGGAAACCCCCAAGTAACAAATATATTCATCCTATTGTCATGTTAAACTGGAGACAGGTATTAAGAAGAAAAACATCACCAAAGGTTAGAAAGCATATACCTTCAGGATTTGAAATCCTTGTAAAACTCTAAGTTTGGTTGCTTTACTAATTTCCCTTAATTTAGTCCAATCGTCTAAAAGCTAAGTGGTAATTAAACAATTATCACTGTTGTTATCTTTGTTATGCTGTTTTTCTAAAGGTACTTGTGACTTAAAACTGATAATTCACAATTAATGACCAGATATTGTTCTAAATTACCCAGCTAAAAGAACACTCATTAATCTTCACAATCATTTGATTGCTAATCTATAGCAGTTTGTAATGTTTAGAAAGCACTTCTATAAACTCCCTGTTACAGATACTTATGTGCTATTAACAGCAACATTTTTTTTTTGCCATTACTTACAACTTATTTGGCACTCAGATTTACTAACTAGGAGATAAAAGAGAAATTAATCTAGATGTTAATATCTTATTTTATATATTAAGAATGTTTAACTCATGAAAATTTAGACTTTTAAAAATTAGCAGGCATGTTTAGCAACTGATTTTGCTTTAAATAAATGTACCTTTTCACTGTATTATGCCATACAATACTTGCTGAATATGACATCATAGTTTAAATTGTATGTTAACAATGTTTTTTCATAACAGATAAATAAGACACGTTTTCAATGCAATGCATGTGAGATAGCATTATCAACGTACATCAGTCAAAAGATTACTACCACAGACAAGATCTTTTAGAAAATGATAGAACAGCATTCAACAATCACACATGGCAGCAGATATAATAGTAAAATCTAATTATAAATACTTACTGACTAATCTTATGCAAAGCACTATTCAAATTCATATTTAAAACTAAATTCTCTACGAGTAGGGTTTTCTGTTAAGACAACAAACATAAGGTATATGCTAGCTCAGGGAAACTACTAAAGCAAATGTGTTATGAGAATAACATTGCAGGCCTAATAGGAAAGGGAAACTATCCCATAGGAAACCAAGTGATACTCACTCACCATAAGCACTGTACATCATTCATTCACACAATGAACCAAAAGTGATTGTGTGACAGATAAATTAACATGGCTCAAATATAAAAAGAATACAGTATAAAAATGTCTTTCTACCACTCTCAAATTCAAATGCAAAAATCCTACAATAATCAAGCAATTAATCAACTATTAACTTTTCACGTATCATTCCAAACCATGGTTTTTCACATACACACAGGTATAAATTCTCAATCTGCTGCTTTTTAATCCAAATATAGCAAATATAACCAACATTTTTTCATAATTTTCACCTAATTATTCTTGGTGAATTAGCTCAAAATATTACTAAAGTCTTCTTATAATAAGTTGGTCCAGAATCCTTTTATAACCCTAAAGTAATTTTTATAGATTTTCTGTGAGATGTTTGATCATGTTTCTTGGACACAGATATATTACATAGTCTTTTCCTATCAATTTCTAATTAGGAATACCACCTTTAGTTTTCGGCCTTTTTCCTTTGGTATGTAAGAACTATGTTTGACTTTTATTTTTTAACAAAGATTGCTTGTAGTTGATAGAGTTCAGTGTGCTCCATCAAAAGCACAGCACTTTAAGCATCTTACATATTTTGAACTGAGAAATGGCAGCATATGAAGGACCTCTGAACTTTACCCTCCCATGTCTTAAGAGACAAGTCATGAAACTCAAGACATGCCCCCAAGAGGAACCCTCCCTGTAATGGGAGGAAAAAAAGTAACTGGATTTACACAAAGAGCAGATACAGGGAGGCATATAAATGTCTGACAGTTGCTACTTACAGCACACGCCTCTTCATCTTATCTTTCCCTCTTTGTCTAACATAACGTCAAAGCAGCAAATTTAACAGTCTCACTGGTGATTCATGTCCTTATGGAAGGTTTAAATTTATTTAAAATGATTCGTCACATATTTGCCATGCTTACCTTTTGTCAATTGTCTAATTGGTGGTGGTAAGGAAATGTTTTTCTCACAAATCTGCTGTCCTTACTTTGAAGCTCACCATACTTATTAGTAACCACTTATAATAAATTCAAAATAAACTTTCTCCTTTCATAAAATGTTTTAAGCAACATTTCCTTAACAACGTGATATGAGTCTTTCATTTAAACCCTAATATCATTAGTATCTGTCTAAATAGGCTAATACTTGGGAACATTCTAGAATTTGTGTAAGACAAAAAGTAAACTTGTCACTCAAATTTACATAAAGTACCAAAATTCTTAAATGGTAATTGTTCACCAGTCAGTAATATCCTTTACAATACACTAAATTAAGCTCATTTTCATAGGTTATTCTGTATTAAGTTCTTAACCAAAAGCTAACATACTAATGGTTCATGCACAATATTGTATTACTGGCAAACATTTGTTCTCATTATCACTTAAGAGCACTCTATTATCTTCATTATACACAACACAAATATATATACATTAATATGTATATATACACATGCATATGTATATACACATATATGAAGTTAAGGCAAATCATGACAAAATAATACAGTAGCCAGATTGTGATAGCACAAATCCATAATTCCAGCACTACTGAAACAGAGAGAGGTGGAGTTCAAAGTGTAAGCCCAAGAAGCAAGCACAAGAGGGCCAGAAGCCTCCCCTGAGGACCTACAACTACCAGGTTCCAACTACAGAACACTAACTTCACTACATGGACCCAATCTCGTCATGCAGAGTAAAAAGCTCAAACTCTGGACTTGAAAACCCAACAATCCTTACCCTAGAAGTCTCCACCCTGAAAAACTCTACCCTCTAAGAAATACTGTGTGTGTGTGTGTGTGTGTGTGTGTGTGTGTGTACACCGGCATGGTACTGGCAGAAAAAAAATATATATATACACACACACACACACACACACATATATACACACATTGTGTCTTCTGTTCAGTTCTCTGCTGCTTCTCACCCAAGTAGAGACAGTTACCCTCCTGGGTTTTTCGCTCCCAATGAATGTCTTGTATAAAGTTTGTTGTGCAGTGTAACTTTGTGGTATTCCTTGGCTCCTGACTGCCAGGATACCAGCCAAGTTGTAACACTTACACAAAATCTATCTAACCATTTAAGGGGTTGTATGGAAACCTATTACAGTAGAAGCTTCTTAAAATACATGCATATATATAAGAAATATAAATGGAATCACCAAATTTGAGAGGGGAGGTAGACAAAGTCCCAGCTAGGCTTCTCTTGTCAAAAAATAAAATCTCCAGTGCCAGGAATGAGTTATATCTAATTAAGTTATTGGCCAAAGGGATCCCCATGGAAACAACCAAACAACTCAGGCTATTGACAAGGCTACTGTTTGTTCTGATAATAAACTGATAATAAACCCCTATTGCTGAAGACAATGCCTACATAACTCACTGAGTATAGAAAAGTCAGAAAGCTATCTACCTAGAGCATTACCCCTAATGACTAACGTTCATGGTATTGGCAAGTACTTTGCATGCTAGCAGAAGAGAACAGTAACTACCAAACCAGTTATAAATCCAGTGATCTATAGTGCTTACGTAGCTGTAAGCACTAGAGATGGTGAAATATGCTGGTGCAATAATGGCACAAAAGCTGTAGGAATAAGTAACCACTATCTGATTGGATTTAAGGCCCATTCCATAAGATTGAATCTATGCTGACACTGTTCAAGTGGCAAACACTCTGAGGCTTAGACAGGCCACAAAGCTGGAGAAAACCAAACACCATTGTTCTGCTAAAGGAATGTAGCAGTATATTGATTCCAATCCTGCTATACCCATAAATCAGGCCTCATTCCAGCCAACATCTGAGAAACTTCCCCCTGCAGTAGACAGTAACTAATAAACAGATCCACAAGTGGACAATGCGCTGAGAGTGAGAGACATTGGAACATTTAGTTGTAAATGGGCTGTCTTCATCAAACCCTTCCTCTTAGGACTCAGGGAACAGGAAAGAGGAAGTGTAAGATTGTAAAAGCCAGGAGGGAAGAAGGACAGTAAGGAAGCAAGGCCATCTAAACACAGCAGGAACAACAAACATATAAGCTCAAAAAGACATTGGCAGCAAGCACAAAGCCTACACGGCTCTGTGTCAGGCAAGCTCCCAGTGCTGAGAAGGCAAGTGGACACAAGCCCCATCCCCACCAGAAGCTTTCACCAATTGACAGCCACATCCAAAGACTTAATGAGTATGCAACCCACACTGGCTGTGCCCAGGAGCAGATGGCTATTTGTGAATTTGTTTTGTCTCATAAAGCTTTGGTTGGCCATTATTTTACCTTACAGGTCTTTTGTTTATATACCACAGTTTCTGATTATGTGATTTTAGTGTGTGTGTGTGTGTGTGTGTGTGTGTGTGTGTGTATACACACATGTGTGTACATGTGTGCGTGTGCCTGTATACGTGTTTCTCATGCTTTTTCTTTGTTGTTTTGTTTGATTTATTTAGTCTTGTTTGTTTTTTTATTTGCCTGTTTATTTTCTAAAGAGAGAAAAAGAAGGTGTGGAATGTGGGGAGAATCTGGGAGGACATGAGGGAGGAGAAACCGTAATCATAATATCTAGTATAAGAAAAACTTATTTTCAATGAAAAGAAAGAAAAGGAGAAAAAGAAGTCTGCCTAAGCTACACAGGAAAACTCTGTCACAAAACAATAAAAATAAAAGCTAGGGCTGCTGCGGCTCTGAAAGTGTGAGCTTGTCCAATACTCACAAGCCTGCTTTACCCTAGCACTGCAGGAACAGCAGCCCAGAAAAGCAATAATCTTTACTCCTATAATTAAAAAGAATCATCATTAATTTTATTTCCTCTTTTATAAAAATATTATTCTTTTCTCATACAATATAGCCTGATTACAGTTTCCCTTCCTGAACTCTTCCCAGTTCCTCCCCTCCCGTCCAGACCTGTCTCTCATCATAAATGAACAGACTTCTGAGAGAGAACAATAAAACATAACAAAACAAAATATAAGAAAACACAAAAACTATCACATCAAAGTTGGATAAGGCAAACCAACAGAAGGAAAGAGCCAAGAGAAGGTACAAAAATGACTAGACCACCCTGAATGTGCCTGATCTCCTGTGATCAATTTTATTTTCTCGAAAAATCTAAACGTGCTTACAAGCAAATCTGGAATATAAATTACTAGAAATTTTAGTGAGCACTTTAGTGTAACTAATAAAACATTCTAAAATACATAATAAAAATTCTAAAATATAGAAACTCTTCCTGGAAATTCTACAGAAATGTATCCCATAAAAGCTAAATACAAAGGATGTGCACACACACAATAAGGGCATCACTGCTTTGCAAGTACACATATGAATCAGGGAGCCTGGAGGTATTACCAAAATACTAACAGTAAGTCATATGCGCACATTTGGACATTGAGTGGCTTGGCAGTTTTGTGTACATACATTTGGAGTACATTCTAATTTTCTTGTTATTTTCAAATTTAAAAAAAAAAATAAGAAAAGGTATTTTTATTTAAAATTTTAATGATAAGATTACTTCACCAATCAAGCATAAAATGCAAATAATCTGTGAAACATAAAAATTGTAACATTTGACATTTCTTTTATGTTTTAGATTACATTTTATTTATGTATGAGCGTATGTGTGTTCATGCTCTACAGCACATATGGAGGTCATTTCTCTCCTTCTACCTATGAGTTCATGGATCAGACTCAGGTTATCAGCTTAGGCAGTATACAACTTTACCCACTAAGCCATCTCACTGGCTCCTGAAGTTTCCTAATGGATGGCAGTTACTTCTAATGTTCTGTCTATAACATGACTAAAGAGAACAATTACACAGTGTCTCAGACTGTTGACAATAGGTAGAATACTCTAATCATCTAAAATCTTTAAGTATTTTACTCAAATTCATCCAGTTGAGCACAATCTAATTCACATTACATTTTTAATTCAAGTATAATTAATTTTTACTTGTTCATTAACTTGTATCTTTTGGCAACAAAGAACATATAGCCTAAAGACTGAAGCTCGATTTCTATATTTTAAAAAGAGGTTTTAGATCATTCTCACAATTAATAATATGAAATAATTTAAATGATAATTAAAGAGTAAAAGAATTTCAGCATACCAAATAAAAACATGATTATTTAACTGTATTATATTTCACCCTTTTCTAAAAAGGAGAAAACATTTTAAAAGATGAAAACATAGACTACAGTGAAATTACACAGGTTGCTGGGCACATGTCTGAAACCCTTAGCCCCAGTAAGCAGCCCAGTGCAGCTGCTAGAAGCCTATTACTGCTTATAAAGCCTAGTGCCGCTGTTGGTGGAAGAGCGCACAATGACAAACAGCTTCCCTGCTACAAAGGTGGCAGGAAATCTATCAAACTGAACAATAAAATTGCAATTGAGTTTCTTTGGCTTTTTATAGCAGCTGCATATATCCTGATGTAACTGCAAAAGCAAAAGCCATCCAATTCTGCAACTTAGTTCTTTGCACATTGGTTCTTCATCAAGAACTACAATATAAAGTTGTGATACTAAGACCCAAAAATCACTGCAGAAAGCAAAAGGTAGGCTTTAATGATATATTATACCACATACAAAAAGTATTTAAGATGCTTTTAAATAGATCCTTTTACAGAGAGAAAATTTGGCTATAAGAAACTCAACAGGACTCTTTGCACGTTACATATCATTCACCTCCTTAGCTAGATAACTCACACCCAACCCAAACTCTGTGGATATTCATATGAAGAGCTGCGGAGCACAAGCTGTCCCTTTTAAAAATAACTGTTAACATTTCAAAGTCAAAAAGAATGACTGTAGAAATATTTAAATAAGATGTTTTGTATAAATTTTATGGAGAAAAAATACCTTTTAATTTTTAATCAATGAAGAAAATTCGCACAGATAATGAAAATATATGTGTGGAAAAATAAAATTAAAAGCTGAAATTACAAGAGTCAATTTGAAACAAGCTTTTCTTTGCCTCTAACAATTTAATTTAGTACTTTAAATATAGCGTCGTGGCATAATGTAACAAATCTAGTTTTACTCCAATTTAAAAATACAAAAACATAAAAACACTCCACAACTACTTCAGTCAGCATTTCCTTTAAAAAGGAGGCAGAAGACTGGCTTTTATCGGAAAGTAGACACAAGGCCTCTCCTTAAAGCAATTATTTTCTTTACAAAGCAGTTTTAAGATCTGTTTCAAATCAAAAGGCCCTGAAGTAAAGAAAAATATAAACTCAATAGTGCCTGCCTCTTCTCTCTGACCACTCTGTATTTATTCTATATAATCCATGTCTTTAAAAAAAAAAAAAAAAAAAAACTACTGCTTGCAAATACTATATTTCCTCCCTTCTCTACATCATATTTAAACTCACAAAACAATGAAGATTTTTATAATTAAAACTCTATTAAGAGACCATAAACTGAGGTACACATTCAGTTTCTTTAGACTCTCCACATCCCCACATATAATTTTCTAAGGACTAAAAAAATCTTACAGTATATTATTAGCTTAATGCAAAGGTAGGCAGGTAAGAATTTTATGAAAGTAATAAAAATATTTCCTGCATACAGAGAGGAGTATTCAAACTTCTTTGTGCATAAGCACTTATTTTATCTATGTGTATGTATGTGTGCATATATGTATGTGTGTATACATGCACATGTGTGTACATACATGTGGGGGTGTGCATATACATGTATGTATGTTTGCATGTTTTGCAATTGGGCCTCTATACTGCCCAGACTAGTCTTGAACAAAGAATTATCCTCTGCCATGTTTGCAAATAGCTGGGAATATAGGCACATACCACAATTCAGAGCAAAGGGGTGCTTTTAAAGTATAGGTTTACAACCTGTGGTATAGCTTAGTAGTAGGGAACTTGCATCATAGGCACAAGACCCTGCATATGATTCCCCAGACTAATAAACTCTTCTAGAATTCCTCCACCACAGGAATAAGATTTTGAAGCCAAGCGGTGGCGACACATATCTTTAAACCTAGCACTCAAGAGGCACAGGCAGATAGATCAATGTGAGGCCAGCCTGGTCTGCAGAGTGAGTTCCAGGACAACTAGCGATAAGGAACCCTGTCATAAAAAAAAAAAAAAAAAAAAAAAAAAAATAGGATTTTGAGGTTGGACAAAGAAAACTATAATAAGATGTGCATCCTAAACTCCTCTGCAGAAGTGATCCAACATCATACTATGAGTGGCCATGGCACAGGTGCTTTCCTAAGCAGCCACTGATACTATTTGTGGCTTCCTGGTAAGACAGAATTACTCAATCATACACAAAAAAATGTCAAGAAGCTTTATACAGTGATGACAAACTTCTTCCTTCCCCTTCCTATGACAAATGCTTAATGTGCCACTCACTGCTAAAACCTCAGCACAAAGCACAGTTCTATGGATGATGTGAAGAAATGTTAATAGCTGCTGATAAACTGCAAGAGAAGAATTCTCTTTTATTAACAGAGAAAGATAAGCAGAACCACAGGGACATATATAGTTCATGTTGGCCTGCACTGCTACATCATACATAGCATTCTCCTTCATAGAAGTCACACATCTCCATGAAAACCTATTTACCACTTTTTCATAAATGGCACTGTTTCTATGTCTTTGCTTACTCTGTCTGTTTCCTCAACCAGAAAGCCACCCAATTTCTATCTCCATGGATTTACTTCTTAAAACTGTACTCAATATCACCTGTTCCACAGACTCCTCCATGACCTCAAGTAGAAGCTTTCACTGTGTATATCCCTTCTGTGGTATTTATGGTCTGAATCTTATATACAGCCCTTTTTACATGTATGTTATATTCCATTAGAAAACAGTACTTTCCAGGATAATATGTTTTGGAATTTTCTTTCAACTTTCATAATTTCTAGGAAAGTACTGAAATAGAAGAAGCAAGAAAGAATGAAAAGTGAATACATATAGGGAGTAAAAGAAAGAGGATAAGATTTTAATATTGAAAGGAAAAGAATAGAGAACCACAAACAGACTGGGCACAGAATGACTGGAAATGCTGAGGAGACAAAAATCTATCAAACAACAGAGAGGGGTGAAGATGGAAGAGGTGCAGCTCTACTAAAGGAGGAACAGACAGAGTACAGAGAAATAGGTTGCCATCTGAAGGCCAGAGGAATAGACTGAGCAGAGATAATGGAGAGAACAGAAAAAGATGTAAGGTGGTAATATGGGTTGAAAAACAGAAGACTCAGAGGAAAACAGAAAGCTGAGCAGGCAATCATGGAAGTACAGACAGTACCAAGACGGCCAGGTTCTCTCGAGCCATACTATGTGATGCAGGAAACTGACAAGAGACACAAACAAACATGCTATGATCTCATACAGACTGAGTGACCAGTTAAGTCCTAAACAATGGAAAGGACTTGAGAAAATGGAAAGGACAGTGTAAATAAAGATTTAACACATCGGGGCTTATTGGAAAAGAACTATAACCCTATAGCCAGAGTGTAGTTTCTATCAAGTAGTAGAAGTTAGAAAAAAACATTTCCATAGTATCAGTAAAAGACAAGGTAGACATGTGAAAAAATAATTTTAAAAAACTAACTTGTTATTAAAAGAATGAATGAACAGCCTATGGAAGGAAACAGCATTTTTTTTTAGATTGATATATCCATAATCTTACATGGGATCTGTGGTGTTATCTTGTTTAGGTATTAATCCACAAAGAAAATCCAAGCCCACAGAGTTATACAGATGGACAGAACTTCATAGACCCTCTGAAAAGATCTCATATATCCTCAAAGTCTTCTAGCAACACTTAACATCTTTCTGAAGGTAACATTCCTCTAACCATCCTTCCTTCAGTAGTGTATATGAGTTATATACACTTAGAAAACATGAAAAATATCTGCTTCTTGCTTGGCACTCTCCTAATCTGCAATACTATCATGTAGCTCTGAAATCTAATCCAAATGTATATAAGACTCAAACGCAAATCAATTTTTCTAGTTATCTCTCTCTTCAATATGAAAACTTACTAACAGGAACCAACCTAGGTTACAGCAGTCCACTATAATAGAGGAAAAGTAGTCATTTTGTACAGTACAAACCAAAATAAGATATATAGGGATGGGAAACTGTTCCTATACAGGATTACACTCTGGACAGTTGGGGCTTTAAGAGTCATGCAATGCTGTAGGAAATACTCAATTTATCCTTGTAGTGCAAAAATAGCCCTATATTAATAAATATATGGGCAAGAGTGATTATGTTTCAGAATGTTTATTTATAGCACTACATCAGGCAGAATTTTGCCCTTGGGTCATGGTTGGCTGAACAATGCCTTGGACTAAGCTGATCAGTCTCAAAACCCAAGGATGTACAACAACGGCAGTTCATGAAATCAGTGCCAGGTTTTATTTCCCAACAGATTCTAAGGTTTACTTTTTATTACTTTAATTATAGTGTGCACTGTGTGTCTGAATTTGGGTATGTGTGTGTGAATGTAGATGCCCTCAGACACCAGACATACTAAATACCCCTGGCACTAGAATTACAAGCAGTCAAACCACTAACATGGGTGCTGGTGAATGAACTTGGGTCATCTAAGAGATCCTTCTATATCCTGGGTGCTAAGATTAAAGACTTACAGAAGCATACACTCAGAAAACAAAAATTTGGATTATGATGATATATAAATCAAAATTTTAGTCTATTTTAAATAACAGACAATGTGATAAGGTGATATGAAACAATAAGAACTTAAAGATAAATGCCAGTAATGATATAAATGTATGCACTAATTTGAGGGGGGAAAATTCCATTATCCTACAAAGTATTACATATTACAGCTCTAAGAATTTACATAAACCCTCAAATACGCATAATTTACTTATCAACTGGTAGAAGAGTCAAGTTGAGGCATGGAAGACAAAATAAATGAGAAAATAAACACAGTACAGGAGTAGATATGAATAAATCCAAACAACAGTGTATAAACAATGATTTGCAAAAAGTCATGTAATATGCTAGCGTTAACCCTAAATTTAAATATAGAAAAGAATAGTACTTATTATTAAGAGATGTCAAGGTTTAACATTATGACTCAAGGAAAGAGAGAATGCCTAGCATACAGACTGCACTGAGCTCAATAACTTGAACTAGCTAAACAAAAAACTAAAACTTATATAAACGTATATACTTCAGTAAGAGTATAAAGAAGATACATAAATTATATTAGTGGGGTATAAGAATAGAAACTATGAAGAATATAGACAAAACATTTAAGAAGGGGTATTTAATTTCATAAATGCTAAGTATTAGGCACCTTGCTCTTTGTATCCTTCAGTGTCTCTAATATTTCATTATAATTTTTTAAAGCTAAAAAAGCAAAGAACAGGCTAGAAGAAGATCGCAAGTTCCAGGTAATTCTTGACTAAATTACTAAGTCTATGGCAATCCTAGGTTACATCAAACACTGTGTTAAAAACAGGAAAATAGGTGAGTATTTTCTTAGAAGTCAATTTTTTTTTCCAATTTTGACCTGAGCAAACTGCAAATATGAGCCAGAGGCTTTTTTTTATTCAACTTTTATTATTTACAAGAGGAAAACAAAAAACAAATACAAAAACCTCCCATCTTTGAACATGGTGCGCCACCTTGTGTTCAAAACTTTCTAACAACAATAAAAATTTCAGAAAAAAATCTGAGTATGGCATACATAAAAATCTAAATTTCTATATATTTTGACATGATGTTCAATTTTACTTAAACATACATAATACTTACACTTGAAAATAATTGTTTATGATCTATATAAGTAAGGAATATTTTTATTAATGCCTGTTGGTTTTTACTTGACTGTATTTTGAGAAAATAACTTGCCTTTTTCCTTTATTTCAAGCATATTAATATTTTACATGAGTAAAATTCAAAGTTACAGTTACTTAAAACAGCATACACTTTCCTAAAGCAGCTTACCTTCGAATGTGTGATGGATAAGGTATCTACCCACACTCGCCAGCCACCCCACTCATATTTGACTGCATGGTAAAGCAAAATTCTGAATATGGCATATACCATTTCTGTTATCTTTTGCTCATCTGAATTCTTTGGATTAAAGTAGCAGAGAGAAAGCATCCATTCTTGCCACACAGAGCACTGAAGCAAGCTCCTGAAAACAATTTTTAAAAAAAATATTGAATTACTACAAAATATAAAATCACCAGAGAATTCTAAAGACTAAAGGTCTGTAAAAAGGAGGGAGGGGTGGGCATGATGTGGATGAATTGACAGAAGGAGGGAAGGAGGGAGGGAGGAGGACAAACCAGTCCAGGCCTGGTAGTACATGCCTTTAATCGCAGCACTCACAAGACAAAAACAGGTTGGTCTCTAAGTTCCAGGCTAGCCTGGTCTACGGAAGGAGGCTACACACAGAAACCCTGTCTCAATGTGGGATAGGGGGCTGGACCTAAGCCATCGTTATCTATAATACATCCAAAACAATTTTAACAATGTGGTAATAAAAATTCTAGCTCTCATGTGTTATTTATTCACAGTTAGAAAAAGGATTTTTTTGTAAGACAAACTGGAATCATCCAAAAGTCGACATGGATCCTGTAGATAAATACTTTCTGCTCGGCTTACCTCCTGTTTTCTCTACTGTTATTAAAAAGTTTAATCATGTCAGAAAGAAATGCTCGGCGAACCTCCATGCTCTCTGGGCACTGGGGAGAATTTCGAAGTAGGGTCGCAATTACTTTCAGTATCTCTGTAAGACAGTTCATAAATAAGTAAAAACTAAACACCAACAAAAAATTCATGAAGGTAGATTAATATAAACAATTTCTTGAGCTTTCCTTTATAATGTCTACTAAAAATTTTATAAAACTTGGGGAAAACATGCTAACTTAAAACTTATTTTAAAGAATATTTAAATTTATAGAAAGGAACCAATATTTATTAGAAAAAACTTATACACAATAATGACTTAATGTCATGCTGAGTGTCTCTCCTCTCCAACAAACGGCCATGACACGATGAAGCAAGTGGTCTACCGCTGGGCTACACCCCAGCCAGTTACAGTTTATGCAGTCCAAGCAATACATGAAGTTAGAAATGAACAAAATGTTTAGTCCCTGCCAAAGATAAAGCTGAAGTAAAAACAAAAATTCCCACCATATTCAAAATCTTAAGAAAAAAAGATAAATTCTCACTCTGAAATAAAATTTATTGTATATATACAGCCTTTCCTTTATGAAATAAAATTTTAAAACTATGAGAAAAAAATGAAAACCCATTCAACCGTGCTGAAGGATCTCCATGGTGGAATGTAGACACTACGTACTGTCTTCAAAGCTGAGCCCTCTGAAAGAAGAGTCCGTTCAGGCCCAGGTGAGCTGTATCTCGAACACCACACTATACTGCCTGCCTTTCCTGAGTCAGTGGTTAGGCATTAAAAGGTCAAACAGTAAGGGCTGAGTGGGTCCTCTCCAGAATGCAGGTGTGACCTACATGTTCAAAGTTAAGAGGTGGGACTGTTCAAAGCAATCAGGCCTTGAGGTCTCTCCAATTAACCAGAGGTAGGCCATTTTTTCAGGGCTCCAGGGCAACTTTCAGCTTGCTTCTTCTGTCTTTCTCAGTGGGCAGGGCAGCCCTCACCAGAACAAACAGAGGAACAAATAGAGGCAAAAAAAATTTGAAAAAATTTGAAAAAAGGCAAATTCTATTCTTTTGAATTATCCAGTCTCGACGACTATGTTAGAGCAGCATGTTCTAAGTTGATAATCTACTCTAAAATTCTTATATTTAAATTTTTCCTTTTTTACTCTGAACAATGAATGACATCATATGTCTTGGAAAGCAGAGGAAACTGAACTTCAAAGCTTCATGCTTTTAAAACTGATACGATGGCTGGGCGATAGTGGTGCATGCCTTTAGTCCCACACTCAGAAGGTAGAGGCAGGGAGATCTCTGAGGGGCAGCCTAGTCTACAGAGCTAGTTCCACGATAGCCAGGGCTCACAGAGAACCCTGTCTAAAAAAAAACAAAAAAAAAAAAAAAAAAAAAGATAAGTAAGTAGGATGGATGGATGGATGACGATGGACGGATGGATGGATAAAAATAAAAAAGTTCTTTTTAAAAAACAATGCTATGATGCAGCACATTATACACAGAAGCAGCACAGCAGGTAACTGAATTTCAGAACTCCTCCCCATACAAAAAGTACTTGCAATTCTGAAAATCCTTTAGTTACTCTGATGACATGATCTTAAAAATAAAATGAGAAATGAACATGTTCAGTATGTAAGAATTCTAAGTTAAACAAGACTGTGTCCCATATCAAACTTGGCATTCCTGTACTGGAAGTAATTTAAAATAAAAAGTGTCCACCATTGTTTATGTAATTCACCCTAACTTTACTAAATAACATAATAAAAACTTTTCCAAAAAAACTAAACCAAGATCATATGAATAAAATTTAAAACATTTATATAAGCCAAGTAACAACACCAATTGGTGTAACATTCAATAAAGACATAAGTAAAACTATTATGATACATTTCTTAATGAAAGATTTACTCACTTCAGTATTAACTTTTGGTTTTTCATAGAGACTTTTTAAAGTAGAAAAAAGTAATTTTAAAGTATGTAAAATACATACGAGGGTTTTGTATTTTTACTGTAGAATCAGGATCTGGATGCTGTTTGTGTATCACCTGAGTACAGATCTGTTCTATAAGAATCTGCAAAAGTAAACAACAAGCTACATTAGCACAAGAGCTGGATGAGTGACTCTTAAGGAAGTCGAAGCACAGTACTAAAGCTCAGTGTGTGCAGCTGGGCGTGGGCCTCACCTCGTAATCTCAGGTCTAGGGACACTGAGGCAAAAGGACTCCCAAGACTTGACAGCAGCCAATCTTTTTTTTTTTTTTTTTAATTGGAAAATTTTATTTACATTTCAGATGTTCTCTCCTTACCCCATTTCCCCCCTCCTCCCAAGAACTCACTATCCCTTCCCCCTTCCTCCTGCCTCCATGTTGTGTACCCCACCCACCCTCCCCTGTACCTCACCTCCCCACCCTCGAGTATCCCCCCCCCCCACGACGTCCAGCCTTCATGGGACCAAGGATCTCTTCTCCCACTTATCATATATAGCTCCCTTGCATATATAGCTGGAGCCATGGGTCCCTCCCTAAGCGACTCCCAGGCTGGTCGGTTTAGACCCTGGGGGCTCTGGTTGGTTGGGATTGTGACAGCAGCCAATCTTAATGACAGAGCTAGAGTCTGAAACAGCCTGAGCTTCAGAATGAGATGCTGTCTCAAAAACAAAACTTTATAACGATATAATTTCAATGCTAAGTTGTCCAAACACATAAATGTCTTTAATACCATAATGATATTTACTTCACTATAAAATTGTAATATCATTATAAAATGAGTATCAAAGTCAACACAATGGAATAAACACAAAATAAGGATAACAAGATTACTTAGTAATTCATAATTAATAAACTTCTAAAATGCAGCCATATTACCTTTATGTAAATAATTTAAAAGTGGTACATTATAAAACAAATGATCTTGTTTTATTTGAATACTGACCATTATGCAGACACCTTACTAATAAATTAATGAGTAATTTTCTAACTACATTCTTACCTCAAACAGAACATTATACATGGTCATTGTGATTAGATTTGTCTGAAGCATGAGTCTCTCAGCTAGCAGCGAGAACAATCCATGCCCAAGCATGACTTCAGCTTTTCTCCTAAAATAACATGAACGAAATCACAAAATACAGAGTTTGGGGGTTTACAAACTAAATAAAGTGAATACAACTGGGTTTTTTTGTTGTTGTTTTGGTTTGGGTTTTTTGTGTATGTGACTGTAAATTCCAACTCAATTACTACACAACATTTTTCAACCCAGAACTTTCAACTCTAACCACAATATAAGCATAGCCAAAGTTCAAGATGCAAAAGAGATGGCAGAGCGAAACTTGAACTACATTCTACAGAGCATTATCAGTTGTAGCTATCTGCCAGCACTGGGCCATGCACTACTAGGAACAATCATCTAAGGAACACTGATCCCTCAGAATCACAACTGGAGGGGAAAAAAAGAAATGTACATAATTTAAGAAACTGAACACTATAGAAATATGTGCATTAAAATTAACATTCCAGGCATAAACTTTAAAACTAAAAATAACGTACTTTAATTCTATCCTGGGGTCAGAAACTTTTCTATATATTAAATACTTAAAATTTGTGGACCATATGGTCTCTGTCACATCTCACCATTGCCTTTCTACAATGAAAATAGTCACAGGTATTCAAATAATAATGTGTCTGTGATATAATAAACTTCATATGCAAGTGGCATCTAGGATCAGAAAGACTACAGTCTTCACAACCAGTTTGTTCTATCTCCAAAATCTAAAGTTCTGAAATAAACTGGGAAGTAGCAACAGATAGAATATTTTGGTTGTGACATTTAGGTCACTGTATCAATCAAGGTAAATGATGTAGATAATACACAGGATGATTCAGTTCACCAAATTAAGCCTTCAATGCATTTACACTAATTCTCATAAAAGTCCAACACATAAATAATTTAAGTAATTTTCATATCAGAATTTAAATTGTCTTCTCCAGTTTCATCTTTGAAATGTGCAATAATGGCATTAAACTCATAAGAAAATTATGAATAAAAACTAAGTAATCAGCACCACAACAACGACAATAAAAAAGTAACTAAAGGAATGACAGAACAGGAACATGATTCAAAAGCTTTAAATAAGTAATAGTCAACTGGTGACTTTAGATCTCATGTGTACTCACTTGGGCGCCAGATGCTTTAGAAAGTAGCCCAGTGCCTTGAGTGCCTGCACTCGGATTCCTTCACTCTTCGATGCCAGGAGTTTATAGATAACGCTGAAGAAATAAAAATTATGAACAAACTAGTCGGCAGATCCCGGGCAGCAGCTCTGCACTGAATCTCACAAAACCCGGCAGAAGTGGGGCACCCAGGAGCTCTGACCCAAGCAGTATCTCAGATAGCTTACTTATTTCAAATTATTTTCAAAAGTTTCTAGGAGATGCTAATTGGCGAAGATCTTATTTTAAGCTCTCCACAAAAGAATTTTAGTCTCTGTTTAATATTCTCGAGAGAGATGTAAATCCTGATCTCTCTCAACAACCAATTGACAAAAGAGGAGCAATTTTGCAAAAAGTATAAGAAGCTGTTATTAATAGATATATTATAAAGACTGGTTAGTTGTTGGCTGTTCTATAACAGTCCTTTGATAAAAGATATTATTAATGTAGATTTATATCTCTTTAAATATTGTCTTTATGACTCTCTGAGTGTGGAAGAAGCAGCTGCCCAATCTTACAAGAACTCTGAAAAATTTGTTTTTAAAAATAAAAGAGGGGGAACTGTTTCCCCCCAGAAGGAGTCTCCTGAAACACTCTCCATCATGCCTTGTTTACTTTGAACTCTCTAAAACTGAAAGCTCATGGCAAATCTGCTGCTGACTGCCTCTGGCATCACTGAGACCACTAAAGACTATGCCATAGCTATGTGGAAGGTCCCTCTTACCCTTAAATGGAATGGCCTGGACCCAGTTCTCATATGGGCTGAAGACTGATATGCCTGTTTGATACCACAGAAGGCACAGCTAAATGGCTGCCAAAAGTTTAATGGAATAAATAGATAACCCCACAAGGCCAGGCCCAACTATAAATAAGATGAATAACAATTGACTTCCAGGGAAGAGAAATCTCCCTAAGAATTCCCTTCTTTTTCCTTTCCATGTAAAAATGAAACACCCATGATGTCTGCTGGTAGAAGCTGTAATCCTGATGCTGTCCTTTGGACTTAAACTACTCAGATCTTTGATGGGTCATTGACAAGGACACGAAACAGCTAGAGATTGACATCACTAATCTGAAGAAATCCTCGTTTCGCTGTCTGAAATGATCTCCAAAAATTGCAAAGGACTTTATCGAACTTGATTTACTCTTTTACAATAGAAAAGACTGTGTACAGCTCTTGACTGTGTACAGCCCTTAAAGAAGAATGTTGCCCTTACATAGACAAGACAGGGATGGTTAAAGAGAACATGAAAAAGATCAGAGAAGGCCCAGAGAAAAGACAGAGAGAAAGAGAAAGAGAAAGATGAGAGCTGGTACAAGGACTGTTTTTCAACCTCTCCATGGTTGTCAACCCCACTTCCTCCATCTTGGGACCATTAATTGGGTTATTTTTGCTGATTCTTTTGGTCCCGGGCCTTAAATTGGCTACTAACTTTGTGATACAACAGATAGATAATTTGGTAGCAAAACCTATTCAGATACATTATCATAAGTTAGCTATGGAGGACCACGAGACTCAAGATGAGGTTGTTACTTTATCCAGGGTGTTGCTCAAACCCATCTCCACCCAACCTAAAAGAGGGGACTTCCGCCCCTAGGCCAAGCAGAGTGAGGCTACCCAGAACCCCCTCTGACTGGTGATCTGAATTCTTGCTTAGGCTGCGAGGCTAAGCACTGCAAGGGAATATAAATAAAACTTAAAAATATCTATCTGGGTTCCCTGAGGGACAAGCCTGACTGCATAGGGGTTGATGTCAAAAGTATCCCCTCTCCAGGAAAAAAGACATCGGGATGGGTATGGCCCTCATGCCTCACTGGACAATGACAGGAGGACCAGAGCCATTACAAGGTCCCTTTCAATTATTGGAGGTCAGGCTCTATCCCTGCCTTCACAGAATAGAATCGCCAAGGCCCTTCTATACTTAGAGAAGGGAGGAGATGTCAGGAGCAGCCCTGCATATACACTAAAGGCCTAAAATCAGCCATAGGCCTAAAGTCAGCAATAGGCCTGACATACATGCATGCTAACACAAAATCTTGGGTCTATGTGGAAAAACACTGAAAACAGAAGGCTATAAGCTATTGTAAACAGGCAGCTTCTGTGGAAATTTACCTGCCCAAGTAGTCATAGGTCTTATAAATAGGCAGCCCAGTGGACAGTCCACTAGTAAGGCATTGAACCTAGCAGCCAAGTGACCTGTCCTGAACCTAACAGCTGTACCCTGTTCTGAAAGGTATCTGTACTCCCCCTGAACACCTATGCTCCTGTGCCATTCCCTTCCCCACATCCTGCCTTTTTGTGTTTATAACCTCTGTGTAAATAAGTAAATTACGATGTGATTTAAATAACTAAATTTAAACAAAAAAAAAAAAGAAAAAACAAACTAGTCTAATATATATTTTCAAGGTTAGTATCGCAAATATGTCAAGTAACATAAGTAAATTTACTTACATCTATACATACACATCTATATTTACTGTATTTCTATATAAAATTTACTATATTTCTGACATCTAACATTCATTTATTTCAGTCTATATATCCTTTTAGTGAAAATAAATCAGAATTAATTAAAAATTTTAAAAAACCCAAGTACATCTCAAGGCCCATTTCTGTATAAACCTGGCTTAAAACACTGTTTAAAGGTAGCATAGCGGATATTAGCCCACAAGCTTGGAATACCCAAGATACAAGTCACAGACAACATGAAGCTCAAGAAGAAGGAAGATCAAAGTGTGGATACTTCGGTCCTTCTTAGAAGGGGAAATAAAATATCCATGGGAGGAGATACAAAGACATGTGCAGCAGAAACTGAAGGAAAGGCCACCCAGAGACTGCCCCACCTGGGGATCCATCTCATATGCAGACACCAAACCCAGACACTATTGTGGATGCCAAGAAGTGCTTGCTGACAGGAGCCTGATATAGCTGTCTCCTGAGAAGCTCTGCCAGAGCCTGACAAACACAGAGGTAGATGCAGCCAACCATTGGACTGAGCGAGGGGTCCCGAATGGAGGAGTTAGAGAAAGGACTGAAGGAGCTGAAGGGGTTTGCAGCCCCATAGGAGGAAAAACAAAATGAACCAAACAGACCCCACCAGAGCTCTCAAGGACTAAAAACCACCAACCAAGGAGTACACATGGAGGGACCCATGGCTCCAGCCACATACGTAGCAGAGGATGGCCTTTGTCAGACATCAATGGGAGGAGAGGCCCTTGATCCTACGAAGGCTTGATGCCCCAGTGTAGGGGAATCCAGGACGAGGAAGTGGGAGTGGGTGGGTGGGTAGGTGGGGGGGGGGGGGAACACTCTCACAAAAGCAGGGTGATAAGAGATAGGATAGGGGGTTTTTGGAGGGGAAACCAGGAAAGGGGATAACATTTCAATGTAAATAAAGAAAATATCTAGTAAAAAAGAAAGAAAAGCAAAAAAAAGAAAGGTAGCATATATTTAAACTTATGAATAATTATTATTACCATGAAAAACGAAGGAATGGACCAGTAATATGTGATTATCAGAAAAGACATACAAATAATACATTTTGGTTTTTTAAATTAATTAATTATTAGGTGTGGTGGCTCATGCCTGCAATCCCCGTACTTAGGAAGCTGAGGCAGAGGACCACCATGAAGTTTGAGCTACATAGGAAGAAAACCCATTTAAGGACTGTAAACTGGAGATATATGGCTAAGAAAGGCATAGGCCCTAGTCGGGAACTTAATACTTGAAACTGATATAGCACCAAACTGCCTTTTAAACACCTATGCTCATACCAATAGACAATGCCCCTCTTTGCAGTGAGTGGTTGTAAATGCAATGACTCATGGCTGCTCAAGATGCTGAGAATAAGTGACTGTTGAGTATATAAACAAAATGCTTATACCACACACTCAAAAATTCAAAGGAACATTACAGAAGAGGGCAGAAAAACCTTCAGAGTTGGAAGACAGGGAGAAGGGATGGAAAATGCCATCTTCTGGGTCGAACACTGATATTACAATCTTGAACCCACCACAGCAGGTTCCTTTCTGTGCTTAGGTCCCAACAAAACACTGTCAACAATCAGTTATAGATGGGGAAGGGCTTATGAGCCCCTAACCCTCCCTGATAAACGACTGGCTTGTGAACCCAACCAAAATCCAATGCATAGTTGCACACCTGTGGTTACAGAGATGGCCCAGTAAGTTTCAAACCAAGAAGATATGAATGTGGGAACAGAATTTTTAGGGAGATGAAGACAAACAGGAATGGAAGATGAGAGTAATTAAAATAAATTTTATAAAAGCATAAAAAAATGTCAAAGATATATTTAAATAATAAAATGCATACTGAAACAAGAAAAAATAATAAAACTGTTTAATTAAATAATTCCAAAAGTAAAATAGACTTAAAACCACAACTAAAATGATAAATTTTACAATAAATTCTCAAAACTAATATTAATTTAATCTTAAAAGAACACTGAAAGCCTTCTGATAAATGAACAAACACTCAAAATAAAATTTAAATTGCTAGCCGGGCCGTGGTGGCGCACGCCTTTAATCCCAGCACTTGGGAGGCAGAGGCAGGCGGATTTCTGAGTTCGAGGCCAGCCTGGTCTACAGAGTGAGTTCCAGGACAGCCAGGACTACACAGAGAAACCCTGTCTCAAAAAACAAAAAAAAATAAATAATAAATAAATAAATATAAAAATTTAAATTGCTTATTATAGCATTCTTTTCTACATAAATATTTACAACAAAGACAAAAACTAGAATTTTATGATTACTTAAAAATTAAGATAGGGCCAAACTGATGGTACATACTTTAATCTAATTAATTTAAGACAAGGACAGAAGGACCACAGCAAATTTAAGATCAGTCTAATCTGCCCTGTCTAAAGAATTAAAAAAAAAAAAAAAAAAGGAATATCTTCCTAGGTAAACTGCTGCATTTAATAATATAGTCATGCATGGGTTGGGGAGGGGACAGGAAGTGGAAAAGGGGAACATGATAAGGTATGTTGGGTGGGAGGATATGTGGAGAACACAGGAGTGAAGTCCTGAGGGTCCACAGAATGAATGGAAACAGGCAACCTCAGGAGGTAGGAGGTAGGGGACCCTCTAGAATATACCAGAGATCTGGGATGTGAGAGATACTCAGGACTCAAAGGGAGGGACCTTAGATGAAATGCCAGTGGGGAGAGGGAACTTGTAGATCCCACCTCCAGTAGAAAGACAGGGCATCAAGTGAGGGATGGGGTTGTCATCCCATAGTCAAAAACTCTGACTCAGAATTGCTCCTGTCTAAAAGAACTGCAGGGACAAAAACGTAGAAGAGACTGAGGAAAAGGCAATCCAGGAACTGGTCCAAATTGGGATCCATATTAAGGGGAGGCTCCAAGGCCTTACACTATTACTGCTGCTATGGTGAGCTTACAGACAGGAGCCTAGTATGGCTGCCCTCTGAGAGGCCCAACAATCAGCTGACTGAGACAGAAGAAGATACTTACATCCAACCAATGAACAGAAGTGGGTGACTCCTGTGGTTGAATTAGGGAAAGGCTGGAAGAAGTTTTGGAGGAGGGCGATCCCACAGGAAGACCATAAGTCTAACCTGGACCCTGAGATATCTCAGACACTGAGCCACTAACCAGGCAGCATATACTAGCTAGTCCAAGGCTTCCCGACATACATACGGTAGAGGTCTGGCCTCATTGAGAAAAGATGCACCTAACCCTCAAGAGACTTGAGGCTCCAGTGTGTAGGAAGGCCTCGGGTGGAGGTGGGGGTGGGGTGGGAGGGGAGCAATGGAATGAAGAAATGTCAGAGGGTGGACTGGGAGGGGGATAATGACTAGACTGTAAAAACAGATTAAGTACGATTAAAAATATATAATAATAATATATTCATAAAAAGAATACCAGAACTTAAGACTCATTCACAAAAATCATAAAATAATCTCAATTTTAATAAGTTTAAAATCTTAAATTATTTCCTTCTATAGACCTATAATCAAATAATGTCTCATATTTAAGAATCTAGTATTTCCAAAGTAATGCTTTATATTAAATCTAACTAGAACTCTGCAAATACTGACCGTAATCCATTCCTTTGGTCAAAAGCAGGAATCATGGAGTTAGGATGCTCTGCCATTAATGCCACAAGCAATTGTAAGACATCCATTAGATTGTCATCCTAAAATTATTTAGAAAATTAAAAATAAAATGAAGAAAAATCAACTCTTTGGATACTGAATACTTATGAAACAATATAAATTTCACCTTTAAACAAACAAGTAACTAAATCTACAATATACCAGTTTTTGAAAAAATAGTGTTCTTTAAATATTTTAATTATAAGTAAAATATATATGTAAAATATTAATTAATTAATATATATGTAAAATAGCCAGAGATTTTCTAATCAGAGAGATAATCTGGCTTTTGTGTTACACTGTATCACGATATCACTGCAGCATGCTCTACAGGAATGTGCAACTGACATAATTGAACGGTTTTTGTTGTCCTCAGCTCAAAACCAGTACCCAGAGGTCTCACGCCCTCTTCTGGCCTTCACAGGCACATACAAATCATAGACATACATGTCAGCAAAATGTTATGTACACATGATAGACAGACAGAGATATAGATAGACAGTAAAAGAAAAAAGACTCCTGAACCCATTTAATTTTCAAATAAGCAATTTTAAATTCTATTACAAATGTCTTGTTTAACAAAATATGCATGCAAAAATTAATAAGAAGAATGCGTTATGGATTTAAAGCCAATCATTTTTAGCCATTTTCAGGTCTACTTTTCTCATTGTAACACTAGTTTGTAACAATATTCTTTAGTGTACTTTTTTTTTTTTTTTTTTTGGTTTTTCGAGACAGGGTTTCTCTGTATAGCCCAGGCTGTCCTGGAACTCACTCTGTAGACCAGGCTGGCCTCAAACTCAGAAATCTGCCTGCCTCTGCCTCCCAAGTGCTGGGATTAAAGGCGTGCGCCACCACCGCCCGGCCTTTAGTGTACTTTATAAACTAAATAAAACCTAATTTTAGCAACTTCTGAAAATCTTTCAAGATGCTTCACAGAAACATACTATGACAATAAAATCATTAAAATGAGGATTTGTTAACATTAAATAGACATTCTCCACAACAGTGATACAATTAGTAAATATTTCCTTGATGTTTTTACTTTTAAAAAACATCCCTAAGGCAGCTTAAAAAAATGAAATCCACAAATCAGACATTCAAGTATTACCTCATGCATAGTCAGCAGGTAATTAAGAATGGCCTGTAGCTCATCTTCCTTTACTCCAGAGTCCTTCAGAAACATAATACATGTATTTTAGTCTTACACATAAAAATCATTTTTAAGATCAGAAACCATACATAGGTTTAGTCAAGTTCGTCAGCTGCTAGAAATCTAAAAAATAACACAAAACTCTAAATTTAAAATAAAATTTTGAGGAAGCACAAAGGACATATAGTATAAAGACTATACAGAAATCAAAGGGCAGGTCTCTTGGCAAACCTAATATGACAGTAGGTACCACAGCTTAAAGAATACAGAATAAAATAGAGGGAAACTCTGTACAAGTCAGTAATCCTAGAACCTAGGAGGTGAAAGCAAGAGAATCAGTAAAACCGTCCTGAGATTACACAGTGAGTTCCAGCCCAGCCTGGAGACTCTGTCTTAGAAAAAGGAAAGGGAAAGGAAAGGAACAAGAAAAAAAAAAAAAAAAAGATATGGGCAAAAAAAAAAAAAAAGAAAAAACCCTAAAGTACAGACACAATATATTATTCCTTCCTTTTGTTTCTTTTAAGACAAAAACTCATATAGCCCAGAGAAGAGGGGGATGGAGGAGGAGCTGTGGGAAAGGGGGACCGAGAGGAGATGAGGGCTGCATATTGGGCTGTAGAGTAAATTAATTAATTAATGAAAAATGTAAAGTGGCATTTTCTAAAATCAAAATGTTCTTTTTAAAAATATTAAATTGTATTTTGCTTATAATAAAAAAAGTATAAAAACTGATAATTTCTAAAGGCCAATAAATCTTTGTGGCATATTTATACAAAAATTCTGCTTCTCCAAGACTGAATGCCAGGTACAAGGACCTGAAAATGAAAGCTGTTTAGGTACTTTGTTTTCTTCTGTAGCACACAGGCAAGAACAGAACCTAGTGTTAAACAGGGATTCTAACTGTTTGCCAAATAAAAAGACAAATGTTCTTAAATTCTCATGGAAACTTATATAATATGTACTTAAACTGCCAAGCTCCAATTTTGCTGTAATTTATATATACCCAAGCAAGAGTAACAAGAATGAAAAACAAAGTATGAAAAAAAAAATCTCACAACAAACTTTCTGTCTTATTTTACTAGCAAAAATAAAATAAGCAAGCATAGATCATATTTTATATTAAATTATCAGCTATGACATGCATGGGGTAGGGGAAGAAACAAACTCACCTTCATCACTAATTGCTTAATGAACATCAGTAAGAATGCTCGCAGAGAAAGTATTTCTTTCTGATTGGGTCTTGGTCCATCTTTAAAGACATACAAATTAGTTTTTCAAAGATCTCAAAGCTAACTAAAATACAAAGCTTTCATTTTCAGAATAAAATAGAGTTTCCCTCTATTTTATTCTGTATTCTTTAAGCTGTGGTACCTACTGTCATATTAGGTTTGCCAAGAGCTTTTCCATTTGCTTAAGAGAAACATATGGCTGAGCACAGAGACACATTTTAAACCCAGCACTCAGAAACAGAAGTAGAATCTCTGAGTTTGAAGCAAGCATGGTCTACAGATTAAGTTCTAGGCTACCCAAAGCTGCACGGTGAGACCATCTCAACACACACACACACATACACTCACAGGGACACACACACACACAACAATCTTCTAAAGAATGACTTCCTCTTTTATGCCTGTTGAAAGACAAGCATTCACTCTCATATTAAACTGTATATGCAATGCTCCAAAAGCACAAAATATATGTTATTGCTTGCTGGACATGACACGGCCTTTGGATTCCTATAGACATAAGGCAGGAAAGCAGGAGAGAGGCTAGCTGGGAAGAGCCAGGTTGGCAGGGGTGGAGAGAAAAAGAGATGCTGATGTGGAATGAGTATGATTACAATACATCATATACATATAAAATGTTGGCAAAATAATTTTTTAAAAGTTCATACTTCAAAGAGTTGAAAGGATTTCACAACAAACATATGGTGATAAAAAATTATATTTGATAATAATTATATTTAGTTCTGAAAGCACTTGTTACTAAGATAGCAGAAATTTACCAAAAGCTTAAAAAAATAAAGAAAGATCTAATCTTTGGGCAGTAAAATGTTATTATGCGAACTGGGTATGAAACAATGTTTTCACTGCTGTCCCTTTAAAGCTCTTGCAGAAAGAATGCTTCACCACACAAGACTGTTAATGAACAAGAGAAACATTCTGCTGCCTACCTCTGACATCTCCAGTACTTGGGCAAGTCCTTGGTCACACATGGCTCATATTAAGTCAATTTTCATGTCTCAAGCATCTAATTCCAAAGTACAAAACCTCTGAAACCAAATAACTATTGTTTCAAGACCGCAAGTTAGAGATCTATTTGCCTCATAAATTCAACAGTTTCCCTCAGTAATCACTATTTACAGCTATTGCACAGACCACCAAAGCGCAAGACCACCATGGCCTTGAACAGATCAATTAAAATAGGAAGAAAATTGTATAAAATGTGTTCCACATGATAATTCCTAGACAAATAACAAGCTAAACAGACAAGAACCACAAAATTTGTCCAGCTCCCTTAGCTGACCTATGAGACTACTGAAGTCACTAGTTACTTATAAAATGAAGATCAAGACATGAAACTAGCAATCAACTTGTATACGAAAGTCCTACACCACCATGAAATCTCCATCAGAAAGTTCTGGCCTAGATCTGCAAGTGCCACATGTTTGTTGGCTTAAGCACATGGTATGAGTTGTGTCTTTGCAGCTTTCTTGGCTGTTGACACATTATTCTCAAAGAATAGTTTATTTTGAAGGTAAAGTAGCATAAAAGTACAAGATCTATCTTTATAAGTCACTGAACAGTCAAAGCCTTTACAATATGAAAAGAGATGGCTTTCTGGCTCCTGAGCATCTATTTCTAGTATGAAGCAACAGTCTTTAAATGCCATCAAAGGGACACACGCTCATCTCACACTGTGTTGTGTTAGGCACCTCCAAGTGTGGTCCGTCAGCACAATAATGCCATAGACTCAGGCATAGAATCAACCCAAGCCAAGGAGCAAACACAGAGACCAAAAGAGACTTGAAAATACCTGATACAGGGAGCTGCTCTTCAGTTAGGAGGACGCAAAAGCAGAATGGCTGCTAGGTACTACAAAGGGAGGGAATTCTAGAAAATACCCGACACAGAAGAGCTAGTCTATGTGAAGACAAATTCGCTGTGAGCATCTTTGAACACCTGCACCAGTTACACCTGAGACCACCACTTAGAATCAGTTGATCAGCTTTCTTTCAACACAAGCCAGTTTGATGTTTTATAAAACTTGAAAAGTTTTACTTTGACCTTTCATAAACTTTCCACATGTTCAGGGAATATTACCCTTGCAATACTATTCCCTTTCCTGATTATGAAAGCAAACAATTACTGAAATTTTAGAATTTCATTACATCTTTATTATACACAGAAACCTACATTTCTATGAAACCTCCATCTCCACAAAGCACCATTTTCAATGGATTTCACTATGGCTAGCTCATCGTCAATACCAGTAAGCAACCATTTGTTTTCTCAGAGGCAGTGTGTTACAACTAGCCTGATCATACTGCTTCCCAAAAAACTCATTTAAAAACAGTTGCATTCTTCTACAACAGTAACACAATGTTGGCAACAGCATTTTATAACAAACTAATAAATTTTGATCAACCAGGGCTGTAGAATTGGTTCTGAAGTTAAGGGCACTTGATCAGAGGATCTAGGTTTGACTCCCAGACCTACACAGTAACTCACAACCTTCTACTTCACTTCCAAGGGATCTGATACCCTCTTCTGGCCTCTGAGGGCACTAGCTACATATGTAATACACAGATATATGTGCAGGCAAAACACTTAATCACATAAATTAAAATGAAAAAAACTGTATTGTTGGTTTCTTTTATATCCTGATTTTACCATGTGAACAACATAGCATTCAGAAAGCAGAATTATACCTAATCCTTTGGGGGTGATACCACTTCGGTCCTGAGGATTCACTGCCCAGTAGTAGTACTTCAGTGTGTGCATGATGAGCAGGACTGTTCCAACTCTCCGAATAGTATTATATATGTTGACTGTACCAATGAATTCAGTGGACAGATAAGTATAAAGCATCAACTGAACCTACAAAACCAAAAGGAAGAACACAGGCAAAGAAGCTCATTGGTACCATCTCATAGGTAACTATATTTGGACTATATTTATTCCAAAGAGTAAGATGCTGAACTTGATGACATCATATCAGACATCAAAACACACAAGCATGCAAACATACTCCTTATAAAGTAGATATCCCAAAATATATCACTTTTTGTTATACTAGTCCATAAAAATAATTCATTTATCCCCATTTAGCAACCACCAATTTTTCATTAGCATCTGTATCATTATAATAAATTTTATGCTTTAAGTAATTGTTTTGTTTTGTATAATTTTCTGGGACAATGGGTGGGTGGATTTGTTTGTTTATTTGCTTACTTGTTTGTTTGTTTAAGGCAGGATCTCACTATGTAACCCTGGCTAGTCTAGAACTCAGTATATAGACCAGGTTGGCCTCAAACTCACAGGAATTCAGCTGCCTCTGTCTCCTAGATGCTGGAATTTAAGAACTAATGGTAAACACCACCATGTCTGACCTTAAATATTTGATTTGTACATAGAGATGCTTTCTGTATTTTACAGAAAAGTAGAAGCCAGGAGAGGGGAGATGATTTCCTTGTTGGGTAAAGCAATTGGCAAGTAAGTGTGAGGAACTCCATTTGGATCCCAGAACCAATATAAAACAGCACACAGTAGTCAATGTCTGTAATCTCAACACTCACACCAAGATGGAAATGGAGGCACAGATAAGAGACACTTGCAAGCCAATAGGCATGGGCAGTGTAAGCAACAAGAGATCCTGTCTCAAAAGATGTGAGGATAAGAACTAACTTTGGAGGATATCCTCTAACTGCCACATGGGTCCCATTGCACATGGGCACCCATTCTCAAATGAACATGCACACACTTAGATACATGCACACACAGATATTTTTCAAAAGGCTGGTATGGCTAAAAATACTAAGCATATAAAAATATACATATTTACTTCACATAAAAGCTCTTGTATATAAGAATGGAAGAATATAAGTGCTACCCCACCACAGCACATTTCATCCCCATACGGTTTCAGTGAGATCATGACTCTAAATCTCAGCAACAGCTATACTCAAGTTCTTACAACAAGAGAAAATCAGGGCTACTCCTACTCTACTCTCATGCCAAACCATCAACTTCCCATTTTCTGCCGTGTGTGTGTGTGTGTGTGTGTGTGTGTGTGTGTGTTGTGTGTATATTAAAAATTGAACAAACTATATGCCCAGCATACATAATCTACCCTCAGACTAAATTATTTCCATGCATTTGCATTTATATTACCTTCCTGGACACTATGGATTTTCATTATCAACCCTGTGCTGAGACCTGTTGCTTGGGAATTTTTCTAAAGAAGCAAGTATTAAGTACATACCTTAGATGCCCTATAAATAACCAATTTAAGATTTAATTAGTAATCTGAATAGTAGATATGTTTAAAAAAAACTATAGTGCTTAATTGGATTAAACTGGAGTTTAGAAAACAACTGGAATATAAAAAAAATCAAAAATACTCTGAGACTTTAGGTAATTTGTTACATCAAAATGTTTTTGATATATTTACTGCTGTTAAAATGGGCAGCCCCAATCTATCTGTCACTAAAGCAATACAACACTTCTTATAACATACTTCAAATTCTTAAGCACTTTATTTCAGGTCAAAAATATTTACATGTACCCATATACTTAGTACTGGATTGAGGATTATAATGACACATATGCCATTCCTCACACTAAAATATAGTTAAGGAGATGAAAATTATACAAAAAAAACTAAAGTCATAAAAGCAGACACTGAGACACAAACAGGCCATGGCAGGGCTGGGGACACTGAGCAGCAGAGCACTTGCAGGCATGTAGACGAAAGACTGGGCTCAATCACCAGCACCTTAAGGACATAACAACAACAAAAAGTCGTGACACAAAACATAATGCAGTGGCCAGAGAAGCTATGGTCAGATACAGTATATCTGTAGGAAGAACCTCATTAATTAAGAAGCATAAAGCAAGGCTTTGAAGACAAAGTAGCAGTGCAGGCAGACAAAAGGAAATTTCCAACAAGAAAAATAGTGGCTGAAAAAAATGTATCACAGATCTGGAGCAATCATTTTCCAAACTTACCTGTGCATTAAAAGACCTAGAAAACATTTTCTTAAAACATTATGAAGCCTTAGTCATACTCCACACTATTCAAATTAAAATTGTCAGTGGATGGAAAAGACTCTGCTTTATGTTTTTGTTTTTAAAAACTTTCCCCAACTGATTCAGCCAGCAGCCAAGACTGGGGAACCACTCTCTAGTGAATCCTTATGGTACCTGCCAACTTACTGAGGATATCTGGATTTCTACATTGCAAAATCGAGAACTGGCAGAAAGGCTTGAAGCTAGCTGTGAGATTACCTCACTCTGAAAATAACAGAAAACTAAAGTCTGAGAGACTAAGAAAGGATATGATGAGAATGTCATGCTTGAAAAATGCAGGAAGACCAGTGTGGTGATGCAAACCTGTAATCCCAAAACTTGGAAGACAAAGGCAAGAGGATAGTGGCCCACGATTGGCAGGCTACAAAGTGAGAATGAGGCCAACCAGGACTTACAGAACTAGACTCTGTCTCAAAAATAACAACAAAATATTCAAGATTTCTTAAATAAAATAATAAATTGAATACAAGGTAGATAAAATCAGATAATTTTAAGAATGATATTATGACAAGGAAAATATATTGGATTTAATAGCAATATATATTGATAAATGAAAGTAAAGACCTCTATGCTAATTAGGAACAAACCTTCCTCCCCTCATCCACTCATCATACAATCTAATCACACCTATGCAGAAACTATCTTTGTCACTATGTCTAATATCCATGAGTGCAAGAATCAAGCCTGTCTTGCTCACCACTCTACCCATACTTCCCAGAATGAAGTAGTTATTCCACAAATACTTTCTGAGTAAACAAAAGACACTGCAAATCAGAAAATTCAAGGTCATTACAAGAACACCTCTGAAACTCTGCGACTACAAGGAGCACCTCACTCCCTGCCCAAAGCAAAAGCTAGATCATGCAGCTACAGCTCAAACTTCAGGAACTACAGGAGGGTTCACTCTGACTCTACAAAAGTGCATGCGTTCCCTGTAAGCCTGGTGTAACATGCACTATACTGTGCTCTTTAGAAAAGCTTTCTCTCATGATGCAAGCTACACAGCCTGCCAGTCAAACAATCTGAATCTGTCCTTTGCTATGACTGTGCTTATGATAAACTAAAAGCAAATAAAATTCTTTATAGATATACCAAGCAAATAGCTGACAGAGAATGTTAATTTAATATCAAGTCAATTATAAATTCTAAAAAGGTAATTAAGGAAATTTAGTTAAAGTGTAAAGAAATAAATTTTGATAATATTAAGAACATGGAGAAGTCATGTGATTAAGTTTAAAGTAAAAAAACACTCCTCTACGACTAGGTATGTAATAAGACCCTTTCTGACAACTTCAAAAGAGACACAAAGCCTTACAAATATGCTGGCTAGTAAGACAAAAAAAATGTCTAGTAAAAGATTTTTAAAGTAACTTGAAACAATCTTTGAAAAGAAATAAGACTGAGGGTCATAGAAGAGAAAGAGGTCAAATGTAACCTGGAGATAAAAAGCTACAACCTCCAGCTGCCTCCTCTGATTATTTCCAAATGGCAATCACAGACGGCAGCTGTGTTCTCTTTTACCATTTGAAAAGACTGGCTCAAAATAAGATATTATGACCCAAGAAGGGAAGGTCTACAGACATTTTTTTCCTGACAATTAGAGTAAGTATGTGCTATAATAGACACAGCAAGTGGGCAAAGGGGGAGGGGAAATGGGAATGGGGTTAAAATAACATCATTTCTAAGAAAAATTGTAAATACAGATGAACATAATTTTACAACTTGCTAAAACTTTATTTCAAATTATATTTAATATTAATACTAATAAGTTTTTAGGACAACTAATAGATCAGTGTGTTAAAGACTTTGTTCACAAACTCTGTAGTAACAAATTCATTATATTCACATAGGAATAAGTAGTTTGTTGTCAAAGTACTATAAAATTATTTAACAAACACCTAAGAATTTTCTGTTATTTAAAATTAAAATTAACATTTAATGAGACCACTATATTATGCCTTAAAGGAAATGTGGTATTTCAGCTTTGGCTGTAAAATGAAACTCAAGAGTTCATCATACTGGCTGAAGTATGCACAGAAAAGGCAAACAATAGGTACTTGGAGAGATGGAGGAAATGGAGAGAGGAAGAGAGGGAGAAGCAATGTGTATGTGCACAAGTGTGTGTGCGCACACACATGCACACGCGCACACACACATTTACAGAAAAACAGAGCTATAGAACTATAGATTCTAGGAAAGATGGCGTAGAACTGCTCTGGGATTTATACTTACCAAACAAAGGCCCTCTCAACTAAAACCTTATTTAATACAGAAAAATAAAGCCAAAATTAGTATACGTATGTATGTATGTATGTTCGTATGTATATAAATGACTGGAACATTTTCCTAAAAAGCAAAAAAATATGCTTATTCAAAACTGGCTCTCCACTGAAACTTTGCTTATCAATATATAGAAGGAAGAAAGAAAACTCTAACGACTGGCACTTTTCTTGAACACAAATACTTAACAGAGAGTGAGGGAGATCAGCATGCATCACCTTGGCTGGAGTGTGGATCCATACAGCAGGGTTAAGAAGAATGTGATCACACAGTTGTTTCAGGAGGGGCATCCCATTCTGCAGATTGCTCAAATACTTTGAAAATGCAAGGCAAAGTTCAAGTACTGCTCTGCTGACGTGGGATTTGGAAGACTGTGGGGGGTGTAGGGAGGAAAGTAGTTGAAAGGTTACTACTAATTCAAAGGAAGGTAAGTAAATTACAAGCTGTCAACACCAAAAAAAGAACTTGTCCACAAACTATGCTCAAAGTTAAAGATGGCATGAAGCTCACTGCAACACTTCCTTAACAGAAGACAGGAAGCAAGGTAAAACAAAATCTACAGTTTAATTTAAGTAATTTTCTATACACAAAGTAGACATTCTTGTAGACAGCATTTCTTAACCACGTAGAAAAACAATTACATGATTTGCAAATCAATATGAAGAATAAAAAAAAATCATACTTTACCTTTTCAAGGCTATAACCTATTACCAAAAAGCCCTTACAAGCGAGCATCTGCTCCTGCATAGCAATTGAGTTCTTCAACAACTCCATGATAAAAGCCAGCAAGGTTGTGCTAAAATAAGACAAAAGGCAATGGTTTGAGAAAGAATATTCCACAAGAAAATACTAGATTCAACATATATATCCTTCCATTTATCTTAATCAAAATTTCTGTTTCAGAATGTTTCAAGAATGTAGCTCAATGGAAGAATGCTTACCCAGCGTGTGAGACCCTGTGTTCAACCCCAGAAATCCAAGACAAGTCCTACTAAAACCATCTCCAAGATTATTTCAGAACAAAATAATTATTGTATTGATTAAGAGTTACTCAATATTTCATGTATTTTATCAGGAACATTAGTAACTTAGAAACAATACAACAAACATGCACTGCATAGAAAAAAGTGAACAACATCTCAACATTTAGAAACAAGTAATATATGTATAAGGAAAGTAAAGATCTTAATAAACGGGGCGGTAGTGTCACACGCCTTTAATCCAGCACTTGGGAGGCAGAGGCAGGCAGATTTCTGAGTTCCAGGACAGCCAGGTCTACAGGTGAGTTCCAGGACAGCCAGGGCTACACAGAGAAACCTTGTCTCAGAAAAAAAAAAAAAAAAAAAAAAAAAAAAAATTAAGATCTTAATAAATACAGCTTTATAAAGAGATACAGCGGGCTGGGGAGACAACTCAGCAGTTAAAAGCACTGACTGCTCTTCCAGAGGTCCTGAAATCAGTTCCCAGCAATCACCTGGTGGCTCACAACCATCTATAATGGGATCTGATGCCTTCTTCTGGTGTGCATGAAGACAGCTACTGGAATAGGAGGATGAAATGGGAAGGGACTGGGAGGGCAATGTAAAGGAGGGAAAACTAACACTAAAGACCTGTTCAAAAGCTATACGGAAACCTACTTCTGTAGAAATGTTATGACACCAATAAAGCGTTTAGTGCCAGGAATGTAATTCATCCTTGTTATATCTTGTTGAGTCACTGGCCAAGGGGTCCGGCCAAGGCTACTGGTTACCCTCCATAACTTGACAATAATCCCCTATCCCTGAAGAAACCACTTACTTATATCACTAAACATGGAGAAATAACACTGGTTCCCAAATAGCTTTACTACTAACTAGCATTCATGATGCTGGCAGGCATTTTCCAAGTTACCAGAAGAGAAGTGTCATCATCAATATCATCCAGCTACAAACACTACAATTTACAACAGCACTCTGCCTACAAGACATACTGGTGAACAGTGGCACAAACGTTATAAAAGTAAACAACCACTTTTTAGATTAGACATAAGGCCCACTCTGAGATGGAACCCATACCTCACATTGCTAAAGATACTAAGAGCCTAAGAATAAAGGGTCTTGGGCCCAGGGAAAATTAATACTATTATTTTGCTATAGGGACATAAAAATAAAACTACTCCTGGGTGCTGGATAGATAGCTCAGCAGTTAAGAGCACTGACTGTTCTTCCAGAGGTCCTGAGTTCAATTCCCAGCAACCACAAGGTGGCTCACAACCATCTGTAATGGGATTTGATGCCCTCTTCTGGTGTGTCTGAAGATAGCTACAGTGTACTCATAGACATAAAATAAATAAATCTTTTTTTAAAGAATTTATTTAAACAGAAAAACAAAACAAAAAACAAACAAACAAAAATACCTACTCCTAAGGGCACACTGTTAAATCCAGAGATCAGTGCACCACTCAGCCCTCACCAGCCAAGTCTCTAATACACACAAGTAGAAACTGCGCAGAGAATGACAGACTTTGTAGCACTCTGCTCTAAGTGAGATGTCTTAATCAAACCCCTCCCCTCAAGGCTCAGGGGCCTATGTAGAAGGGGAGGAGGAAAGACTCTAAGAGCCAGAGGTGGTAGATGACTCCAAGAAAGCAGTGTCTTCCAAGCAGACAAGGAATAATAATGTATGAACTCACAAAGACTGTGACAGCATGCACAAGGCCTGCACAAATCCAAACCAGAAAAAAAATCCCAGCATAGAGAGGAAGTGGACACAAAGTCCCACCATAAACCAAGAAGTTTTTTCTAATGATAGCTTCTGGGAAAGGTAATATCACTTTTCTCTAATAGCATGTCGCTAAGCATACCAGCTAAACTCCAGAGCAGATCTGTCTCATGCCCAGTAGTTGGCCAGCATAAAACAGACTAATTCTCTCCTTCTTTCTCTCTCTCTCTCTCTCTCTCTCTCTCCTCCTCTCTCTCTCTTCTTTTCTCTTTCTCTCTCTCTTCTCTCTCTCTCTCTCTCTCTCTCTCTCCTCTCTTCTCTCTCTCTTGTGTGTGTGTGTATGTTTTAGTTTGGTATGCTTGGTATTTTTTATTTTATTAAGGTTTTGTTTATTTTCATTATGGTTTTTTTGTTGTTGTTTCTGTCTTTGTTTTTTAAGAAAGAGAGGGAAGGAAAGACCATGAACTTGGGTGAGTAGGGAAGTGGGAAAGATCTGGGGGGAATTGGGGATGAGGAATAAGTATAATTGAGATACATCTTATGGGAAAAGAATTAAATAAAAAGGAAAAATTAACATTACTCTCAAATCCAAAAAAGAAACATTGTATACATGTGTGAAATTTTCAAAGAATAAAGGTATTATTTAAAAAGATAAAAAAGAATGGATATAACAAAAAAAATCAAGCATATTCATTTTTAAGAGTTAGAGATTACAAAAGAAAAAAACAAAACAAAGCAAACAGAATATGGTTTAAACTATCAAAACAAGCAGGGCTACAAACTGGACTAAGAAGTTTGTTCCTAGCCAGGCATGGTGCTGCACACTTTTAATCTGAGAACTTGGGAGGCAATGGCAGAAGAATTTCTAGGCGTTGAAGGTCTACAGAATAAGACCTGCTTCCAAAAACCAAAAGAAAGAATAAATAAGTAGTTTATTCCTTCTTCCTACAGAAAAATCATGATCCTTCAGTCTTGAATTTAAAAGTGAACAGGAGATACAACATTCTCCATCACCCACAACATTTAGAGAAGCCCAAAAGGAAAAGAAAAACTAGGACTAGCTGCCACCTCCTCATCACTGGTTCCTAGAAAAGACCACAAATTCAGCAAGACTGGCTCACCCTCATCCTGGAATTACACCAATGAAGAGACTGAAAAGATGGGAGGAAGAAAGAAAAACTAAGCCCTGCCAAAGCAATCACAAAAATTTAGTAAACTTATTACTAAGCCAGTAGTAATTTAATTAAGTATTTTAAAGTATAGTCAACAAACCAGGTGAAGTAGAGCACATCTGTAATCCCAACTACTTAACAATAGATGGCAGGAGGTCAGTAGGTTCAAGACCAGCTTGGGTAACACAGCAAGGCCCCAAACCACAAATAAATTATTTAACTTAATAGAGTTGGCAAATGCTACATGTGATTCCTGCTCAGAAAAAAATTAAAAATAATTTTTATTGCCTAACAATAATCTGAAGAAAATTAATTCATTGTCAGTTGGATACATAGGTCATAGATGTCAAGTTACATACAGCAGAATTTCAAAAAAGAATGGAAAGCTCATTCAAATTTCTCAATGAATGAATATGATCATTGTATTATACATAATTTCACTGGAATATGCAGCCACAAGGAATTCATTCATTTAGACAGCTCTCATGTTCTACAATTTATCGTAGAATTCACATCTCTGCCTTTGTTAAGACTCAACCCTATGCTGGGCGGTGGTGGCGCATGCCTTTGATCCCAGCACTTGGGGGCAGAGGCAGGCGGATTCTGATTCGAGACCAGCTGGTCTACAGAGTGAGTTCCAGGACAGCCAGGCTACACAGAGAAACCCTGTCTCGAAAAAACAAAAAAAAATAAAATAAAATAAAAAATAAAAAAAAAACCTATTAATACAGAATATAAAATGTGTCAATATACAACCTAATTTTTTAAAAAAGACAAAAATCCCCTGGCCTACCATTAAAAGTTTTAAATTTCAATTATACAAATTAATGACAAAGAAACTAAAATATAAAAACTTTTATCCCCATAATAAACCGTTGCCAATTTAAAATATTTAAATACACACACATACATATATGTGTTCTGTTTGTCTTGATTGGTTTTTCCTTTTTGAGACAGTGTTTCTTCATAGCCCTTACTGTCCCAGAACTCACTTTGTAGACCAGGTTGACCTAAAACTAACAGTGATCTACATGCCTCTGCCTCCCAAGTATTGGCATTAAAGGCTTTGTCACCATGACCAGCCAAAATATATACATTTTTAATAAATTACTATCACCATGTTTGCTTTATATGATAACATTTATTATGTTTTAGAGGGTATTTTCTACTAATAAATCAGAATTACATTAATAATAATATAATTAATATTTATAGTAATGTTCATAAATAAGTTTCTCTAAAATATTGTTACACTACAACAAAATGAGTGGCAGAAAATACTGTTCAGCTCAATAATCATGAAAAGTGACTCTCACATAAAATTAAAACAGAGCCACCAGGCATGGTGTTGTACACCTGTAATCCTGTCTCTCAGAAAACTAAGGCAGAAAGATGGTGGGCCACATGGTGAAATACAGGCCAGTGGGGTAAGGACTAAACAGTAAAACACTCTCTCAAAAGCAACAATCAAAATAAGAAATCAAAAACACTCACCAGATAGTCAAATCAACCTCATCAGATAAATATTGCCTATAATCCAGCTGGGCAAAAAGAGGAAACAATACTTGTACTCCTCCAATGGAATGCATGGCACTCTGGATGGAATGTGTTAAAACTGCCTTTACATCCTTGGAAAACACAAAACACAGTAAAGGTTTCAAAGATTTCTTTTCTAAAGCAATTCAAACTAAAATACAACAGGAAATGCAGGAATACTAAGATGTGGTATGCTGCATGTTTAATAAAATTTAACAAGCACACCTCAGCCACCCACTGACACTTCTGAGATAGTACCTGGAGCATGAGTGCATGTGGTGAGTGAACAAAGATGGACGGATTGTCCTTCGGAGACGACTCGAGGCACAGCTGGGCATCTGTGGCCCGCGGGTTGTAGGTGAAGGCAATGGCACTGGAGAGTTTGCCATCATACAGTAACAGTTTATGGTGCTCAGCAAGGAAAAGGTCACTTTCTGCTTTAAATTTAAACGTGCCCTGTTAATTATAAAAACAAAAAATAGTAAAATACACACAGCATAAGCAACTCTAAATACAAACGACCATAACATAAAATGTAACAATATCAGGTAAGATATTGGACCTCTTCACATAATGTGAGTCGTTGTCTCCATGATTTACCCTCTTGATTGTTTCATTATGTTAAGTTTAATTTACATTAACTTTCATTTATCTCAGGATATTTCCCAATGGCTTCTGTGCCATCTGTTCTGACTCACTGGTTGTTTAAGAATGTGTTGTTTAATTTCCATGGTATAGATCTTTCCAATCTCATTCTGTCAGTCATAAAAATATATCTGAAGACTTCAATCTCCTTAAATTTACCAACGTATTTCGTAGCCCACCAGATGTTCTGACTGAAGACTACTCCATGCACTCTCAAGAAGAACACATATCATGTGGGTGCTGCAGAGTGTTCTGTATGTTAAGTTCACCTGGTCTATATAGTTGCCCACATCCTGTTTCTTTGTTGATCTAAGTTAGGATCTATTTTACCCACAGTCAAAGTAATACTGAAGTTTCCTATTTTATTGTATTGCCGTTTGTATGTTCCTTCAATGTTGTCAAAGAGTATTTCACAATCACATCTAAAAGCAATGTTTTAATCAGTGAAAGGCTGCACACACAGGGCTGGAGAGGTGGCTCAGTTGTTGAGTGCATTGGCTGCTCTTCCAGAGTCCGGGGTTCAGCTCCCAACACCCACATGGCAGCTCATAATTGTGTGTAACTCCAGTTCCAGAGAATCTCACACTCTCACACAGATATTCATGCAAGTAAAACAACAATCAATACAAATAAAATGAAAATAAATCGTATTTTAAAAAGACAGAAAGACTGCATACACAATAGCTCATAGAATCACAGAGCCAGACCAATAGGTGTCTTAGTTTATGTAAGCATACTCGAAGAATTATAAAATCAGTTGTTCAAGCACTGTGAATATAAGTAAATTATATGTATTTTGGCAGAGTTTAATTTTTAATAAAGGGCAAGGTGGTGCACGCCTTTAATTGCAGCACCCAGGAAGCAGAGCACCGTGTGGGGTGAGGGCTATCCTGAGCTACACAGTGAGTTCCAGAACAGTTAGAGCAACATAGAGTGTACAGTTATAGTGAGCATACAATTATAGTGAGCACACAGTGATAGTGAGCACACAGAGATGGCTCAGTGGGTATTGGTGCTTGCTAAGCAAGCATGAGAACCTCGGTTTGGATCCCCAGCACCAAGGTGAGCATGGTCACACTTGTACATGTAACACAAGCACTATGGGGAGCAAAAACAAGGAACTGCTGGCTACCAGTCTAGTTCCAAGTTCAACGCAAGGTAAAAAACCCTGTATCATAGTACTAAGGCAGATGTGATGACAGCAGATAGCCTTTATACATGTGAACAAGTTGCATACACATACACAATCAGTGAGAGATTACTTCATACTACAAGGATAGCTGTGACCAAAACCTCTGATAATAACACAAATAGGAAAAGACATGGAGAAAAATGTCATAGACTACTATGGTAATATAAAATGGTGCAATCATTTTGGAAAATAACATGGAAATTTCTCAAATATGTAACCCTGTTACTGTATTCATATTAAAATTATTCATAACAACCCAAAGTGAAAGCCATACAATTTCTATGAGCTGATAAATGGGTAAGCAAAATTCAATAAACAGAAGAGGGAATAACACCATGTAGAAGGCCCTGGGTTCAGTCCCCACTTGGGGCAGGGGCAGAAAAAGAGAAAGAAAAACATGAATTAACCAAAAACATGCCATCAAAGAATGAAAAGCTTAGACATGACAGTGCAATGGTGTAGATGACTTGAGTGTGTCCCACAAACTAACACAAATTGAAGGTCAATTTCCATTTGTAGGACCCTGAAGGGGTCTTGAGTTTGGGTAGAGCATTGGCTTGGAAATGGCCAGAGACCCTGCAAGGGACAGAATACATTTCCCCACACTCCCAGAATCAAGACTCCTAACACGTTGGCTATATCTCCATTAACGTGCACCTTGCAGACACATTTGGCTCAGAGCAGCTCCTCCCAGAGAGGTTTTCATCACCATCCACCTACAGGCTTCAGCCTCGAGAGATTTCCATATTCAAGAGTTACCTAAAGGCCAGGAGTGTAGCTAAATTAAATTATTCCTTTTCCCAGGCCCTCCTCTTTTCCCCTTCCCTATTTAAGCCAGCTCTCCCCTGGATGAACTGGGAGGCACACATCCAGATCCAACTACCACACCATGGCAATAAAACTCTTGGAATCCACGGACTTCTCTTATCATTGGGGCCTGCCATTACCAAAGCTTCCAGCCTTGGAACTCCAGACTTGGGAGTTATTGGGACTGCCAGAGTGGAAAGCCCCCTGCGCCCAGGGTCTCCAACTCGGGTTTTTCCCACATCCATATTCCCACATGAAGAGATATAAAGTGCAGAAAAGGTGATTTCAAGTGGGGTTTTGGAAAGCAAGTACAGTAAAGTATCCAACAGTGAATTCTGAGAAAACCCTAAAAAGGAAGCACATCTGTATTCTCTGCTAAATCTCTGCAAGCATGTCATCACCAGTAACAGGCCAGAGACCTTGGACCCCTAGAACACAAGCCAACTGTTCTTTTTGTTATAAAGTTACTTTGTCAGAGGTATTTCACTACAGTAGTGAAAATGGACTAATAAACCTGCAAACATAAATCTGCACAAAGAAATTACATGTCCTATAAATAGTGAACACATAATAAATAGAAAACACACATTCCTCATTTTTAATGTCCTTAAAAGATATATAAATGACTTTGAAAAGAAGTGATAGGGCTGATGATATTTAAAGCTGGATGGCATGGTGAATTCCTGTATCCCAGCACTCGGGAGGTGACAGGATTATACGAGTTCGAGACACTTTATATTATTTGTGACTACTGTGAAGGGTGTCATTTCCCTAATTTCTTTCTCAACCTGTTTATCTTTCAAGTAGAGGAAGGCTACTGAATTGTTGAGTCGATTTTATAACCAGCCACTTTGCGGAAGTTGTTTATCAGGTTTAGGAGTTCTCTGGTGGAAGTTTTGGGGTCACTTAAGTATACTATCATATCATCTACAAATAGTGATATTTTGACTTCTTCCTTTCCTATTTGTATCCCTTTAACTTCTTTTTGTTGTCTAATTGCTCTAGCTAAGACTTCCAGTACTATATTGAATAGGTAGGAAGAGAGTGGGCAGCCTTGTCTAATCCCTGATTTTAGTGGGATTGCTTCAAGTTTCTCTCCATTTAGTTGGATATTGGCTGCTGGTTTGCTGTATATTGCTTTTACTATGTTTAGGTATGGGCCTTGAATTCCTTATTTTTCCAAGACTTTTACCATGAAGGGATGTTGAATTTTGTCAAATGCTTTCTCAGCATCTAGTGAGATGATCATGTTGGTTTTTTTCTTTGAGTTTTTTTTATATACTGGATTACATTGATGGATTTCCAAATATTAAACCGTCCCTGCATTCCTGGGAAAAAGCCTACTTGATCATGATGGATGATTGTTTTGATGTGTTCTTGGATTCAGTTTGCAAGAATTTTATTGAGTATTTTTGCATCAATATTCATAAGAGAGATTGGTCTGAAGTTCTCTTTCTTTGTTAGATCTTTGTGAGGTTTAGGAATGAGCGTAATTGTGGCTTCATAGAATGAATTGGGTAGTGTTCCTTCTGTTTCTATTTTGTGGAATAGTTTGAAGAGAATTGGTATTAGGTCTTCCTTGAAGGTCTGATAGAATTCTGCACTAAAACCTGGGCTTAGTGGTCTGGGCTTTTTTTGGTGGGGAGACTTTTAATGACTGCTGCTATTTCTTTAGGGGTTATGGGACTGTTTAGATGGTTTATCTGCTCGTGATTTAACTTTAGTACCTGGTATATGTCTAGAAAGTTGTTCATTTCATCCAGATTTTCCAGTTTTGTTGAGTATACGCTTTTGTAGTACGATCTGATGATTTTTTGAATTTCCACAGCTTCTGTTGTTATGTCTCCCTTTTCAGTTCTGATTTTATTAACTTGGATACTGTCTCTGTGCCCAATGGTTAGTCTGGCTAAGAGAAATTAGGGAAATGACACCCTTCATAAAAGTCACAAATAATATAAAATACCTCGGTGTGAATCTAACCAAGCAAGTGAAAGATCTGTATGACAAGAATTCAAGTCTCTGAAGAAAGAAATCGAAGAAGATCTCAGAAGATAGAAACATCTCCCATGCTCATGGATTGGCAGGATAAATATAGTAAAAATATGGCCATCTTGCCAAAAGCAATCTACAGATTCAATGCAATCCCATCAAAATTCCAAATCAATTCTTCATAGAGATAGAAAGAGAGATTTGCAAATTCATTTGGAATAACAAAAAACCCAGGATAGCGAGAATATTCTCAACAATAAAAGAACTTCTGGGGGAATCACCATCCCTGACCTCAAACTGTACTACAGAGCAATAGTGATTAAAACAGCATGGTATTGGTACAGAGACAGACAAGAAGATCAATGGAATAGAAATGAAGATCCAGAAATGAACCCACACACCTATGGTCACTTGATCTTTGAAAAAGGAGATAAAATCATCCAGTGGAACAAGGACAGCATTTTCAACAAATGGTGCTGGTTCAACTGGAGGTCAGCATGTAGAAGAATGCAAATTGATCCATTCTTATCTCCTTGTACAAAGCTCAAGTCCAAGTGGATAAAAGACCTTCATATAAAACCAGATACACTGAAACTAATAGAAGAGAAGGTGGGGAAGAGCCTCGAATACCTAGGCACAAGGGGAAAGTTCCTGAACAGAACACCAATGGCTTATGCTCTAAGATCAAGAATTGACAAATGGGACCTCATAAAATTGCAAAGTTTCTGTAAGGCAAAGGACACTGTCAATAGGACAAAACAGCAACCATAAGATTGGGAAAAGATCTTCACAAATCCTACATCCAATAGAGGGCTAATATCGAATATATACAAAGAACTCAAAAAATTAGACTCCAGACAACCAAATAACCCTATTAAAAAATGGGGTACAGAGCTAAACAAAGATTCTTAACTGAGGAAACTCGAATGGCCAAGAAGCACCTAAAGAAATGTTCAACATCCTTAGTCATCAGGGAAATGCAAATCAAAACAACCCTGAGATTCCACCTCACACCAGTCAGAATGGCTAAGATCAAAAACTCAGGTGATAGTAGATGCTGGCAAGGATGTGGAGAAAGAGGAACACTCTTCCATTGTTGGTGGATTGCAAGATGGTGCAACCACTCTGGAAATCAGTCTGGCAGTTCCTCAGAAAATTGGACATAGCATCACCTAGGACCCAGCAATACCACTCCTGGGAATATACCCAGAAGATGCTCCAACATATAACAAGGACATATGCTCCACTATATTCATAGCAGCCTTCTTTATAATAACCAGAAGCTGGAAAGAACCCAGATGTCCTTCAACAGAGGAATGGATACAGAAAATGTGGAACATTTACATAATGGAATATTACTCAGCTATTAAAAACAATGAATTTGAGACATTCTTAGGTAAATGGATGGAACTAGAAAATATCATCCTGAGTGAGGTAACCCAATCACAAAAGAACACACATGATATTCACTCACTGAAGCTTGAAATACCCAAGAGTCAACTCATAGACCACATGAAGCTCATGAAGAAGGAAGACCAAGTGTGGGTGCTTCTGTCCTTCTTAGAAGGAGTAACAAAATACTCAAAGGAGCAAATATGGAGACAAAGTATGGGACTGAAACTCAAGGAGGGGCCGTCTGGAGACCATTCCACCTGGGTATCCATCCCACGTGCACTAACTAAAGGTAGACGCTGATGTGGATGCTAGGAAGGGCATGCTGACAGGAGCCTAATATAGCTGTCTCCTTAGAGGTCTGCCAGAGCCTGAAATATATAGAGGGGGAAGCTCACAGCTAACCATTGAGCTGTTAATGGGGTTGCCAATGGAGGAGTGAGAGAGAAAACTGAAGGAGCTGAAAGGGTTTTGCAGCCCCATGAGGAGAGCAACAATACTAACCAACCAGAGCTCCCAGGGTCTAAACCACCAGCCTGGGAGCACATAGGGAGGGACCCATGGCTCCAGCTGTATATGTAGGGGAGGATGGCCTTGTTGAGCATAGGTGGGAAAGGAGATCCTTGGTCCCATGAAGTCTGGACGCAGTATGTGGGGGAATTCGAGGGTGGGGAGGTGGGAATGGAGGGATGTGTGAGGGACATCCTCATAGAAGCAGGAGGAGGGGGAATGGGATAGGGGTTCCTGGGCAGGGGAGGGCTAGAAATAGGGTAAGGGGGATAACATCTGAAATGTAAATAAAATATCCAAGAAAAAATGAAAACAAGGTATACAAGAGAAATTTATGAATCATACACCTGAGAAAAAATTATGTTCACATATTTATGGAACTCTTGAAACCTAGTAAGAAAACAAACCACACAAAAGAAAATTGGTGTGAAAACACAAATAAATGGCCAATAAGCAACAAAGAGATCTTCAGTATCTCAAGCCAGTAAGAGAATTACAACCACAGAGAGGCCAGTCATAGTGACATACAGCTATAATCTCTGCACTTAAGAGGTAGAGACAGGGTGATCAGGAATTCAAGGCCAGCATCAACTATGTACCAAGTTCAAGGCTGGCTTGGGATACTTGGGACCCTGTCTCAAAAGAAGTGGGAGTGGAGGGAGGAAGACTATAAACATTCCTCCAATGGGAACAAACCTATCCCTGAGTAAATATCCAAACAAAATGAAATACTGATATCAAAAAGACACTTGCACTTTCATGATTATAACATCATTATTCACAACTGCCATTAAGTACAAAAAGTGCTCATTAAGAGATTAAAACAGGCTGAGTGTGGTAACAGTTGCCTTTCATCCTAGCACCACTGAGGCAGAGGTAGGAGGATCTATGAGTTCAAAGTCAGCCTGGTTCCAGGACAGCCATGGCTGTGTACAAAGACCCTGTCTCAAAGGGGAAGGCAGGAAGAAAAAAAATAGATGGTACATATATGGAATAATATATTATTTGGCCATTAAAATAAATTAAATTCTGTCAGTTTGACAATGTGGATATAACTGGAGGACATATATTAAGTAGAATAACCCAAGACTCAGCAGATAAATGATTCTCCTCTTCATACTTAATCTAAGACTGTCAATCTCTTAAGAATTGAAAGTTGAATGACAGTTACCAGAGACAGGTGGCAGTGGAGAAAGAATGGTCAGTGTATACTACAGACTAAAGAAAGAAGCTATGGTGCATGGCTGGCCAGCAGGATAACTATAAATAAGAACAATATATTTCAAAAATGCAAGGAAAAGGTAGGAATATTTTATCATGAAGAATGATAAACATTTGAGTAGAAAGATACATTGACCCTGATTTGAACATAATATAAAGCATGTATTTAATGCTGTGTGGTACCCCAGGAAGATGAACAATTTTACATTGCCTTTAAAACAGATTTGCCTTCGTCGAAAGAATTAAAGCATGAAATAAAACTGAAACTTAAGCAGGAACTTTTCACAGTACCTCACACATGTCAAGTATGCTGCATTCTTCAAAATGTGAAGTGTCCTTTGACCCCTGTGATTTCCCTGTCATGCTCCCAGTGCCCTGGCATACATTATATAACTACTCAAGGTATAACTCCCCATAGGTATAACTCACCCTCTAATCAAATCCAAAAGGCATTCAACCATTAAACAGTGGACAGTAAGTTAAGTACCTTGTACCCCAGGCCCAACTGATAAATGGCAAAAATCTGAGCTGCATTAAGAGCATCACTGAAAAGGTAAACCGCAGTCATCTGACCACAGAACACCCGGTTCGCATCTGCTGTTTCTGATGAGCCCAGGAAGCATTTGTCAAAGGTCTGTAAGAGAAAGCAGGTTTAAAATATATATATATATATATATATATATATATATATATATATATATATATATATATATATATATCTGCAAGTGATAGATAAAAAATAAAACACTATGAATTAAAACTCTTCCATTTTGATAATGTGGATAGACCTTTATCCACATTATATTATAATATGATATAATATATTAAGTAAAAGAACAAAGACACAGGCAGATAAATGCACATATATACATATGTTTCTTTCTAAACTATACATTAATAGAGTAAAAAGAAAAATCATTTAGCACTTATTCCTTCACACCTAGAGTAGAGATTGGGAACACAAGTTCTCTAAGTTACAATAAATATAATTTGGTAACAAAGAGACAATAAAAAGAGAATCAGACAAGATGACATGATACTAAGTTAAGAAGTTAAACATCTCAATTGAAGGGAAAGCTTTGTCTGAAGTAGGGAATGGTGAGTTTGGTTTGGGCCTGTGCGACCCTTCTCACTGCAGCCTTTTACTAGTGAAGACACTGGTATGCCTCATTAGCAGTCACTGCTACCAGACTAAGGAAGCACATCCTTACCATCAACATGACATTCTGGGACTCCGTGTTTACACCTATTCTCAGGTGGAACATGAGTAGATCATATAGTTGATAAGTGACAGAACTGAGTTTCAGAGGTGTTTGATACCACACCATGAGCTCTGAAAGCTAACATTATCAACATGAATATAAGTATAAAAATGGTATTAAAGGAAAGTGGCAGATGAGTGGCTTAGTTTGAAGCCATTTTCCTTAGTGTTTTGTTTTTTTTTAAGTTTTCTATAAAAAGAATGTTAGAAGGAGAGAAATAAGATCATCCCTAGTTCCATTCTAACCTCTAAAAACATAAAAAATAATAGTACTAATAGCAGCGATGAAGTATATGCAAAGCTTATGGACATGTATTATCTAACTTCTTTATAAAATAATCACCTTTATATAAACCCAGAATAATTTTATGATAAAATCTTAATAACCTTTAGCTGATAAATCAACAAGTTTTATCAAAAAATAACACAGTAATCAAATTATACCTATAAGAACACATTATAGTATCCAAAATATATACTCAAATTTTAAAATATTCTTGTTTATAAATTTCATTCCTTAGTGTACTGATTAGTTTTGTCAACTTAAGACAAGCTAGAGACATCTGAAAGATGGAGCCTCAGGTGAGAAAATATTCTCCTCATACTTTCCTGTAGGACACTGTCCAGCCCACTGTGGACAGTAACATCTCTGGACAGTCGATCCTGGGTTTGATAAGAAAACAGGCTGAACAAGATGAGAGGATCAAGCTAGTAAACAGCACTCCTCCATAGTCTCTGCGTCAGTTCCTGCCCTAACTTTCTTTGATGATAAACAGTGATGTGGAAGTATAAGTCAAATAAAGCCTTTCCTCCCCAGGCTGCTGTTGGTCATGGTGTTTATCACAGCAATAGAAACTCTAAGACACATGGTAACATTTTGGAAACTACTTACATCACTGGTGTTGACAAACCATGTTATCTCTCCATAGGAAGCAAGTTCACCATTCACATAACATCGAAGCTCACTATTCTTCCATCGGTTGTAAATGTGTACTATAGTTACCATGTACCACTGAGTAAGCAAAAACAATGATTCTCTTACTAATACAACCACATTGATAATAACTAAAAAGTGAAAGATTTTAATTAAACTTAAAAAAAATTTGAGTACTTTAACTAGCCCAACATTCAATTTCTAGAACACTATTTATTTGGGGAAAATCACAGAAGATTAATCTTAATCACTAGACAATTTTTCCAATGTAATATTATGAAAATTTTCAAACATATCACCAAAAAGTTAAATGACTAGTACAAATATCTTCTTTAAATTTTGAGCATCTGCTACCTACCTCCAACATATTATTGATGACTCTTTACTAATCTCTAACTTATATTAAAAGAAGACAGTATAAAGTAAATATCATTTTCTTTTCTCCTGGAATATCTCATAAAACCTGCAAATAACCACACTGGAGAAATGTCTCCATGGTTAAGAGCATTGTCTCCTCTTCCAGAGGTACTGAGTTCAGTTCCCAGAAACCACATGGTAGTTCAAAATTTATCCTGGGATCTGACACCCTCTTCTGGCATCCAGATGTACATTCAGCTAGAGCACTCACATACATACATACATACAACACAAACACACACACTTTAAAAAACAAAAAACTACAAATAACTAAATGTTAAGTCATTTTATGACCCAAACCATAGCAGTTAACAGCTACCAAGTAATTTAAACACACTTTGCAAAAGCATACACAGCTGCAAACCCACACATGGTTAACCCTGTACTCTGCAGGCTGGGTAGCTTCTTAAAGGAGCCAACTTGGGAAGAGCACATACCTTTTGTGGCTTGAAATCAAATTTCACACAATGTTGAAAGCCTTTTCCTTTTGACTTTATTGAGGTTATAATCAAACAACCTCCAACAAAATGAGCAGAGTAGCCAAGACCTTTGCTGGTTCTGAAACTATAAAGAGTAAGTTTTTATTTTACCTCAAAATAGTCTCATTTTCAAAATAAAGTGTTAACAATAATCAATTCTAGAAATACATACCAATATAAATATGGTTTATCCTTGTCAACATTAATATTATTTACAGGATCCATTCTAAGCCAGGTGTGAAATGTAAAACCATTCTGGTAAGGCCATCTGGCTATAGGAGGTAATGCAATAGCCTAAAGGAAAAAAATATAGTTACTAACTTGCATGAAAAACTTTATTATTGAACCCATAAAAATGAGACTTTATAATGCTATGTGTCTCTGCTGTGTCATATTAAGTTATTAAAAAAATCACAAAACAGACTTTATTGGAAAAAAATTTTAGTAACTATTTTTAGTAACTATCTTCCCAAATAAAAATTAGTAAATATTAATTAATTAAATGAAATATTCAGTGTAGCTTCTGAGACCAAATTCATGTCTACTTCATTTTTTTACTACAGAAATAGCCAGAAAGATTCTAATTTAAAGGAACAGTACTGCAATTAAACCTGAAATTTGACCAAAAAAAAGTGATAGTGATAGATGGAAACAGCACTGCTTTCATTGTTATTCCCCTAAGTTTTGTATGACGAGCCTTCATTTTCATTAAATTCTAAAAAGTCTTTAATTTCTTTCTTTATTTCTTCCTTGACCAAGTTATCACTGAGTAGAGCGTTGTTCAGTTTCCACATGTATGTGCACTTTCTATTGTTTTTGTTATTATTGAAGACCAGCCTTAGTCCATGGTGATCTGATAGGATGCCAGGGATTATTTCAATCTTTTTGTATTGTTGAGGCCTGTTTTGTGAACAATTATATGGTCTATTTTGGAGAAGGTACGATGGGGTGCTGAGAAGAAGTTATATTCTTTTGTTTTAGGATGAGATGTTCTATAGACATCTGTTAAATCCATTTGGTTTATAACTTCAGTTAATTCCACTGCTGATACAAGCCATAATATAATGAGAATATTACACTAAGAAAAATTTCAACCCTATACACCACATGTTGTATAATAATCATGTATATTCATGGTCCAGAATTGACAAAGTCAGTAAAACAGAAAATAAATTGGTGCTAAGTGTAGGGATTGATGAAAATGTTCTAAAATGGACTGTGGTAGTTTCACAGCTTAATACTTTATATTGTATACTGTAATTGAATGCTATAAATTATATACTATAAGATATACGAATACAGCCTCAATTTCTTAAAAAAAATTCACACTATATACTTCAAACCTTGTCATTAATATCAATTTTATAAGCATTGTGTACATGATATATATATACATATTCTTTCATATGTATTAAATATGCCAAAACATGAGAAACATCACAGAGACATACTAATGTAATAATACTTGCAAAACTAAAAGCAGCTGATTTTATATGAAGTTGCACTGAACTAAAACTACTCTATTAATGTATGCTAAGGTTTCTTTTACCTAAAATGAGAGTAGACATGAGAGTTTTATAAAAGGTAATTTGCCTGTTAACTTAAAGCTTCCTTTTAAAGCTATCTTTGAAGAAAAGAGTGAGTTACTGAAGTTATTTAACTTATTTATTTTAAACACTTAAATCTCTTGAACTTCAAAAGCTATCCAGCTGAACTTGTCCTATTTTCAAGAAAAATGCAAGTAGCAGAATGGACAGATTTCAGCCTCAAAGAACTATAAACAATAAATCTTAATATCATGTACTAAAAAATTGTTATTCTTGTGAGAACACTTTTGCATGTCAGAGGTAAGTAATAAGTTCAATGGCAAGAGATTAAAGTTATCTAAAACTTTCAAAACTAAAATGCTTAAGAAAAACTTACAAAGGAAAAAAGCCGTGAAAGTTTTAAAAGAAAGTCATATATGCTGTACTTAGTATTTGAATTTCAAAAATTGAGTGATATGAGTGAACTGAGTGATATGAGACATACCTACAGATTCAGACACTTAGGATGCTCAGGTAAGAGACTCTAAGTTGACTCTAAGTACGACGCTAGTTTGGGCAACAAAGCAAGACAAAAGCAAAACAAAATAAGAAAATCCCAAAAAACAAACCAAATATCATTCAACGATTTAGTTTTATTTTGTTTCATTTTATTTGATTGAAACAAGGCCTCAGGGAACTCATACTGCCTCATATCCCCATGTACCTGAGGACGGCCTTCATCTGCTGACCTTCACTCCTTTATCTCCAAAATGTTGAAATCATATGCATGAACTGAGACACTGCAAGTATCCTTCTAAAGTATATTCTTATCTTTTAGCAGATAGTACCTAACTACATAGAACCAAACAAGCAAGCATGATTTTATGGTTAGCAAAGTAATAAGTGAAAGACTAGTTCAGGAAAAGAAAAGATTAAAGATCTTCTAAAAGTAATTTAGTATAGACTGACTAATTTAATAATTAATTGAGATATTACAAATATCACTACCATACATAATGATCTTATTTATAAAATAGTAAGAACAGAATAGATAAAGGGGCTAAGGATGTAGCTCAGTGATAGTGTGCTTGCCAATCCAGCTGTGGTGGCACACACCTGGAATACCAGCATTCAAGAGACTCAGGCAGTAAGTAAGAGCTCCAGTTTAACGATAGCCTGAGCTACTGAGAATTTGATATTAGCCTGGAGCTGTATAGAAAGACCCCATCGCAAAAAAATACATATAGTTTTATAAGACTTTATCACAAAGCAGGATTATATGCCTGCTAAGTCTCAAAGAGTCATTCTTTCTACATACCAGGTGTTTAAAAAAAAAAAAAAAAGCAAAATGTTCAATAAGACAGAAAGTCAGAGTGTTCCACACTGGCAGCTATTTAAAGTTACAAAGAAAAACCCACAGGCTACTACAACAATATATGAAAGGAAGGCTATTACTCCTTTACTGAATCAAGCTTTGAGTAGGCAGCTTCCCCAAATGTTTTAAGCATCAATTTCTCTGTCTCTCAAATAGCTAGGGGAAAACTGTTCTAAGGGCTGAGTAAGCTCACACAGAAAAGCTTCTGCCTCACACAGAGCCGTGTGCTGACAGGGAAAGGAGAGGGCTGAGTTCTGCCATGTGCGTGTGTACTCACTGCAGCGCTCTTTCCTGGAAAGTTGAAGAAGGCGTCAGGACCATACTTCTGAGGCATATGCTTTAACACCGACAACAGCTTCCCAGCATGTGGAGGCTATAAAACAATGCCTTATTAATCATTCTGTTCTCTATAAAAAAATTTAGTAACAGTCATGCTTTAACATATACAAAAATAACTGAATGATGCTATAAACTAAAAGGTATATACAAGAACAAACAATGCTATTTTCAAATATCTTAATGATATAATGAATTCTGTAATTTTTTGGTAGCACTATACAACATATTTGTTGTTCAGTAAATATGAAAAATTCACACCTCAAACACTTCGAAATTGGACTTTAAAAGTTACAAACTACCTCAAACTGCCACTCACTCCTTTATATATCTTAATTTAACAAATTCTAAATAATGCTTACTTATATTCCAATGCCAAAGTCATGATATTTTAACTTCATGCCAAACTTACAAGGTGGTTCTGTTATCGTCCTAATATTACAGAGGAGGACTCTAAGGCAGAGGAGCATGCTTCAGGCCATACAGCTGTGGGACTGCATAAGGGTATCCTGGTTCTTGGCTGGGCATGGGCCTAGAACCCCAAGACTCCAAGGGAGAAACAGCAGGAGTTCGGCCACGCCTCCAGAACTCAGGGTCCTAACAAGCAGTCCAATCTCCATAGGCCTACATTGTTCAGTCACGTAGGCCATTACAGCCCCTCCCAAAGGGCACAGGTAGAGGGTGTGACTACAGGACTCAGGCCCTAGAGATTTACATACTAATGAAGGTCAGAGGGCGGAGCCAATTAAACCGCCCCCAGAACTCCCCTTTCTCGCTCCCTACTTAACTCAGCTCTGCCCTGAGTTTGGGGGCAGTACATCCAGATCCATCCACCATCTACCATGACAATAAACCCTTCTGGAACCAAGGACTTCCTCGTATCATTGGGGCCTGTCATCGCAGAAGCTTCCAACCTTAATCTCTCACCTGGAGGACTTCTCTGCGTTCCAGCCACAGGAAATGCATATCTTCAATCAAGCTAGCCAGGCCCCCGAGTCTACTAAGCGAGTACAGTAACCAAATCTCTCCCGTGGGGTTCTGCCGGGGCCTCTTTCTTCTATCCCCTTCTTGTTTCTTTCGGCTGTGGGTTGGCCGATCGTGCACCCACATGCCCCCTTGTCTCAGTCCTTCTGAGGCCTCTCAGCTGTCTGAGAGCCCAAGGGCTTGAGACCAGTCGGTCCCTAGCCACCTCCGGGCATGGGGATCCCCAATCCCTCTCCCCCCTCTTTTCTCTCAGCTGTGGGTTGGCCGGTCATTCGCCCACATGCTCCCAGTCTCCGTCCTCCTGCGGCCTCTCAGCAGTCTGAGAGCCCAAGGGCTTGAGAACAGTAGGTCCCCAGCTAACTTCTGGCCGGGAATCCCCAATCCAAGACCTCTGCACCCCCACGGAACCAGACTGAGTGAGAATTCCCTATGCCGGGCGGGACCCTGCCACACTTGCCTGGTGTTGCATGGAGTAAACTCAGCCACGATCCCATGCTCTCCTGCCATGCTGAACTACAATCCCAGCCTACTGTGTCGTGGCACACACACGGACCCACAACGCAACAGAGACTCATGCCTGTGACTGCGCATGCGTGGGCCTACATCGTTCCCTACAGGTGGTAGAGGATGTGGGCAAAGCCAGCTCCAAGAGTACCCCCCCCCGCTGGTGCCCGCCAAGAACCTCTCCACGGAACCGTGAGAAACTCCAGCCTAGTTCACAAGACTAGGCAAGTCTCTCTCTGTCCTCCCTCTTCTCTTTTTCTCTCTCTCTCTCCCTCCCTCCCCTCCACATGTTCTCCAGCTCAAGGGCAAGATGGCGGCGAATCCCTAGCCTCCACTCTGCCCATCCCCCAGCTCCACAGAGAGGGCTCCTTCATAGCTAACAACTGTCTTTAAGGCCACAGTGCCTGCTGTGATCCTCGTTCTAAGACTCTTTTCCTTGAGTGAGAGATTCCTCCTTGAGGCTGAGACTGTCCTGTCGCTCTCAAAAGCTCCGACTTCAGTCTTTAACACACTGCCTGCTAGCGCATGTTTCTTTCTTCCCATGTGTTCTCCAACTCAACAAGATGGTGGCAACGCCATAATCTCTGCTCTCTGCCCCTCCCTCAGGGATCAGCCTTTCGAGCTCTGCCTTCTAGCTTCTCAGGAACACTGGCTCTAAACTCTAGTCCCCAGTGATTTTCCCTCAGGGGGTCAGTCTTTCACAGGCTGCCTGCTAGCCTACAATAGACTTCCCCGACTCCTCAGTCATTTGCGGCCAGTTCTGGTTTGCCTGAAGCAACAGGGCCAGCACCCTGGTTGCTCCCTTTCCCCCTTCACCTCCTAGGTCATTTGCAGCTAGCTACAGCCCAGCTGGCTTGCCTGAAGCCCCTTCGCCCCTGTGTTCCTCTCAGTTTCTTTCTCACATGGCTAAAACTCCAGGCTAAGCCTGGAGAAACTGCGCGCCAACTCCCAGCTTCTCCCAGGAGCTGCCAGCTACACACCAGCTTTCACATGTCTCCCCCCATGGCTCAGTTGTTTCACAAAACCTCACTCTTTCTGACTCTCCTATCAATCCTCTATGTTTCTTCCTCTAAGCTTTTCTTCAAGGTTGGCCTTTTACTTCTCTCTAAGAAAAACAAATGTGGAATACCCTGGCCTCTCTGCTAGAGCACTCAGCCACCACATGGCAGAGCAGGCCCTTTCCCAACTGCTTTTAAACCTGCCATTAATGCCTTTTCTCCCCAACAGCAAGACCCAAAACAACAGTGTTTGTGCTTTTCAACCAAAATTTTTTCACTTTTTGTTACTCACAGGTGCCTTCTAGGACTAAATTTCCTCAAACACCTTTGCCTTTCCAGGATCTTAATGACAGACCTTGATGTGCTTGCTCCCAAGTGACTTAACGTTTAATACTCAGCCTTTGCAGAAATCCCCATGCCGGGGTGCTGCTTTCCTGTTTTGATTATCCTATAGGTGCTCCCACAAGTCCAGTGGAGACGCCATCTTCTGGAACCTGCCTGAGATGCTAAGCTACCTTCTCCCCAGCCATCTAGTCAGACTGCAGACTCCAGAGACATGCTGAGATCCAGACACAATGCCACCTCCTTGAACCTGCCTAGGAAGCCAAGCTGTCTTCTTCCAGCCATACTGCTTAAATAAAGACTCCAAAGCTAAATCCTACAGAAGACAGATCCAGACCTTCCAGCTACAGATGAACTCTTTTGCCAAAGTCAAATAGCTAAAGCTACATGTTAGTAAGGAAAACTTAATGTCTATCTAGATTAATCAGATGTTATTACCCTCAAACTATCCTTTGCCTTTCCAACACCAACCCTCAACTCCCCTTCCTTCCCAACCCCCACCCTCAACTCCCCTTACCCTGTGACTTAATTGTGCTAACCCCTCTGGCCTAAATAGTGCTTTCTTTTAACTTCCTCATGCAAAATTTTTACCACAGATGACACAGTGACCCCCCCCCCTTTTCTTAAAAAGTAAACGGGAGGAGATGTGGGACTGCGTAAGGGTATCCTGGTTCTTGGCTGGGCATGGGCCTAGAACCCCAAGACTCCAAGGGAGAAACAGCAGGAGTTCAGCCACACCTCCAGAACTCAGGGTCCTAACAAGCAGTCCAATCTCCATAGGCCTACATTGTTCAGTCACGTAGGCCATTACAGCCCCTCCCAAAGGGCACAGGTAGAGGGTGTGACTACAGGACTCAGGCCCTAGAGATTTACATACTAATGAAGGCCAGAGGGCGGAGCCAATTAAACTGCCCCCAGAACCTCCCCTTTCTCCCTCCCTACTTAACTCAGGTTTGCCCAGAGTTTGGGGTGGTACATCCAGATCCATCCACCATCTACCATGACAATAAACCCTTCTGGAACCAAGGACTTCCTCGTATCATTGGGGCCTGTCGTGGCAGAAGCTTCCAACCTTTGGAACTTCAGACCTTCCCCACCGCTGCCTGAACCCGCCACTGGACACTGCAGGCAGCCTCCCTGCTGCAGCCCCGTTTACCCACATACAGTAACTGATGGGGTCAGGATCAGAACTCAGTCTAACTCAAAAGACCATAATTTTAGTCATAATACTTTCACCAGTTACAGTATGCCCTCACTCTCCTGTCTTTAATAGAGACCACCTTTAAGATGGCCTACAAGATCAGATCTGTATCTCCAACTTCATTCTATCTACTATGCCTTCTCACAGAATTCTTTCCACAACACTGCCTAAGTACAAGCTATTCCTTTTGTTTAAAATGTGCTCACTAAGGCTACCTCACTCTCCTGCAAACCAAGGAAATCCTTCATACCCTTCAAAGCTCGTCTTAATGCCCACTTCCTTGGGGCAGTCCTCCCTGAACTCAGAGTACTGATTAAATTTCCCTAGCATATTTCATTCTACAATATGCCTCAAATGCACAGCATATATAAAGGGTATATTATATTATATCTGTTTTAATGTTTCTTTGACCCAAAATATCTAGTACATGAAACAATCAAGAACTAAAATGAAAATCTCATTAATATTTATAAGGAAAGCCAGGGGCAATAAAATACACATTACCATCTTAATCAGTCTATAAGGAAATATAGTAAAAATATAGGACATTCATTCTTCTTTATTACAAGCTCAAAACAGGGTCAAACCACGGGTGAAATCATTGGCTTGCTCCCATCTTATTTTGTGTACTAGTCTACATTATTATTACTATGTAAGAGTTTAGTAACCTTTTAGCTTAGCAGTAAATGAAAAACTTCAATCTAAGAAATAATTTTTAATCAACTATACCACTCAATTCTAAAAATAAACTTAATAACAAGTAACTACAATCACACTCACTTTTAAATATATTTCAAAGAAAAATAAAGTAACAAAAAATAACAGCAACAGCAAATACCACTGAAATATGACAGTATTTCTATCTAGAAAAATCATTCCTCCAAATTCCTTTTCCTGTCAGTGAATCAACAAAACAAAAATAAGGTAACCTCTCCCAGACACTGTTGTAGGATGCTACACTGGAAAGCCTTCAAAAAATGTCATATTTCATATTACAAATGACCACGATCATCGGTGCACTCACTCCACAAGTAAAAATCATTGATTTGTGTATAGACTTAGATTCCGGGATTTTTCAAAGTCAAAGGTAGAAGTAGCTGGCAAGTACAACTATAAAGAGCTGGTGTGTTATTATTTTGCCTTTACTTCTAAGCCTATTCCGACTGTCCTCCTTACCGTAAGCACCTATATTAACACGTCTAATATTGTTATGTAATCTGTCAAAAATGTTTCTGTAGGCCTGTAAATGGCTCAGCCTGATTAAAGGTGCCTGCTGCCGAGCCTGACAACCAGGGTTCAATCCCCAGAACTCACTTGATATAAAGGAAAGAACCAACTCCCACAGGTTATCCTCTGACCATCAAATGTCATAAGGTATATGTGCACATATGCATGCACATACACACACACACAAATGTAAAAAGAAAAGTGTATTTTTCTCAGTATTTAAATGACTTAATACTACATATATCATTTAGCTGATTAGTTACTTCCTTCCTGGTTTTGCATTTATTTATAGTTTTTTTTTTCAATACAATGTATTTTGACCTTAACTCTCCTCTCCAACTACTCCCTGATCCTTCCCACCTCACTAACAACCTAGCTTTATGTGTTCTCATTCCCCTCTCTCAATAACAAAAATAGAAAGAAAAAATGAGAATCAAAACAAATGACAATGAAAAAAAACAGCAACACAAAATGGCAAAAAACAAAACAAAGAAACAAATACACCAGAAAAAAAAAAAAGAGAGAGCTCATTTTGAGATAGCCAACTACTCTTGAGTATGGTGCCTGCCCTGGAATATGGTTGATGTATCAATGACATTCCACTGAGAAAACCAATTTTCTCTTTCCCAACAGGTAGGAACTGCAAATACCTTCTTAGTTAGGGGCAGGACTTTGAAGCTACCTCCCCTTTTCAGTTCTGTGCACTGGTTTTTAATTGCTATACAGTATTTGACTCTAGATAATAGAGGGTAATGGGGGGAAAATATGATCAAAATAGATTGTATACATGTATGGAATTTTAAAGAATAAAAAGTATGTTTAAAATAATCTGAACATGTTGTATATTTTACGTAGCCACTGTCTTCACGATGAACATACATGCTGACAATTCTCTGCTATCAAAAACAGGGTTCCAAGGTGAGTTGGAGGATGCAGTAGGGGTAAATAAGATCAAAATACCTTGTATACATCTACAAGGTTCTCAAAGAAATAACATAGTTCTTAAAAACAACGTTCAGCTGAGCATCTTAATGTACATTTCCTTGTGGAACTATGTCTAGGCACTTAGGAAAATATTATTAATTCACTGGATACAAGTATATTTTATGTGACTGAGTGGCACTAGATTTCTGTTCACTTTGACTCCACTGATGTTCAGTCCAACCAAACACACAAGGCCTATTAACCAGAGTTATCCAACTCTGCTCATCATCATTGCATTTTGAATCCATAATATTATAGACAAAAGGTAGCATGTCAATATTCTTTTTACATGAATATCCCCATTAATTATTCTGCGTTATAAAACTTCCATGCCTATAAATATATATGTCCACAACCTTCACAATTTCCTTGTTTTTACTTTTTATAACAATACTTTATAAGTTATTTAAACATAAATCAAAACAAAATCAAACAGTACACTGCCTCTTCCTGATATAACATACATAAGACATATACTTACAAACAGCACCATAAATAAGAATAAAACTATACAAGCATTCCAACATGGAAATAGAGGCACATTAAGACCATGCCCCATCAGAAATGAAAACACACTAAAACACCTTTCTGAGATCAACTTATCACTGCACAGAGTGGCACGCAAACAGCACATAAAGGAATCATGGAGATGCAAAGAATGAAACCCAAGTAGGTGGTCTCAACAGTTAAAGAACAGAGTGCTACAGATGAAGGGGCTGTGCAGAGGAAAAGCTTCAGAAGCCTGGCTCAATAACAATGTTACAGTTAACAAGGTGGGGCCAAGACACTGACAGCTCCAAGTCAAAAAAAGTCCAGACCTATAGAGATATAGAGAACTATAAATCACCTTGTGCTCCATAGATCAGGCAGGGACCTTGAAGGAGCCAGGCTTCAGTAACAAGGAGAACCAGCCCTAGTGTAATAAGCCATTCTAAATCGAAACGGGAAGATTTAAAACTAGTCTTAAAGAATAAAGGTTATCCTAAAGAAATTCATACATGGCTCTACAAACAGCCTAATAATCTTAACAAAAAAACATGACAACAACATATAATTCACCGTACCTAACTATGTCATAAAAAATAGCCTATAACCAGGAAGTAACATCAATGGATAAAATATTGTTCTGAAAATTGGTCTAATTACAGAACCATGCGGATAAAAACACTTGCTGCTATTATTATCATTTTCATCATTATATTATTAACACTATCAAGAACTGAAAGGAAAGAAAGGAATTTTGAGGTGGAGGAAGCCTGGAGAGACAGCTCGGTGAGTGAAGCGTTTGGAGCACAGGCATAAAGACCTGGGTTCAGTCCCCAGAATTACATTTTAAAGGTAATGTGCATAGCCAGGCATGGTGGCACACACCAGGCAGATAACTCTGAGTTTGAGAGTAGCCTGGTCTACATAGTGAGTTTCAGGCCAGCTATAATAGGACCCTGTCTTAAAAAGAAAAAGAGAGGAGAGAGAGGACAGGAGAGAGGGAATCGGGGAGAGAGGACAGGGTAGAGAGGATGGGGGGATGGATGAGGGGGAGGGAGAAGAGAGGAGATAGGTGGGGGAGAGAAAGTGAAAGGAGAAGAGTGAGCAGCAAGAACAAGGTGTGGTAGTCCATGCTCATAATCCCAGCCCTGGAAAACTGGCAAACATCCTCAGAGCTCATTGGCCAGCCAACCTAGCTACTTGGCTTGTTCCAGGAAAGTAAAAGAAATAATAAGACAAAATAATAAGACAGCACCTGAAGTACAACACCTAGGGGGTCCTCTGGACTCCACAAGGAGATGCACACACATAAACATATACAGAACACCAAAAAAAAAAAAATTAAGTTCATACTAAAACAATAATATCTATATAAAACAAAGCTCAAAAATAAAAGACAAAAAGAAGCAAAGTGAGCAGGTCTCAGTGATCTGCAGGACAGTGTCAAGCGATCTAACTTAGGTGCTGCCAATGTACCCATGTAGCTCAGTGAGCAGGCACCTGTGTAAGGCTCAGAGTTACACAACCCAAATACAGAATCTTTTCAAAAAAAGTGTTTAATTTAATAAAAATTAAAGTTACCTAAAGTTTGGTGCCCAGATGAAGGCAAAATAAAGGGAATACTATTGTTAGAAATAAAGAAAAATTTTTTTCAAAATTTGATGGAAATTACAAAACCACAAAAGGGAAAAACTAATAATGTAAACACACGGTTTTCTACACTGGACCATTAATGAAGTTCAGTTACCATCAATATAAAATATTTGAAAAGCACCAGAGAGCTGGAGTTTGCAACATACAAGCTAAAGGATATAAATTTTAACATGACAAATTGTAGGGCACAAATACAGATTAAATTTAATAGACCTAAAAATTATAAGGCAGCTGGCTGAACTAAAGACAGTGATCTTTTAAAGTCACTACTGACTAGAAAAATGAAGCAAACATTTACTAGTATCCCTCTTTTAAAAAAAATCAGTAAATTGCTTATGGTAAGGTACCTGGGATCCAAAGCAAGTTCCCTACCACTCGTTACAAAAGCCAATCAAATTAATTATACCTAAAGAGGATGACTCTAACCTGCAAAGACCCTGCTCCCTGAATATGCTGTTCAAATCGAAGGGCCATTACCACTAAGAACAGAAGAAAATTGGATGCTACTTAACACATTTTCAACTCCAGTAAATAATATATATATACAGTTTTAATACACCAATTTAACAAAGATCAAATTAGTTGTCTACCTAGGACACCCAAACAAAAGTGGCTATGCACACAAAAACGCTGTTTTGACTGATAACCTCCCCTCAATTTGACATGTACCACATGTACTAATATTATAAGCTATGACGGTGCTACTACAGTGTTTAAGGCTTAGGGTGTTCAATTTTCACTTGTTCTCTTTACCCATTGTCCTTTGTCTCCTTGAAGTTTACTGAAGAAAAGCTTTAGTTCTCTAACTGTCAAATTATAGCTGGCCAGCACTCCCAACATGTCAACGAGAAGATCTGAAAAAAACAAACAAAATGAAATATGTGAGCTATTAATATTTCTAGAGATAAAAAATTAAAATGCATGACTTACTTGCAAGTCTGGACAAGAGGTATAGATACATGCCATGGGGCTGAAAGAGGGCTCAGTGGCTGAGCATATACAGCTCCTCCAGAGGACCTGAATTAAATTCCAGCTCCAAGAATATCTGAGACCTCTGCCCTCTATAGGCATTACACATCCATACATTCCTACACACACACACAACACACACACCACACACACACACATATACACATATATACACTTAAAATAATAAATAATATTTTAAATAGATAACATGCTATATAATCATGTAATTTTTTTAAATTGCTAAAAGAAATTTTAAAGATACAATTTTTAAGAATTAAACTATTTCCTTACATATATTTCTACAGAAAAAGTTATACCTGCAATCATACTGTCAACTTTCTCAATTTTCCCAAGTACTTTTTCCACAAGGCCTACTTCTGTGCAGACTTGAAGGTTTCGTATGCTCTTCTTCAGAATGGCTGTAAACATGCTCCAGACTTCTGCTTGGCAAGTAATGTCACACTTTTCCAGTAACTCCACCATGCACGTGATACTCTCACCTTCTTGGATAATGAAGTTCATCTCCAAATCAAACTGCCCTCCTACCAGCTTCGGGGAAAACAAATGAAAACATATTTCAAGGCATTATTCTACATCCATTACCACCATTACTTGCTCCTAAACTTCAAATTAGACAAATTAGCAGTGACTACTGATTCGCAACAAAAGAGTCAACTTTTTTCCTAAAGATTTATTTATTTCATATAAATAAATACACACATATACACATATATACACTTAAAATAATAAATAATATTTTAAATAGATAACATGCTATATAATCATATAATTTTTTTAAATTGCTAAAAGAAATTTTAAAGATACAATTTTTAAGAATTAAACTATTTCCTTACATATATTTCTACAGAAAAAGTTATACCTGCAATCATACTGTCAACTTTCTCAATTTTCCCAAGTACTTTTTCCACAAGGCCTACTTCTGTGCAGACTTGAATACACTGTGAATACACTGGCACCGTCTTCAGACACACCAGAAGAGGGCATCAGATCTCATTACAGATGACTGTGAGCCACCATGTTTTTGCTGGGAATTGAACTCAGGACCACTGGACGAGCAGTCAGTGCTCTTAACCCCTGAGCCATCTCTCCTGCCCTTAGTCAACATTTTTTTAAATCTCAAAAAACATAAATTCTCTGAAGAAATTTTCAAATCTAGATAGCACAAAGCAGCTTAAGACTTAGAATATAGAAAATGAAATATTTTCAAAATAACAAATATAGAGTAACTTAAGAAAGCCACTACCAGCTGCATGAAATGATAAAGTATTTTATAAACTTCAGAGGTAAAAGCTTTTCTAAGCTCTTTAGGCCAGATGACACTAATCCCAGTGCTTGAGAAGAAACAGGAAGATCAAGAGTTCAAGGTCAGGACTGGAGAGGTTGCTCTAAAGTTAACAGCACTGTATACTATCGCAAAGAGTCTAGGTTTGGATCCCAGCATTCACATAACAGCTGACATAAAACCATCCTGAACTCGAATTCCTACAAGTAACTAGGCACCCTCTTCTTGCCTCAGAGACTACCAAACACACACATATTTACATACATGCAGACAAAACACTCATACACATAAAATAAAAATGAACTAATTAAACAAGAAGTCCTGGGACGGTGGTATGATAGTACACCCCTTTCCCAGCACTCCAGAAGGCAGAGATGAATACTTCTCTAAGTTCAAGGCCATCCTGATCTACTTACCAAACTAGTGAGACCTTATCAAGAGAGAGAGAGAGAGAGAGAGACAGAGAGAGAGAGAGACAGAGAGAGAGAGAGAGAGAGAGAGAGGACAGACAGACAGACAGACAGAGAGAGAGAATGAATTCAAGATGATCCATAGCCAAATAGCAAATTCAAGGTCAGCTTGGACTACCAAAGACCTTGTCCCAAAAAAATAAATAATTAACTAATTGGAAAAAGGATTTTGTTAAGATTTCTGGACTTCTCACTGATAAACTTAATTAATAGAAATTAAAATTCTGACCAGGGTCTATAGTTCAGTGATAGAGTACTCACCTAGCATGTATAAGACTCTGGGCTTAATCTTAGGTAATGGGGTGGGGTGGGGGGACTTACATACACAAAAACATCATGAAACCAAAATATAATTATACACTAGAGAAATTTTTTTCATAATTCATATTACAAATATAAATTACTTCCTAAAAAAAAATTTAAAAAATGAAGTTTAGGACAAAGCAATGATTATAATGACTACAAATGACACCATGACATATGACCAAAACCTCACATTTGTTCACAAAATTAACACTAAAGACAAAATAAAAATCATGTATGTTATAAAAATTCCATATCCTGAGTAATATACATAATAAAATATACTACAGGCAAGGGGTATCTGTGGAGTCCATACAGAAAGAGAATGTAAGATTAAAGAATAACCTCTTTAAGCATAAAAGTAACTTCTGGTCAGAAAGTACTATAGTCTCAGAAAAACAGCAAATGAGCAATAAATCTCCAAAGCCATAAAACACCAATAACCCTGTACAGTGTTACATATAGTAACACATTATCCTAAAGTCACTGTTTAATGAGAGGAAAGCAGAAAGAGAAAAGGTTTTATGAAAATCATTTAGACACAATAGTAAGGAAGACAACTTCAGCAACATTTTCTAGTAGACAGAAACTGAAAGTTCCCAGTTGGGTATACAAAGGCCGCCTCAAATGCACACCAACAATATGTAGATAAATCAACTGACATAAAGAAACAACTTACTGCAAAACTAATAAATATGGAGAGAGTTCTAATACTGTGAAAATTTCTTCAACAATTAAATGTCTTCTGGGTAGAACTAACTAGGACAAAAACCTCATTGCAACTAACTTGAGAGACCTCATCTTCACCTTAATATTCCTTACATCCATCTTTCATTCTGCTCTGTATATGTTATCAGTGACAACCACCCTTCCAAGAAGCCATAGAATTAATTTGGAAGTAATTTCCAAAAAGGCCCCAAATATTTCACCTGCTTCTAAGCTGGGCTTATAGTGTAAAAGCATATGCAGACAGGTGTTTTAAGTATTTTTCCATTGCATTAAATATTAGAAGATATGCCTTTCAAGGAGAAAATTGATGACTGAAATTTGTACATACAAATGCATGGCATATTTGATATACTGTATGTATGCATATCTATTATACCTAAAAACCAAGCAGAGAGCCCACAGTATGTCAGGTTAACCCTTTCTAATAGTTATTTGAAGCTGATCAACCTTCAAACAGAAATTTGTCTCCAATGACGGGTATCATACCCAGGCCCAGGCACTGTGGGTTATTATCTGAGAGGCAGTAATGGCTCTGCACTCCAAAATGTAATCTTCCAAATGTCACAGGGAGTTATGAATATCTGAGCAGCCTAATGCACTTTACCAGCCATGAAATGTGAAAATGTAATCTTATTACCTTTTTATGGTTGTATTTTTTGAATAATGTAGCCTGGAAACTGATGTATAGTCTTTTCCTGCATTTTAGCATGATTTGGTCTCCTCTGCTATATAGAACATTTTTCAAAACTCTCCATTTCAACATATTTTAGTCCTGCATGAACTTCATAAACAATTTTTATAGCAACCTTCATGGTGGCATAACATGCTTTATATAGGTCACAGTTTAATGTATATGATTATAGACCTTTTACAGTATTTTATTCAAAGAATTCAAATGAACCTTTACAACTTTTGTACCAAGACCTTAATTCAAGAATGGCAATTTTCTTCTCGATATTTTTATTAATAAAATGACTTAATTTAAAATTGGTCACTAAAGTAAGTCTCTTATATGCTAAAATTTTTTTAAAAGGAAAATGAAAAATAAGTTATCTTCTCTTCAAAAGATTTATAAAGCTAGAAGACTGTAACTCAACACCCTGGTACTCCACAGGGAAGCTGTGTTTACTCTAGACAACTCAACGTGAACTTGTTAAGTTTCACCTCATAGAAAGGACAAGAGCACCATGTAACAGGAAGACTAAGCAGAATATAATTTCACTCTCTGCTACTAACTTAATATTGCTCTATTTCTTGTGACTTGTCCAAAAATGTCTAAATTACTTTTAGAAAAGAGAAAATGAACTAAGAATATAATTTTTTCCATGTAGAGTATCACATTCATACAGGAAAACTGGATTAACTTGAGATGAGCACTTTAAAAAACCTAAATACATTTTGAAGTGTGTAGGAAACATAAAAGACACTAACACAGTTAGGGGAAAATAGAGCTCCAACTAGTAATGGTTTGTATATGCTCAGTCCAGGAAGTAGCACTATTAGAAGGTTTGGCCCTTAGCCGGGCGGTGGTGGCGCACGCCTTTAATCCCAGCACTTGGGAGGCAGAGGCAGGCGGATTTCTGAGTTCGAGTCCAGCCTGGTCTACAGAGTGAGTTCCAGGACAGCCCAGGCTACACAGAAAAACCCTGTCTCGGAAAAAAAAAAAAAAAAAAAAGGTTTGGCCCTGTTGAAGTGGATGTGGCCTTGTTGGAGTAGATGTATCACTGTGGGTGTGGGCTTAAGTCCCTCATCCTAGCTAGCTAGAAGCCAGCATTCTGCTAGCAACTTTCAGATGAAGATGTAGAACTCTCACCACTGCCTGCATCATGAATGCCTAGATGCTGCCTGCTTCCACCTTGATGATAATGGACTGAACCTCTGAACTGTAAGCCAGCCTCAATTAAACGTCATTTTTATAAGAGTTGCCTTGGTAATGGTGTCTGTTCACAGCAGTAAAACCCTAACTAAGACAAAACTTGAACACATTACTTTCTTAGGCTGACTTCAACTCACAACCCTTCCATCTATCTCAGCCTTGTCATTACTCTTTAAAAAAAAAATGGAACCAAAAAAAAAAGACACTGGGCAGTGGTGGCGCACACCTTTAATCCAGCACTTGGGAGGCAGAGGCAGGTGGATTTCTGAGTTCGAGGCCAGCCTGGTCTACAGAGTGAGTTCTAGGACAGCCAGGGCTATACAGAGAAACCCTGCCTCGAAAAAACCAAAAAAAGAAAAAAGAAAAAAGAAAGAAATGGACATATGACCAGTCTTCCCAACTGTCTGCAATCATAGTACATAAGATACATAAATGGTGGCAATAGCTGAAGGGGCCACATCAGAAGCTAAGCATTCAACCCATGGTAATCCTGGAAACTATACAATCAATCACTACAGCAGTCAACAGGACAAGTACACCTACTCTTTACAAATCACTATTGGGTTTTTGGTCTCTCCATTATACTGACTGAACTAATGTATATGGTTAATGTTAAAATTTCTTAGAGGTTGTATAACTGAGAAAATATATCTGTAGTTGTTTTTTATTATAGTTATTTTTTTAGTGTGTGTGAACATGTGGGTGTGTGCACCATGGATTCTACTAAAATTAATTTTCAATGAAAATTAAAACACTTAACAAACTTTGCATTTGTCCTACATCAGAAATTCCTTCTAGATTGCTATAGTTTTTCAACCTTGAAAGGATGGTAGCTCTTGGGGGTGGGTATTTTATGGACTCCTTGCATAAATATATCATTTTATGTATCACATATGATAACAGTTCAACAGGAAAAGTCCCAAAGACTATTAGTAATGGCTATCTTGAAAGACTGAGTTTAAAAAGATTTTCACTTTGTAAATCATATATTCATTGCACATTTCTAAAAAATAAATAAATAGAGTATGGATTTTCTTGGAATCCAGTAGGGGAAAAAAGAGCTTTTAATTTTAAGAAGCTTTGCAAGCTTCATGGTCAGCCCCACAATAGCAAACTTTTATGCTTCACCTTCTTCAAAATTTTTGCAGATAAAGATCTAAGGAAAGCAGAAAGCTTCTGAACTGAAGAAAATGGATTTAGTTTTTAAAAGATTCTACTTGCAGATCTCTGTGAGTTCAAGTCCAACATAGTATAAATAACAAGTTCCAAGTTACCAAGGCTACATAATGAGACCTTGTCTTTTAAAAACTTGGGGGAGGGGTGCCAGTGAAGAGGATAGCTCATCAGTTAATAACACTGGCTGCTCTTCCAGAGGACCAGGGCTTGATTCTTAACACTCGCATGAAGGCTTACTGTCATACGCAACTTCAGTTCCAGGAGATCCAAGCCCATCTTCTGGCCTCAAAGGCATCAGACACACATGGTGTACAGACACACACACAGGCAAAAGATGCATACATATAAAAAAATTAACTACAAGAAGAGGTCCTGATCTCACAGACTTATGTATGCCTGGGCTTAATGACAGATTGCAATAATCACACTGCCCAGGATCATCTACTAGGAGAAATCTGACGACAGAAAGGAATCCCTTAGCATACAGATCCCAGCATATCATTCCGAGGATGAGAGTCCAATTCCAAACACACATACAACCATCTATAACTCCAGTCCCAGGGATTCTGATCTCTTTTGTCCTCTGCAGGCACTGCATGCATGTGGTATACAGACATACATGCAGGCAAAACAACCATACACATAAAATCAAAATAAATCAAAATCATTTAAGAAATAAGTATCTCAAAAGTGTTTATCCTTAGCAATAAGGAAAATGCAAATTTTCATCTTACCCCAGTCAGAATGGCTAAGATTAACAAGAAATGCTATGGGGAAAAGGGAAGCCTTATTCAATGTTGGTGTGACTGAAATCTGGTGCAGCCACTATGGAAATCAGTGTGGAGAATCCTCAAAAAGCTAAAAATAACTCTAACACACACACACACACACACACACACACACACACACACACACATACACACACACTAGTTTAAATGAAGCTATCCCATTTAGGCTGACAATACTCCTCCCAAGAGCCAAAGACTAACAAAAACCCCAATATTAGTCATAAGAAAGCCCCTTTTGAGTTCTTGGGCAGGAGAGTCCTAGAGACCTCCATAACAATACAGATTATTGATGCTCCCCTTGGTTGCTTCACACAGGTTGAAGGTTAGCTGCTATTGCTACTTCTGACACAAGACCAGGAGGACCCAAGATAGATCTGACTTGAACATCTCCTCCCTAAATGCTATCTTTCACAGTACTAGAGAGTGCTATGCAAGATTCCATGGGAAGGAATCCCAGCTGTAACACCCATCAACTACAATTACCAGTGTGGTACAATAACCCTAACAGTGCAATAATGGCACTCATATCTGATGGCAACCAATATTTTCTAATTAGACTTAAAACCTACTCAACAGGAAAACCAAATCATGCCTGGTATTGGAAACCTAGCCAACATCCTCTCAAATGAGAGGAGAACCTACTACCACCACTTTACTAAGCCAGCATAATTCTAAACCATGCTATACATCTCTATCTTTAGATCTACAGATAAGTGTAACTCTCACCATTCATCAAAGAAACTTCTTTTTGCAACAGAGACCATTACAGAAAAACCACAATTGATACATATATAACATAACTACTGTACCCGAGGCTCAGAGAACATGGGGTTGGAAGGGTAAAAATTTTTTTTTTTTTGGTTTTTCGAGACAGGGTTTCTCTGTGTAGCCCGGGCTGTCCTGGAACTCACTCTGTAGACCAGGCTAGCCTCGAACTCAGAAATCCACCTGCCTCTACCTCCTAAGTGCTGGGATTAAAGGCGTGTGCCACCACCGCCCGGCCGGAAGGGTAAAGATTTTAAGAGCCAAAGGATTAAGAAATCTGCTGTGAGAATGTATGTCCTAGAAATGACAGGTAAACATCACCCATGATAGCTCAATAATATGGCTGCATAAACAAGACCTGAAGAAGCACAATATCACTGGACATGCTAACCTAGAAGAGAAAAATCCCATGGGTCTCCATAGCTATACAACTGAAGAACTAAACAGTTCCCCCTAAACAGTTATCCAGTACCAAAACCAATACCAATACCTGAAATCATATACATGTAAATAATATTAAACAGACTGAAGATTGAACATATTTAGGCATACATATGTATGCGCATGTATGTATATGTGTGCATATGTACGTATTTGTTCATTTCTTGAGCTTTCTTTTGTTTTCCTTTTTTTGTTTGTTAGTGTGATCGTTTTGCTTTATTCTTGTTGGTCTTTTATATTTGCCTGTTTGCTTTATCAAGGGGGGGGGGGATGCAGAAATGGCTCAGTGATTAAGAGCATACATTGTTCTTATAGAGAACCTGAGTTTGATTCCCAGCACTTACAGCAAACAACTCACAACTGCCTGAAACTCCAGCTAATACCTCTCTGACTGCCTTGGGCACATACAGAGACACATAGACATAAAAATAATAAATAATAAAACTCCATAAAAAGATAGAAAAAAAGGCATCAGGGGTGAGAAGGTGGGGAGGATGTAGGAGGAGATGAGAGAGGAAAACCCATGAGCAGAATATAATGTATGAAAATAACTTAACTTTCAATTTAAATTTTTTCTGAAAATCTAGTTTAAAAAAAAAAGCAAAATTAGCCAGAAGGAAGCAAAAGATAAGAAATAACAAAGAACAGATACCAACATGACTGAAAGCAGGAAAGCAACAGAAAGCTATCAGTGAAATAAAGAAAAGGTTATTTGAATTTATCAGTATAACTGAATCGCTTTGGCAAGACAAAGCAAGCCAAGAATCAAAACTGCCAGTATCCAGAATGAAACAGATTTTTAAAACATTGTCTCAAAAAAAATTAAAAAACAAAATGCATGTTGGGGTGGAGGAAGGATATGAGAGAAAAGGTAGAATAGAATAGCATGAACAACTTTAAAGATAAAATTTGACAATTTCAAGGGCATGTACCAATGCATACAAAAATACAAGTTACCACAGCCTTCGGAACATAAAATAGGAAATTTTAATAATCCTGTAACTATTATGGAAACATCTGCAATTTTAAACAAAAAAAAAATTATGTCCACATAATATCACTGGATATTTCTTTTTCTGTCTTTTTTTTTTTTTTTGGATATTTTATTTACATTTCAGATGTTCTCCCCTTACCCCATTTTCCCCCCTCCCTCCAGGAACCCCCCTATTCCACTCCCCCTCCTCCTGCTTCTATGAGGGTATGCCTCCACCTATCCCCCTACCCCCGCACCTCACCCCCCCACACCCTCGAATTCCCCCACACACAACATCCAGCCTTCATGGGACCAAGGATCTCTTCTCCCACCTATTGCATATATAGCTGGAGCCATGGGTCCCTCCCTAAGCGCTCCCAGGCTGGTGGTTTAGACCCTGGGGGCTCTGGTGGGTTGGTATTGTTGTTCTCCTCATGGGGTCCCGAACTCTTTCAACTCCTTCAGTCTTCACTCTAACTCCTCTAATGGGAACCCCATGATCAGTTTAATGGTTAGCTGTGAGCATCTGCCTCTGAATATGTCAGACTCTTGTAGACCTCTAAGGAGATGGCTATGTCAGGCTCCTGTCAGCATGCACCTCCTGACATCCACATCAGCATCTACCTTTGGTGACTGCACAAGGGATGGATACCCAGGTGGAATGGTCTCCAGACGGCCCCTCCTTCAGTTTCTGTCCTGTACTTTGTCTCCACATTTGCTCCCTTGAGTATTTTGTTACTCCTTCTAAGAAGGACTGAAGCCCCCCAACTTGGTCTTCATTCTTCATGAGCTTTATGTGGTTTGTGAGTTGAATCTTGGGTATTTCAAGCTTCTGGGCTAAAATCCAATAATCAGTGAGTGAATACCATGTGTGTTCTTTTGTGATTGGGTTACCTCACTCAGGATGATGTTTTCTAGTTCCATCCATTTACATAAAAATTTCTCAAATTCATTGTTTTTAATAGCTGAGTAATATTCCATTGTATAAATGTAACACATTTTCTGTATCCATTCCTCTGTTGAAGGACATCTGGGTTCTTTCCAGCTTCTGGCTATTATAAATAAAGCTGCTATGAACATAGTGGAGCATATGTCCTTGTTATGTGTTAGAGCATCTTCTGGGTATATGCCCAGGAGTGGTATAGCTGGGTCCTCAGGTAATGCTATGTCCAATTTTCTGAGGAACTGCCAGAATGTTTTCCAGAGTGGTTGCACCATCTTGCAATCCTCACTGGATATTTCTATTAAATGTTTCAAAATGAACACTAATTTTATGCTTCTCAACTCAAAATAAAGATAGAAAAAAGATTTTTTTTTTAAACTTAAGTAGAATCTATCAGCAACACACACATATAGACTACCTCTCATGAATACAAACCTTCTTAACAAAGTTAAGTGGCCTTCCTTTGGAAGAACAGCCAGGGTTCTTCAACTACTGAACCATTAAACAAAGAGCATGCAAAGGCTAGACCTAGCTCCCCCTACCCCCATTCCCACCTCCAACACATATGCAGATGTGCAGCTTGGTCTTCATGTGGGTCTCCCAAAAACTAGAGTGGGAACTTACCCTGACTCTGTCTGTTGCCTGCTTGTGGATCCTGTGCCTCTAACTAGGCTACCTTGTCTGGCCTAAGTGGGAGAAGATGTACCTAGTCCTGTGGTGACTTGATGTGCCGAGGTGGATTGGTGTCCAGGGGTGCCTCCTGCTTCTCGGAGGTGAAGGGGAGGGAGGACTATGAGGCGGGGTCAGGAAGAGGGGAGACTGCAATCGAGATGTAAAGTGAATAAAGAAATTAATGGAAGAAAAAATAAAAATATAATAAATAAAACACGTTAGCATCTGGAAGACTACAAAAGGAAAGTGATTTTCTAGAAAGATCAGGTTATATAAAACAAACATGAATACAATTCTATTAACAATGGCACATATGGCAGCACTGCAGGTGTAGGTGCTGTACCACATGTACATCAGTAGGTGACAGAAGGGAGAGAGGCTATGTCTACTCTTAGTGTCTGAGCTGTAAATCTGAGTAGCCTAATACTCTGAAAAAGGCAAGCCTAAGGGGACCACCAATCCAGCACCAGGGGGCCCAGACTGGAAGCTAAACTGAGATGGTCACCAGTCCAGTGCTGGCAGGACCAGGGGTAGGGGGGTGTCAGACCATGCCTGAGAGCAGGATATAGCACTTTGAGACCACTCCTAGGACAACCCCAGAAACTCGAAAGTCCCCAGTGGCCACTAAGAGGAGCAAGAAAGTGGTGGAGAATGGAAGAGAAAGAGAAACAGAAGGATGTGGGCACAATGAAGAGAGGCAGAACTGGAGACTCGAGGGTAGTGAGGAACAGCCTGATGTGAGGAGCTGGTGATGTCATCTGGGACTATGGTGGGGTCCTGGCCTGTGCTGCCACCATCTGGGCCTGCAGCAAGCAGCAGGGGTCTATTACCACCAAAGGCCAGGTGGATGCCCCTGGTGTGGGCTGGCCCCAGGGACATGCTGATGTCTTGAGGACTATGCAGAACTCTCCCCACTCTTCACCTAAGCATGGAGGAGAAATGGCCCTGGAAACTTGATAGCAGGAGAGCTGTTCTAGCTGTCCTTACTGTCCCTAGCTATCCGCAATACTCTGGAGAGAGGGCTGTACACTGCAGGAATTGCTAGTAAGCTAGCCAGAGGGTATGAGTGTGGGAGAGCTGGCCCTGCCACTTGTCTCCCATGCTGTGGCATGGACCAGAGACAAGAGATACCCTTCTCACCTCTTCCCCTCCTTGCCCTTACCACCTGTCACACATATGAGACCTGGCCCTGTGGTCATGACAGCCTCTCACCAGCTGCAGCTCTTGTAAGAGTCGGCCCTGCACCTCACCTGGGCAGCACAGTAGAGCTGACCCTGGTGGCAGGAGGTACAGAATTGGCGAGAAGGGCCTGAGGGCGTGTTGAGAGTGCAGGAGAGATAATCCTACCTCATATTTGCTGTGCAATGGCATGGTTGAAGGAGAGATGACCTCCTTCCCTCCCTTGTCTCTCAACACCAATGGCAGACAAGAGAGCTGACCTCTGGGGTCATGAGAGTGGGAAAACTGGCCCTGTCCCTCACTGGCTACAACACTCAGGAGAGTGGCCCTGTACCTCACATGGGCAGCAGGCAGAGATGGCCCTGGTTGCAGGGGTTGCCTGTGAGCTGGCCCGAGGACATGAAAAATATACAGCTGGTGGACTGACCAGCTCAGATACCTCTCAGGCCCAGATCCAGGGTTCTGGATTGGCCCAAGCCAACATTTACCCATCAATGGACTGCTGCTGGAATGCATGAAGGGGCCAGTCCTACAGATCCAAAACCACAGTATCTCCATGACACAGGGCAACAACAGGATATCCAAGAGGAGTCTCAGTGAGGATTCAGTATTTATTGATAGAGTAGCAGAGGCAGAGACCTCATACCAGACCAACAAGTAATTGTGATAAACATTTGCAAGCAAAGAAGTGTGGACCAAAGTGTATATTGTAGGGCACACTGTGACACACTACAGCTTCCATAATGAGATGATTTTTTTTTTCTCTGATCAGGGGGAGCTTGCAAGGTTAGAGAGCAAGTACACCGGGAAGAAGAGATGAGTGGGATTACGTGCACAACAGGAAATTCACAAAGAACCAATAAAAATTTTTTTAAAAAAATAACAGCTCTGGAAATGAAATTAAAATGGCAACATTTACAACTACTAAATGATTACTGTAAGATTTATATAGAAGGAAATGATCGAGAACAGAAAAATAATCTTAAAAGAGAAAAAGTGGGAGGAATCTGCCTACCTATTCCCAGGTTTCTACATAACTAAGTAATCAATACCATGAGGAGCCATCAGGAGGACAAACGTATAAATCCATGGAAAAGAACAAACTTTAGAAGCACACCATTCCAACTGAGTTTTGACAAAGATGTAAAAGGCACTTTACTGGTGACTATCATTTCAGCATATGGTCTGCAGAAACTAGACATCAATAAGCAAACAAAGTATTTACAAGCATCACACCTAACTCCAAACATCTTGATACAGGGCACAGGCTGAAACATACAATGTAAAACTTTTAGAAAAAAAAAAACAAAAAACAAAAGAAAATTCTCGGGGCTAATTTAAGAGTTCTTAGACTTCATACCCAGAAGCAAATTAAATGGGAAAAACTTATGGATTAGGCTTTATCAAAGATTACAAACTATTGCTTACAAAAAAAAAAACAATATATATACAGACTGTATTTGTAAACCAAATATTTGAGAGAATATCTAAAATATACAAAGAACTCTCAAATTCAATAGCAAGGAAAAAAACTAATTAGATAATAAACCAAAAAACAGAACATACTTCACAGAAGACACAAAACAAATAAGCATATGAAAATAGTTCATTACTAGATATTAAGGAAACTGGAACCACAAATAGGTATCAGGACACGTCAATCAGAATGACTGAAATAAAAACAGTAATATCGATTTCTAGTGAAGCTATGGAGAAACTGAATTACTCATATGTTGCTGGTGGGGGTGTGAAATGGCACAGCCACTGTAGAAACAGTTCAGTTTCTACATTCAAATTTCTTTCAAAAATTAAATATGCCACTACTATTTGAGCTACCAAATGCACACCTTGCATTTTTCCCAGAAAAAAATGAACTCTTGTACCAAAAGAAAAAATATATAACATGATTATTTATAGCTACTTTCTCATTAAAAGCTTGAAAATAGCCTGGAAAACAGATCTTCACCATACCTACTATGTATCAATAAACAGGAATAGATACCTGGTACACACAACAATCTAGATGAGTCTTCAGGATATTGTACTAGATTTAAAAAAAAAAAAAAAAAAAACAGAAATTCATACTATTCCATTTATATAAAAATTCTTCTTCTGGCAAAATACTGAAGAAAAAAGAGAAAAGATTGGTGGTTTTCAGCAGTTCCAATGCAGTGTTACCTTCAGAGGAAAGAGGCACAGCTAGGAGAACATCAGGAGGCATCCATGTGTGCTAGAAAGTTTCTTTATCTTGATTATATCACTATAATGTTTTTGTAAGATTTTCACATTGGAGGAAATTAGATGAAAAAGATAGGATTTCTCTTCTTAATTTTTTCAACTTCATGTGACTCTGAAAATGTCTTGAAACGAAAGGTTCGATTTTAAAATTAAGTAGACGGTACCTATAATCCTAGCCATGGTGAGCATGGAGCAAGACAACCACAAGTTCAAGGCAGCCTGGGCTATAATCCACAGGCCAGCCTCAGAAAGAAACAAGTAAATAAACAAACAAGCTATGTTCTGATAGTACACATACAGCCTCAGCAACTGAAATGACTATCTCAAAACAATACAAGACAAAACAACTGTGTGGACTGAGGACTTGTTATAGGATTAGCTGTTCCACTGGTTAGTTCCTATTGAAAAGAAAAACCATATTAAAACCTATATGGATTGCAACTTGATTAAAAAAAAAAAAAAAAGGAAGCCAAATTAAAGATAAAGAAAGCTCATATGAACACAAATTCTTTAGCCACTTAGAGACTCCATTTCTTTAATTCTCCCTCAATCTCTACTCCCACAAAAAAAAAAAAAAAAATAATTGAGAATATTTAATCACTTACCCTATACATTTAAAAGAGTTGACATTGTAATATAACCCCAAAAATTTAAGCAATAGTAGTATCAGAGAGTTTTACTATATATTCTATTGACTAAGTCTAATACTTGCATTAGAGAAAATATGTAAATTTAAACCTTCAAACAGGAAATGAAATTTTCTAAATCCATTACATAACTTCAGACTCAGGAATGCGCTGAAGGATAATAAATCATTTAAACCTTCATTCAGAGAACCTTTTTAAATTTGCATTTATCTACAGTAAATACAGCCATGTTCTTTAATAGATTACTAGTTCAATCTAGCAAACTAGTGATTTATAACACTGTCATATTTTAAAAATCAGAAATCTGTCACTGTTGACAAGTAGTCAGAAGTCCACTGAACTTACATTACACGGACTGAAATACCACAGGATATGAGAGATAGCAAATGGTCATACATCCCATATTCAAATCAATCACCTCAATACTGTGTCTATGCATGTATAGCTGTAAAATTACATACTATTTAATGTTCCTATTGTTCAAGCATCCTACCACGATTATCATTCGGTCTTCCAGCCACTCAATGCTTCAAAGCTACTTTAAAATGTGTTGTTAATTTTATAGTTACTAATCTGAAGTCTTATTTTAAAGAACAATAAGATTTGGAAAATATAAAAAAATAATCTGTTTTCTCCACAAAGTATGAACTGTTACATCTTAGACATCAGACCCAAAAGCACATTCCCTGGGGAAAACTAATGAATCAGACTACATATATATTATATTATATTATATTATATTATATTATATTATATTATATTATACTATACACACACATATATATATATATAAAATGGTAAACTACAGACTATATTTGAAAACCAAATATTTCACAACAGAATATCTAAAGAACTCTCAAATTCAAGTTAAGTAAGACCCTGTCTCAAAAAAGAAAAACATTGACAAAATTTAATGATTGATCAAGAAAAATGAAAAGACTCAAATCATTAAAATTAGAAATGAAAGAGAGCACATTACTACCAACCTTACAGAAAAAGGAGATTACAAAGGAATACTCTGAACAGCTGTATGTCTAAAATAACAACTTAGATAAAAGGAACAGATTCCTAGAAAGCCACTTATTCCTGAAACTGCCTCTAGAAGAAAAAGAAAAGATAAGTAGACTAGAAACAAATAGAGATAGTAATCAGAAATCAACTCAAAAAGGAAAGCTGGAGCTCTGATAGTTTCTGTTAACAAATGAACTAGTGTAATTCTTCACAAACTCCTCAAAAACACTGAAGAGAAAACTTGCCAACTCAATGAGCCCAGTATTACCCTTGTACTAGACATAACAAAGTACAGGAGAACAAATACACTAATACACGAGAACAAAAATATTACCAACATATAAAAGTAATTGTATACAATAAGAAAATCATATTTATTCCAGAAATACAAGTTTAGTTTAACATACAAAATTAATAAATTGGGGGCTGTACAGATGTCTCTGTCAGTAAAATACCTAGGACCTAGGTTCAAGGCCAGAACCCACAAATTAAAAAAGTCAAATAAAGTGGCATAGTTTTAATGCCAGCCCTAGAGAGGCAGAGACAACTGGATCCCTGGGGCTTGCTGACCAAGCAGCCTAAGCTATGTGAAGAGTTCCAAGCCAGTGAGAAAACATGGGTCAAAAAACAATAAAAAATAAATAAACAATGAATGAAAAAAAACATACAAGGGTGAACTCTGGCCTCCACACGTACGTAAGCATACACAGGCACCTGCACACACAAACACACATACTTGTGCATACATATACATATGTACACACAGCAAAAAGCAATAAATTATATACTGCATGAATAACATGATGGGGAAAATCATATGATCATCTCCATAAACACAAAAATGCATTTGCCAAGATCTAACGGCCTTTCATGATGAAAACACTTTTTAGTAGATGTAAAAAAGAACATGCTCAACCTGTAAGGATCAGAACAACAGAAGTATCACGAGGAACTCAGAAACTAATCTTTGGATCTATTACATACACATATACAAGTACATACACACACTTCAATACATAAAGCTATTATAATTGGTATTATTTTAAAATATGTGTGTAGTGAAAACTACATGAGCAATAACCAACAAAGTAATAACAATTATGCATGATACACAGACTGAGCCCTGAAATAGTACTTTTGACCAAGGAAAATCATAAAAAATTGAGCTTAAATTATCTTGCCATACAGAATAGCAGGAATATAATCAAATCAAAAAGGCTCAAGAGCCAATCTAGAGAATACCCTATTGACCAAAGACACAGCAATTTGTATTCAGTGGTGAGAACCATTACAATCATCCATTCGTTCATGAAATTTCTAAATCACAAGAACAAATTCACTGGTTTTCTCTGAGACAGTAGTTCTCAACCTTGCAATCCCAAAGATAAAATTATTTCATTGCCAGTTCATAACTGTAATTTTGCTACTGTTATGAATCATAATGTAAATACCTGATATGCAGGATATTTGATATGCAACCCCTGAGAACCACTGCTCTAAAAAATTATAAAGAAAAGTATCTGCTACTGTGAAAATTAGTAAATTAGGAGAAAGAATTATGCATTTATTCTGCCCTCTAAATGTACACTGATGACCATACCACTAGGGGAAACAAATATTTCTTCCTTTAAAGGTTCCAGTTAAATATACACACACCACAGAAAAAGAGAGAGGAGAGACAAAGACAGACAAGACACTATCAACACTTTTTGTTTTGTTTTGTTTTGTTTTGTTTCTGTTTTGTGTTGTGTGTTGTGTTGTGTTGTGTTTTGTATCCAAGCAAATAAACGTATTTAGATAGCGAATACCAAGGCCGACAGATAACATTACCCACACACAGAAACCAGGCATAATTGCTTCCAGTGAAAGAACACAGCACCACCTAGAGTCTAGTTACAGGAATGGAAGCTGAGTCTGACCAAGGCTCTAGATTGTGCTGCAAAATACAGGAAATACAAAGGACCTCAGACATGTCTAACTACATCATAAGCATTCAATGAACAAAATCCAGACAGAAACACTATGAAATGTCACAAGTTCCAGGTTCTTCAAAATAATAAATTCATCTGATACTTTTAAAAATATATTAGGCTAGGTGTAGTGCTATACACCTGTAATTCTAGCACTTGAGAGGTGAAGGCAGAGGCAGCAGAAATTTTAGGCCAGTTTCAGCCACATAGCAAGTTCAAGGCCAGCTGTGGCTACAGTGAGTATCTGTCTCAAAGAATCAAATTAATTAGCTGGCAAATAAGCAAAACTAAACTGTAACCCAAGAATATGTTATTGGATAATAGAATAAAGAAGAAAATTTTAATAGTTTTAAGTCTACATTTGAGGAGGAAAAAAAAATGCTACTAGAGAGATTCCAAAAAAAGTTATAAACATTATATTGCTTAAACTGGGCAATGCTTTCCAGACTATTTGCCCTTCACTTTATTTGTTTTGTTTCATGTTCTATCTTATTTTACGACAAAATTTTAATGTAATGTATATTTTGACTGGTTAACTTATAGCTTTAAATATCTACAATTCAATCACAAACTGTACTGTAAAATTGGTTTCTGCCCTTTTAATTTTCACTTTTTTTAAAATTCTTATATGTATGAAGGTTTTGCTAGAGTGTATATATCTGCATCTCAAGCATGCAGTGCGTGCATAAGCCAGTAAAGGGTACCAGACCCACAGAATTAGAGTTACAGACAACTGTGAGCCACCAATGTAGGTTGAGAACCAAACCTGGGTCCTCTCCAAGAACAGCAAGTGATTTTAACCACTGAGCCACCTCCCTATCCTCAAGTCTTCACAGGTTTTTGAACCAGAGCCCTTTAGTGAATAAACACCATGAATATTTCTTGTAATAAACTTTTGATGACAACACAAATTCTACATTCCAGACACCTTAAACAGCAACATCTTCACAATGCATTCTTGAATCACTATGCAATTTCTCTGAAAAAAAAAAAAAAAAACAAGTCTCTTGAAAATAACTTATATTTTTAGTCTTAATCCTCACCAATATCTAAAAATGCTCAGGAATAAGAATAACCTAGAAATACTGTTGAGATATCCATGATATCCAAAGCATACTGAGATAAAACAGAAAGTCTATACCTGACAATAAAACCATGACAAGAGTTTGGCCACAAAAAAGACAAAGATTAGAAAAATAAATTGAGAAATTATTAACTTCAAAGGGGTTAGCAGTTGCAGAAAATGAATTAAAAAACAAAGAACACTATACACTTTTTAAATCTTTCTGCCTTTTTCTTTCTATTGGAAGTAGAAAATAAATTAAATAGACAATCTTTGTAAAAAGTAATCAAGCAAGAATAGCCAGGCCGGGCAGTGGTGGCGCACGCCTTTAATCCCAGCACTTGGGAGGCAGAGGCAGGCGGATTTCTGAGTTCGAGGCCAGCCTGGTCTACAGAGTGAGTTCCAGGACAGCCAGGGCTACACAGAGAAACCCTGTCTCAAAAAAAAAAAAAAAAAAAAAAAAAAAAAAAGAATAGCCAGGAAACATGAGGGGGAAAAAAAAAGAACAATGGGAAAGTAGCTCTATCAGAAGATTAAAGCATAATTCAAAACAGGTTTTTTTTTAAGTGTAATGCCTGCACATTAATGTCAGCTAGATATAGATGAGAATAGAAAATCCACAAATAGAACAAAAATAGAAGAAAATTACCATAATAAAAGCAATGTTAAAATACTTTCTATGTATCAAGAACTAGGAGTTTATATATTTTAACTCCTTAATATTCTACAAAATATGTAAAATTACTGTACCATTCTTATTTCAAAAGAGATGTACAAGATTTCAGAACCAGAAAGTGCTGTTGTTAGAAATAAAACCAAGGCATGCTAACGCCAACGTCTATGTACCCCACCACTATGCAGTATGGCTTTTCTGTGTTTCATTTTAAGTGTCATCTCAAGACACTAAGGAGATTTTTAAAATCAGTAAGATTGCATTAGAATAGGCAAGAAGTAGTAAGTATGGAAAAATTTAGTTGGAAACAGTTTGAAACCAAAACAAATTTCAAATTGATCAAAAATGTATACGATTATGGCTAAGGGTGTCACTCATCAGTGGAGCACTTGTTTGTCATACAAGGGGAACTGAGTTCTGAAGTGGAAACTTAAGGGTTCTTTGGAAAGTCAGTTATGTTAGATGGTATTTCACTGGGGCAAACACATGAAGGAACATTTCACTGAAGCAGACACAGGTGAAAGGATGTTCTGCTAAAGCAAGAGGACACATGATGAAGGATTCTTTGCTAATGACATGCATGTTATGGATCCATCTTACATGTGTTGTTGAGCTCCATTTGTCATGACTCCATAGACAGAAACTCACCAAAAATCTTCTGTGGTATGCTGAGGCTTCTTGCCACTTTATAGGACTAGGGCTGATTGGCAGAGTGACGTCAGCTGAGACAGACTCACATGTTGAGGCAAGACACTCACTGAGGCAAGACCAGTGGAGAACACATGATGTTTGGAGGGTATAAATAGGACTCTACGGACAGTGATGGAGGCTGAGCTTGGCTTGCTTATAGAGCTAGCTGAGCAATGCTTGTGGGTCTTTACTGATCACTTCACTAAGAGAGGTACAGCTGAGGACTTTTCCTGGCATTCCTGTTAGTCCTGGACCCTCATGCTGACTTATGCTGAGGCTGAGGCCTGGCTGTCTCTGCTAGGTAGTGCCACAACTGCTGATTTGTGTTTGCTATACTGACTCTACCCAACTGGATTGCTGATACATCTGTAAAATGTTTGTGAGTGGATCAAGCTGCCTCGGCTGACCTGTAAACTGAACTGTCAATTTCCAGACAACACAGATGGGAGTTGCTCCAAAGAACCATTTCTAAACAAGTCCACTTCCCCATATCCTTTCTTTCCCACGACCTCTGGTGGATAGTGGGCCAAAAGGCAAGTTAAACCATCATTTAAAATGGGTTTTGAAAAAAATTAAAGTTACAGAGTTTACTCTCCAACATGAAAAAATCTAAATATATATCAAAATATTGCAGGAAAACAAAAATCTTTAAACATCTGAATGGAAGGATAGCATAAAGTTGGATGGCCTAAAATACTCAAAAGCAAGAAAGGAGTCTCTAGAGGCCAAAAGTCTTCTATGTTGCCAAAAGAACACTGTTACTTTGAACTCCAGTGGTCAGATTTGCCTCCACATCAGCACTGCTCCAACACCAATGCACCCAGACTGGCATAGAGTACAGCGCATGTAACCACCTTGAAACTCTATTCTAGATGGCCTTGTCAGGCATTGGTGGGAGAGGAGGTCCTTGGCCCTGTGCAGGTGGGATGCCCCAGTGTGGGGGAATTGAGGGCGGGGAAGGGAGGAGTAGGTGGATGGGTGGGAGCACAGGCTCATAGAAGCATCGGGAGGGAGAACAGGATAGGGAGTTGGGGGCGGAGGGGGGGGAATGGGAAAGGGAATAACATCTGAAATGTAAATAAGTAGAATATCCATTTAAAAAAAGAAAGAAACCCTATTCTGATCCTAAGACTGTATCTCTCCATAGGACTAATAAGAGAGTTGTCGGTGTTTTGCTCTTGGGCCTACTTCAGCCGCATATCTGAATCCTTGTCCTGTAATGACAGCTATAGCTCCCACTCCCCAAAGTCACTTGGATCTTGGACAAGTTGTTATGTTCACAAAGATGCATTTGAGGAAACCGCCAGGACAGGCCCTAAGGCCTGCTCACCTTTATCCTCTGCTGGCCTCTGTTATCTCAACACCCACAATATGAGCATCTGCAGACCTGCCACCATGCTATGGGAACTCTGTCCTTTCTAAGATCTTAAGAATTGATTACGTGCCTGTTTGCTCTGCTCTGACACGCTGCTCAGCTGACAGAGAAGAAATAATGGATTATATCATTGGTGCACAAAGTTGCTCCCGATCATGTGATTGTTTTCCAATTTTAATTGTTGAGGACAAACAGATGAGAGGAATTATGTTCATGACACTGTGAGACCAAGTTCCAGATTCTCATGAGTTAACTATTGAATTGTCTCCCAATTCACAGTATAAACTTACATATAAACTTACATAAAACTTGATATTGCCTTTTAATTTAATAATCTCTTAAAGAGAATTCAGCTTTCTTATTGTCAATATATGATCATACTTCTATTTTTGTCCTGGCAATAATACACAAAGGAAAATACTGCTGATTCTAAATAAAATGCACATAAAAACTGGATATCTAAGCCTTTGTAAACTTCTCTCTGCTCAGCTGATAGAGGCTACTCATGATTACACCATCCTCGGAAAACTAAAATTAAGAGGTGCTGACATCTTACATTATAGACTTTTAAGTCCTAGGAAGCAAGCTGGGAGAGAGAGGTTCTGGGTTTTAGAGAGACTCTTTGTAAGGAAGAGGGCTCTTATACATGTTTTAAATTATGACAGATTCCAACTAGATTTACTCATCAAATGTGTTTACTTATCCTGTAATCTATCACCAATTATAAACCATAAGCAACAAAATATTTCCCTGCTGTGACAATTGCTGATAATAAGATCCCTAAAATATGAAACATTTCTGGTCCACAGCATCTCTAAGAAGGAACAGTCAACCTGTTGTTGATGTCAGAGAAAAGGGACTGTGATGGTTTATATATGCTTGGCTCAGAGTGGCACTATTTGGAGATGTGGCCTTGTTGGAGTAAGTGTGGCCTTGTTGGAGTAGGTGTGTCACAGTGGGTGTGGGCTTTAAGACCCTACTCCTAGCTGCCTGGAAGCCAGTACTCTATTAGCAGCCTTCAGATGGAGATGTGGGACTCTCAACTCCTCCTGCACCATGCCTGCCTGGATGCTGCCATGCTTCCTGCCTTGATGATGATGGACTGAACCTCTGAACCTGTAAGCCAACCCCGATTAAATGTTGTCCTTTATAAATCTTGCCTTGGTCATGGCGTCTGTTCCCAGTAGTAAAACCCTAACTAAGACAGGGACCAATCTCTTTAATCAAGTTTCTAAAACATGAGTACTTTTAAAAACCAGTAATTAAATAAATATGGGCAAAAGATATAGTAGAACAATTCAATGAAAACATGTTTAAACTCAGTCACAGAAATGCAAATTTAAATTTCTAACTAATCATTTTAGCTAGAAAGAAAGAAAAAAAACAGTTGCTGACACTGTCAGAGATACATAGTGAGATGATACTTAAGAGTTCAGGTGAGAGACACTCTCAGGAGAATAATCTGGTTGTAGGAGGAGCTAAGGTGGGAGGAGTAAGGAGAGGAAGAGGAAAAGGAAGAGGAGGAGCTAGGGAGAGTGAAATGTAGGATCAATGGAGAGCCACGAAGGTATGGAGAGCAATCGCAGGTAACAACTTTTATTTAGGTTAGCTAATTGGGAAACAACTCTGATTGTATGGGCATCTTGTTACTGATTATTACCAAATATATAAGCTTTTGGATAATTTAAGCATTAGAGACTCATTTTCCTACTGGGCCCGCGTGGATGGCGGAATGGTCTGGGCAATGCCCAGCCTTGTGGAGACAACATGGAAGATTGGCAGAGCCATCTCCCACGCTGACGTCTCGTGGGTGGCAGGGTGGTGTTTCTGGCTGGCTGGTTCTAGCTGCGGTGCACCACACGTGGCCTCCAGCTGAGAAATATGGCAGCTGAGCTAGGCAGAGCCGCCATAGCTTAGATAGTTGGTTTGACTGGCAGCCGATTTTAAAATATCTTTTAAAATAACATTTGGTAATACAAACCAAACCTGTACATGACTCTAACCAACTCCTGAGTTCATCACTAGGACTTTATCTTATAAACACAACAACAAAAGTATGATTATTTTACAGTATTATTGCCAGTTACAGATGAATGAAAGAAAACTCAGGGAACAGGAGTAGACTCAACCATGGCCCATTCATACAATGGAAAATTCTGCAGCCATCTATATTATAAAATAATAGAGCTGTTTATGTTGCTTTAGAAGACCCAGATGGGAAGCTACTAGTGAAGAAAAATGAGATGCAATTACGAGGTAAAGTGTGCTACCTTCTATATACCAAAGGCATGAAATATATGAATAGTTATATTTGTTTATAAAAGCTTTAGGAAAATACAGAATGATATATAGAGACATGCTAATAACACTGTTTTCAGGTTTTCTTATTAATGTCAAGAGTTGGGAAGTGGGAAAAACAAGAACTAGGTGTCCCAGAAACACAGAGAAGAGAGGAAGTAAAGAGATACTATGTACATTATTTTTAAATTATATTAATGCTTAATTAAGAATTAAAATACATTTAATATATTATGTGTGTGTGTGTGTGTGTGTGTGTGTGTGTTTAGTGTCTCCTCTTCCTCCTCCTCTTCCTCTTCTTGTTTGACTGACAGATTTGTATCAAGGTGTTGAACCCTGAGCTTCAGGCATAGTAAACAAAACACAAAGTGATATCCCAACCCTAGAATTCATATTTAATTATCTTCCTCAGCATCTCATCATCAGGAATCCCATGCTAAGGCCCAGAGTTCAGCTCATGCCCTTGAAATGTACACAATATATAATTGAGCACTTATCAGTTAAGATCTCCATGAAATTATATTATTTTTTTTGGTTTTTCGAGACAGGGTTTCTCTGTGTAGCCCTGGCTGTCCTGGAACTCACTCTGTAGACCAGGCTGGCCTCGAACTCAGAAATCTGCCTGCCTCTGCCTCCCAAGCACTGGGATTAAAGGCGTGCGCCACCACCACCCAGCTCAACTAAGCACTTTTAATAAAAGATTGCTTGATTTTAGAAACTAGAAGCTTAAAATCAGTAATACATCAAAACATGAGAAGCATTTCTTGCTCAAAATCACCCATTTGGTTCCAAACTCTTACAGCACCATACTACTGCCATCACCAAAAACCTCTCAAGAACATTTTATCTGGGCATGGTGACACATGCCTTTCATCTCAGCACTAAAGATGCAAAGGCAGGAGAATTGTGAGTTTGAGGACATTCTAGTCTACTTAGGGAGTTCCAAGACCTTATCTTTAAAAAAAAAAATAAATCATTTTACTGTCTTAGTAACCGCAATACAACAACGCCATAGGTCCTCATAACCTTCAAAGTAAATGTTCCATCATTTGGTCCACTCTGCCACATTACTTTTCTTAGTATTATTATTTTATGTGTCTGGGTGTTTTACCTGCATGTATGTCTGTGTACCATGTGTTTGCCTAGTGTCCACAGAAAAGTACATCAAATCACCTAGAACTAGAATTACAGACACTTGTGAGCTGTCATGTAGGTGCTGGGAATCAAACTCAGGTCCTCTCGAAGAGAAGAAAGTGCTCTCTACCACTGAGCCATCCCTGCAGCCCCCTGCCATATTTCAGAACACCTCACCTCCCATTTTTCCCTATACACCCCTGCTGGTTATCATGATATAGATATTAAATGGTCCCCAAGGCTGATGTATTAAAGGGTTAGTAATGGCTGGTGGTATTATTGAGTGGAGTGGATCATAAGGATGGTAAAGACTATTCTCAATAGATGGATAAATTAGAGGTGACAGTTATAAGGTAGGTCTGACTGGAGAAAGTCTGTCAATGAGGCTGTGTCTTTGGAGTAGTTTACTTACTTACTACCTGGAGTATTTCTAAGCAACACCCTTCCATTCCTTCGTTTTCCCCCTCTAACTTTCAGAGTTTAGCACACCTCACCTCTACAAAAAGATACTTTCAGAGAGATCTAAAGAGAAGAATGAGTACCATCTCCCTGGCTTTAGGAATAGTATACATAAAACTAGCCTCTGTCGTTGCTTTTAGAAGCCAGGATACTCAGTAAGGCAAGGCTCGACAAGAAACTTTCTTTAGAAATTTTAAAGTGTGTACACAAATCCTAAAATACTGAAAATGATTTAAACAATGTGAGAAGAGGTGGCACAGGCTTATAATCTCAATACTTGGGAGCTATAAACAGGAGGGTCAGGGGTTCAAGTCATCTATGACTCCATAGTGAAACAAACCTAGACTACATGAAACCCTAACTTTAAAAAAGAAAAAAAAGTGTTTAAAGAAATAGAATTGTAATATTTAAGTCAATATCCAAATAGCTTCAACAAATACTAGAGGAGCTATAAAATGACTCAATGACTAAATATAAACAATTAGAAGAGTAAACAGGAACAGTAAACAATAAACAGAAGCAAATTGTCAAACTAAGAAAAAAAACAAAATTATATATAATAAACCAAATTTTTGAAAAACTCAGCATCTTTTGAAAAATATAAACCAAGCTCCTTTTGTCACCACTAACATGTTGCCTGTGGTGGGGTGGGGTAGGGACCCACTGGTAGAAAGAGCACTTAACCCAGCACATGTAAGACCCTGGGCTCAGGGAGCTGGGAAGATCGACAGGGGAACATGGGGAAACAGACACTCTCATGTTTCCTCTGGCATCTAAGTAAAAGAATATCTCACTCAAGAAAAGCAAAGACTTTTTTTTTCTAGGTTCTCTAGCCCCTCCATCAAAACAAATACATTTTCTAAAAGCAACAAAGTAGAATGTAGTAAACTGACTGTCTCACACTAAACAATGAAGTTACTTCCCTCCCTGAAATTTTATCCAAATGCAACACACTCACAGAAGCATTTCAGTGTCATATTCTCCCTTGGTTTGGATTACATGGATTCACTTTCTGTAAGTTAATAGTTTAACCAGGTATCTTTGTTATAGTGTTAGGACTAACAAACTTAAAGAGCGAACACTACCATTGTAAAAAGATGTCAATAACTCAGTTTTGTTATCAAGTCAGATTTTCTAAAAGAAGCAAAATATATAAAAATCAATACTGTTCTAGTAACTACAGGATGATGTAAAACAAAAAGATAGGTGAAGAGATGGCTCAGTGGTTAAGCCACTTGCTGTGCAAACAGACTAACTAGTGTTCGGATCCCTAGATCCTGTGTACACAGTATGTGGGTATGACAGGGGATCCTTGATGCAAGCTAACTAGAGACACTAGCCATATTGCTGAGCTCTGGACTTGATACAGAGACTCTGGCTCAAAGAGTACGTTGGAGGACAATCCACTGGGATTCTAGACAACAACCTCAGGCCTCCACACCAAGCAAATATACTCACATGTGCACACATAGACACACACACACAAATACAAATGTGCATACACACACAAAGAAGACATACATAAACACATGAAAAGTGGGGAGGGGTGTCTAGGGACAGGCAAAACTGTTGAGACAGAAAGGCTCTTGTCATATCGTCTGGTGACCTGAGCCTGATCCCCAAAACCCATTTAAAGTGAAAGAACATAATCTATATCACAAAGTGGTCCTCTGACCACGACAAACATGCCATGGTACATACTTGTCGACAATCAGAGATCATGCACCCACATACACAGAATAGTAATAAAATGTCTAAAGATCTAAAAATGAAAATTTGTTCAAATATTCACCAGATAAGTTATTAATTTTCCTTTTAAAAATAATAATATATGTTGGATGTAATGTATACACATTTAATTCCAGCACTTGGAGGCAAAAGCAAGATAATCTCTGTAAGTTTGAGGCCAACCTGGTCTACATAGTGAGTTCGAAAACAGCCAGAGATATATATTGAGACTCCGTCTCAAAAAAATAAATTGGACTAACTGTGTCTAGCACAGTGGTAGAGCATTTGTCTACATGTGCCAGGCCGTGGATTGCAGCCCAGTACCAAATAAAAATAAACTCTTTAAAAAAAAAAAAAAAAAAGAAAGAAACCTAAGGAAAATATCAAAACACCTATCCTGCTTATGCTTTCACTGGGAACTTTTATCACTTTACAATGCCTAGCCCACAGCTCACTTTACAGTGCCTACCTAGCCCACTGTAGAAAGAAACTAGAAGGTTGAGACCATACCCTGGATGACACGATCGTCATGTAGTTCATTATCAAAGAACAACTCCATGTAAAACTAGACTGAGGACACAAGACAACACAATTTTGTACAGTGACTATCTGAGAATCATATTTTTAAAATATGAATTGTTTTTAAGAGTGATGAATGGGGATTGCAGGAGTGGCTCAGTGGTTAACAGCACTTGCTGCTCTCCCCGAGGACTCAGTTCCCAGCATCCACATGCAAATAACGTAACACTATCTATAACTCCATTTCCACAGGATCTGATGCCCTCTCCTGTCCTACATGGGCTCCAGCCAGACATGTGGTACACATACATACATGCAGGCAAAAATACTCCTAAATTTTTTTTTTAAAATCACTTTTTTTTAAAAGAGTTACTAATGCTATTGTGATTTAATTGTTTTGGAAATTTGTTTGGAAAAGTCTCTCATTTAGAGACACACACTAATTGATGTATTCATAGATGAAAATAGGAATGGAAGGAAAATACATTACTGTTAGACACAGTTATACATGATAGTTAAGATATTTGAATAGTAAGAAATCTTAAATGCAAAAGCCATGCTTTTTACAATTTTTTGGTGAACATAAAACAAAATGATAAAATATTATCATGATACTAATGAGGTCACTAAGAAGGATCCTAACTGTAAAGCCCTGCACATACAGAAATATGACAGCTTCGATCAATCTTTAATGGCACTAAATTAAAAGTTCACCAGAATTATCTTTAACCATCAGCCATGAAAAAAAAACACAAAAGAACAAATATAAGAATGAATCACTTCAGATGCTAAACAGACTTAATCAAGCAGCTATAGAAAAAAAACTAGCTAGGGATATTTATGTTCTGTGGGCAAAATTAACAATAAGACATCTGCAAAACAAAAAGAAGAATAGAGAGGATCAAAGGCATATAATTCAATTTTGTTGTGAAATTAAGTCCACTCCAAAAAATAAAGTCTAGAGTGAGGGACACAGCTCAACTGTAAAGTGTTTGCCTAACACACATGAAGCCCAGGTTCAATCCAGTGGCACATAAAAATCAGGCATGATGCCATATGCCTATTATACCAGCCTTAAGGAAGTGGTGGATAAAGACCAGGATTTAGAAGTCAGCCTGGCCTACATACTACCTTATCAAAATAATAATAATACAACTTTTTATTTTTATTATTATTTCAGAAAAAGGAAAGTATATATGCAGAAACATTGTCAGCTTAGAGAATCAGAGACAGGCTGACAGAGCAAAATGAGAGGAATGGGGCTGGAGAGATAGCTCAGCGGTTAAGAGCATTGACTGTTCTTCTACAGGTCCTGAGTTCAATTCCCAGCAACCACATGGTGGCTCACAACCATCTGTAATAGGATCCAATGCCCTCTTCTGGTGTATCTGATGACAGCTACAGTGTACTCATATACATAAAATAAGTAAAATCTTAAAATTAAAAAAAATAATAATAAATGAGAAGAATGAGTCTGGGGGAAGCGCAGTTGGTAAAGTACTCACTCAGTCACCACTGGGACCAAAGTTCACTCTCCAGCACTGAGAAGCCAAGACTGGCAGGTCCCTGGAACTCCTTGGCTGGTCAGTCTAGCTTATCCAAAGACCCTCCAGCCCCAGTGAAAGACACTATTTCAAAAGGTAAGGTTGGCAGTTCCAAAGCAATGATCAGAGGCACCTCTGGCTTCCAAATGCATATATAAAAACATGCATGAACACCTAGACACACACATACAGAGGAAGAGGAGGAGGAGGAGGAGGAGAAGGAGGAAGAAGAGGTAGAGGAGAAAAAGAAGGAAGGAGTGATGGAAGAAGGGAAGGAGGGGGGAAGAAAGGGAGAAAAATAAGGAACATTTAGACTCCCAAAAATTCTACAGGTAAGAAAAAAGGCTAAGACTCCACAGCTATAATGACGTGCCGTATATCAAAGGAGATTCATCAATTTTAATAGATCTTCTGCTCTGCTGGGGGATACCAACACATATGGGAAATAAAGGAAGGTGACTCAGATAACAGATCCAAGAACTAAAAGGCAAGACCAAAAGCCTGGGAAATTTTTCCTAGCTTAAGATCTAACCTACTTTTTTTTTTTTTTTTTTTTGGTTTTTCAAGACAGGGTTTCTCTGTGTAGCCCTGGAACTCACTCTGTATACCAGGCTGGCCTCAAACTCAGAAGTCCGCCTGCCTCTGCCTCCCAAGTGCTGGGATTAAAGGCTTGTGCCACCACTTCCCGGCTCTAACCTACTTTCAACATCAGCTTGGCTGGATTTTAGAACTGCTACAGACCAGTTCTCATTCATTTTCCCTACTTGGGAACAGAAAATTATCTAGCAGTTATTTTACCAATGTACCACTGTATGCTGGTGTTGGGGGCTGGTCTACAGAGCCCCACCAACACCAAACTGCCCAGAAAAAAACAAAACAACAACAACAACAAAAAAAAAACACTTTTAAGAAGGAAACCTAAGGAATCTTAAGTTCTATTAGCCTGAAGGATATCTGATATGAATTTTTGTTTTTCTTTTTTTTTGAGAAATGTTTATTTTATGTGTATGAGTATTTTGCCTGCACATATGTAACACATGTGTACCTACTACTCTCAGAGGTCAGAAAAGGAACTCAGATCCCCTGGAACTGGGATTAAGGATGGTTATAAGCAACCACTTGGGTGCTGAGTCCTCTCCAAGAGCAACAAGTGTTCTTAACAGCTGAGCCAATTCTCCAGCCACATGCCACTTCGAGCTTTGTTCTAATGCAGAAATATTGTAAGATTCTATGTTTTTGAGCTATAAATTATGTGTTATTTTGTAATATAACATAAATTTGTTCCATTAATATATAACTGGCAGGCTAAGAAAAAGTTCCATTCCAGAGCTGGGATAGCCTGAGTTTAAGGCTAGCATGGGCTATATAAGCAAGACCCCATTTTTTAAAAAGCTGAAAGATCATTTGCCAGTGGCTATGACTGGGTGATTCAAAAACAACTCTTTTTCAGACATCAGATAACAAGCAGACTTGGACTTAGATTGCTGAAACAGGAGAAACAAGGTAAGATTATCCCAATTTTGTTCCTAGAGGTACTTTGCAAGTCATGGAGGGGTGCTGCCCCAAAGCCTCACTGAGTTGAAAAGACATGCATCTGAGTTCAGAGAGACTACACTGGCTGAAACTCAAGAAGATCCCATGAGTATCTGATTGAATGCTAACCTGAATAGACATTCTGTGAGACAGCATCACCAACATCACAATGATTAGTGTAATGTAACCTGAAAACTTCCCACTAAGCACTGAGAGCTCAAAGTCTGAATTATGTCTACTTTGTGATATAGCAATTAGAAGATACAGTACATTCTTAGAGTTCTTCCCCACATCTCTCACCATATGGAAACAAGTACTTAACTACAATATGTTAATTGAATTGAATAAACTTTCCTGTCTCTGGTAGGAGAATACTGTGTGCACATAGTACAAATTTAGATTTAATGAAAAATACAGATTAGGAAAAGGAATAGTACACAAACATTTAAATAAGCTATAAGACAAGTTTCAGGGGTCTTGGTAGAATTAGTATCTACCAATTACTCTTATGAATTCATCATTAAATGCTATTTTGTTTCAAAAGTACATGTTGAAACTTATCTATGTCTTTAACAAAAATCAACATTAGAAAATTTTACTCCAATGTTTTTCACAGTTTTTCAAGTATGAACATTTTTAATGAAATTACTTTTAGTCACAAAATTATATACACATTTCCACAAATCGCACTTTCACTCAAATTTCATTCAAATAAATCCTATTTCCTCATTCACAGTTAAAAGAATAACTTAATAAGTAAAGGGACATACTTCATTTTAAGCTAAGAATATCACAGTAGTTAATTAGTAAAATTAATTTTATCTTTCTATAATCAATTTTAAAGATAAATCCAATTGTCTTTCAGTTCAATTTTCAAATACTTTGCCACTATTATAATTAGTAAATTTTTCAATATTCAAAGGATGCTTATAATCATTAACACATATATTTTCATGTTATTTAAAGTGACAAATCTTTAATCTACTCACCCAAGTACAACTGAACACACTTTTTTTTTTGGTTTTTTGAGACAGGGTTTCTCTGTGTACTGCACACACTTCTACAGGCTAAAGCTAAACACACCAATGAGACTCCTTTGTCATTTCCTCTAGAATTTTTCTAGAACAGTAATTTTGCTACTGTTATGAACCATAATATAAATATCTGTATTTTCTGATGGTGTTAAGTGACCTCTATGAAAGGGTCGATGAACCCCCAAAAGAGTCACCACCTATTGGTTGAGAACCACTGCTCTAGATGTCCCATAAGCTTTTCCACCATTTTATCTTTGAGATTAAAACCATGTCGGGATTTTAATGACCCTTCTTATTCTTAGTATATTCCCCATACATTTCTAATAGAAAATATGTAACTCCTCACTTCCTGAAAGTATACAGGTAACTATTCTAGATGACAAAAATTCATTCATTAGTCATATCATAAATTCATTATATAGTGAAGGCAGAGTTTCCCAATTTATTCTCTGCTATCATCAGACCAATTAAAAGTACTTAGGAGAGAGGGATTTATAGGTTTGAGCCAAAGACCAGCCTCAGCTTGGAGAAGGCTTCCTGAGAGAAGGGGTGTCTGGGAAAGGCAAAACAAATGACTCAGTCAAATTGTGGGTTATAAGCTGACAGCCTATGCTCTGCTTGAGACAGCTTTTCCAGACTGCTCACTCACAGTGCAGCTGCCTCAGTTCCTTTAGATCTGAGAAGGTCCTTTTACAACTCACATTGCATCCTTATATTTTGAATAGTTGAGAAAGTATATATTTTTGAACTCATGTTTTCAGCATTCTTTCCCATAGTCTTAAGGGCTCTCCTGAAGGTCACAGTGTTCAGCCATTTTGCTGAGACATTAGCTACACCCTCGACTCCCAGACTCTTGCTGTCTCTGATTATCACAGAGTCATTAATGTTGGCAGGGAGGACATTCCTCAAAGAAGGAACATGAAGCAAAATATATGTATTTTTATACAAACAAGTCTTACACCCACAGCAACATCAACACTCATGAAAGTCCACACCCTGCTGGCTCTGTTCCAGGGACAGGAACCATGTCACACTGTCCCTGCCATGGCCGAGCAGGACTCGGCAGGTTTGTCAATCGTGAGATCTTATCATGTTGCCTAGGCTGGCCTTAATTCTTGGGCTCAAATAATCTTTTCCTCTCCTATTTTGAAAAAGCTAGGACCACAGGTACATTCACCTGTAAGAGGTGACAGGCAGGCTTATGATCCTTCCAGTTTATTACTTCAAGTATACTAAGAAAGAAAGCTAGACAACCAAGTTTAAAAATTAAATGTCAAGGAGATGGAGATGTAGCTCAGAGACAGAACACGTATTTGCATGCACAGTGTCTGTGCTAGCTAGTGTTTTGTCAACTTGACACAAGCTTCAGTCACAAATTTGATTCCTACCACCACAAACAAAAAAGGGGGAGGTTACATTACAGTAAATCTATTGTTCAGACAGAAAGTATCTAATTTTACTCTTCGAGAAATCTCCTTTAAAATATAAAGGGTAAGCGGGCAGTGGTGGCCACACCTTTGATCTCAGCACTTGGGAGGCAGAGGCAGGCGGATTTCTGAGTTCGAGGCCAGCCTGGTCTACAGAGTGAGTTCCAGGACAGCCAGGGCTACACAGAGAAACCCTATCTCAAAAAAAAAAAAAAAAAAAAAAAAATAAATACCAAAAATATAAAAATATATATATATATATATAAGGGTACACCTGAGATTTTTATTTACCAAAAAGATAAATTCACAAGCTAAAAGTATATAAAAAGATGTCTTTGCAATTTGTATAATTCTTATCATCACATTTCTAGTTTGGGAAGGAGCTAAAGAAAGATCATTAAGGTAGGTCAAATAAATGGCTATAGAAGACAAAAGGTGAACAATGAACCCACAGAATGTAGAACAGTACTTATCAGTGAAAGTGAGTGCGTCAGGAGATGGAATGTAACAGAAGAAACCTGGCAATTCACCAGGCTGGGAGGTAATCTAAATACCCACATTGTAACCTGTGCATTCATACAAATGAGGGCTGCCAACTAGCAACTCTAAGAAAACAGTACACAAGATAATTTCCCAAAAATTATCTATTCTGAGGACTTTTTTCCACTTTATTCTAAAAGTTTTCATTCCAAATTACTGCCAGCACATGTGATTCAGTGAACATTTTTTTTCTTTAAATGTATCTGTTGAACCACCAAATACAGAAACAGAACTGAAATGGCATTGTTGCTCAGTTTACTTCCAAATCAGCAAAAACAGTTCACCATAAGTGGACTCAGTATTGCCATATCTCCTCCAAATTTCTTTTCTAAAGTGTTAAAAAAATTAAAGTCTACCATGTTACTTATTTCCATCAATATGAAAAATAATTTTTTGCCTGATGTGGTCAGAAACATCTATGATCCCAGCATTTGGAAGGCTGAAGGAGAAAAACTGCCACAAGTTCAAGTCCAGACTGAGCTACAAAGCAAGCCTGTCTCAAAGCTCCACCCACAAGAGACCTTTGTAGTGAGTAAGGCCCTGCCCAGTCACATACAATCAAACCTCCTTGGAACTAACAGCAGTTTTGGGTGCACATTTTTTAAAAACCTCTGAGGTGAATACTTCCTTGCTGCTGACAAGACAACCTAAATACACCAGAGCTGAAAGACAGGGTAAGGTTCAACCTACACACAGCACCAACCTGTCAGGTTAGATATCAGAGAATTATAACAGGTCTTAGCTGTGACCCATTACCCCAACCTGAAACTTGAAGGATTACAATTTTATGGAATATTAAAAAAAAAAAAAAAGTGTAAAGGTTTTTCCCTGCTCCTAATTATTCATTCTTTAAACTTATTAGTACTTACTGGTGGATACATGTTAATTTCTAGAGAAAAATGTAGACCTTAATATAATTCCTAATGACAGGACATCGTCCAATTAAATTGTTGTTTTAAATTGGTTCTCTAAACTACGCCCTTCATCCTTTTGCTATTTTGTAAGGTTTTCATGGCATAAAAACTTCGTGCCACACAATTCACCTCTGCCATTCAGAGTTTTTAGTATATTCACAAGTACACAATCACCATCAGTATCTAATTTTTTGAGGTGTTTGTTTCTGAGACAAGGTCCCACTATGCAGCTGTGTCTAACCAAGAACTATATGGACCTACTTTCTGTCACTATGGATTTGCCTATTCTGAATATTTAATATAAATGAAGTTCATACAGACAGAATAAGTACAATGACTTTGCAGTGTTCACTTCATGTTTTTAAGGTTCATTCACAATACAGTATCAATACTCCATTTCTTTTTATGTCAATGTGTTTTCAGATAAAAGAAGAAACAAAAATATCCTACAGCATCAAATACTTTAGCACTCAAATTTGTATATATTGCTATCTTATTCTTCAGAAAGATTAATTGTTAAGAAGTCTAAACAAGCTAATGTTTTAAACTAACAGCTTGTCCTAGTTTACTTCTCTGTTGCTTTGAAAAAAATTAACCAAAGTACCTTGGAGGAAGAAGGGTTTACCTGGCTTACAAGTTATGTTTATCATCAAAGAAAGCCAAAGAAGGAACTTCAAAGCAGGGAGAGAGGCAGAAACTAAAGAGGCTATGAAGGACCATTGCTTACAGGCTTGCTTCCTCTAGCCTGCTCAACTCCCATCTTATGCAGCCCAAGCCCACCTCCCCATGGATGCCACCACCTGTAGTGGGCTGGGCCCTCCTCCATCTGTTAGCAATCAAGAAAATGCCCACAGATATGCCAAATGGCCAATCTGATGAAGGCAATCTCCTCTGTCGAGATTTTTCTCTTCCTAGGTATGCCTAAGTTTGTGTCAAGTTGACAAAAACTAACCAGCACACAGCTAAAACATAAATTCATATTTAATTCTAAAATGAAACCAATGAGGTAAGCTCTACCAGGAAACTATACTTAATAATAAAAGTAATGATTAGCCGGACGGTGGTGGCACACGCCTTTAATCCCAGCACTTGGGAGGCAGAGGCAGGCGGATTTCTGAGTTCGAGGCCAGCCTGGTCTACAGAGTGAGTTCCAGGATGGCCAGGGCTACACAGAGAAATCCTGTCTGGAAAAACCAAAAATAAATAAATAAATAAAAGTAATGATTTTATGTTAGCTGGAGCAATGTAAATTGCACTTTAATTTTTTTAATTATAGCCAAGATAAAAATATTGATTAATACATATTGTAATCTGGAGATTGACATAGTTTAACAGGCATACTTGTATAACCTTATGTGAGAAAATGAAGACAAGAATGATAGTGATCCAAATGTTTCTTTATAACCCTACACTGAAAAAAAAAACAATTTTACATTAGTTCAGTAAATTGAATACATAAATATTATAACCATATATACTTTAAATACATAAAAAGTACACACTTTATAGTACCAGCCCATGTGCTAAATTATTTACAATATGGAAACAAACATACTCTATTAATCACGCTTTTAGAATCTAAAGATTGTACTTTAAACAGAACTAAGCCAACTTAAGTTCATTAGAAGATAAAAGATCTGAAAGGGTTCTGGGCAGTGGTGGCGCACACCTTTGATCCCAGCACTTGGGAGGCAGAGGCAGGCGGATTTCTGAGTTCGAGGCCAGCCTGGTCTACAGAGTGAGTTCCAGGATGGCCAAGGCTACACAGAGAAACCCTGTCTTGAAGAAAAAAAAAAAAAAAAAAAAAAGATCTGAAAGGGGCTCAGCAAACTGGCTCAGTGGTAAAAGCTGCACAAGCCTAACAACCGGAGTCAATAGCTGAAGCCCACAGTGGAAGGCAAGAACCACATGGTGGCTCACAACCATCTGTGATGAGATCCAGTGCCTTCTTCTGGTGTGTCTAAAGACAGTGACAATGTACTCACACATATAAAATAAATAAATCGTTTTTAAAATTTTTAATTAGCAAACAAAATGTTTGCTAATTAAAAATATATATGTCAGCTAATAATAAAACCAAATACAATACATACAGATTTGTAAAGTAGGTGTGTTTTATATATTCATAGCCTCCACTCAAAATCAGGTCAACTTTACTAAACTTTAGCAGATTACACTCTTAATATTATTTTAAATTCTATACAGAGTTTTCAAACTTTTTTTTTTTCTCTTAAACTTAACATCCTTTTACTATATATTAAACTTAATAGAGAAACAAATAGTTACAGACCACCAGCAATACTATAATTTTCTGTTTTACTTTCTAATCATGGGTATTATTCACGGTTGAGACAATGCTATATATTAATGTATATACATATGAAACATATATATAAAAGTAAAGTTCTATGCATTTAGCAAACCTCCTGCCTCTTTTACTTACAACTTTGGGGATCAGGGAGCACATACTATGGTGCACCTGTGGAGGTCAGAGCACTTTGCATATAAGCCGTGTTGCCAGTTCCACTTTACCTACTGCCTCCTTAACTATCATGATGCTAAAACATGATATGAAATAAGATATGGGTAGATCTGGTAAATTAGTAAGTGGTGAATGAATGAGAAGGGTAGACTGGTAAAGCAAGTCTTCCAAATCAATCACTGAACCTCACCAACCATGAGGCAAGCTTTTTTTCGTTCCACTGAAGGTAGCAAAAATATTAGGAAAGCAAAATTGAAACCTAACTACCCACCTTTTGAAACCTGAAAAGAGGGATTTTATAGGCTAGAAGGCTAAGGAAGCTTCCAGTTCCAAAAGAATAGAATATAAATTTCAAGGAAAAACACAGCCAGGAGAGCACTTCTCCCTGCCCTAGGGAAGACAAGGAGAATCTTTGTGGAAATTTCCACCTGAGTCTATAAACATAGAAGAAGGAGGAAGAGAGGGAAGAAGAGGAGGGGAGAGGAGGATAAGGAGGAAGAAGAAGAGGAGGAGAAGGAACAACCAATCAACTAACAATATATGCTGTTGGGACAGAGATCAGAGAAGCCAACTGAAAGCACATTTGTCCTAATTTGACTTTACTCAGGTAAAATTATCCTTCAAATTTTGGTCTATAGCAGGTTTTCACATTGTAATATTTATATGGGAAGGGTTGGGTTTTTGTTTGTGTTTTGTTTTATCCAGAATCAATTACATGGCACTTCCAGACAAATTAAGAACATAAAGTATACAACAATTGCATTGACTTGCAGGACAAGACACTGTGATAGACTATAATTTGTAGTTAAAAGAGTATTTTATCCAGAACTCCAATAATGACAGGAACTAAAACAAAAACACACCAAACCTTTCTCCAAATAGGAGTTATAATAAAGTATTAAGAAATTTGTGTGTGTAGATGTCTATAGTGTCACTAAAGATAAGGTACTTACAGAGTATACATAAAAAAAAAAAAATCACAAGATGAGACAAACACACCCAACGAACAATTTCACTCATCTTGTTAAAAATTATCCATAATATCAAACACTTCTATCTCAAACATGCACGGTCAAACTCTATGTCTAATCCTACCTGGAACAATTTTAAATCCAAAGCCATTTGAGAGACAAAGGAGCAAAACTCAGTAGATTGCTTGCCTAGATGTACTAAGCTGTATGTTTGATCATCAGCAACAAGTAAACCAGGTGTGATGATATACAACTGTATCTCAGAGGTACAAGATGTTCAAGGTCATCCTCAATTACATGGTGTACTGGCTGGTTTCGTGTGTCAACTTGACACAAGCTGGAGTTATCAAAGAGAAAGGAGCCTCCCTTGAGAAATGCCTCCATGAGATCCAGCTGTAAGGCACTTTCTCAATTAGTGATCAAGCGGGGAGGATCCATTGTGGGTGGTGCCATCCCTGGGCTGGTAGTCCTGGGTTCTGTAAGAAAGCAAGCTGAGCAAGCCAGGGGAAGCAAGCCAGTATGCAGCATTCCTCCATAGATTCTGTATCCACTCCTGCCTCCAAGTTCTACCCTGTGTGGAGCTCCTGTCCTGACTTCCTTTGGTGATGAACAGCAGTGTGGAAGTGCAAACTGAATAAACTCTTTCCTCCCCAACTTGCTTCTTGGTCATGGATGTTTGTGCAGGAATACAAACCCTGACTAAGACTAATGGCAAGTTGAAGGCTTGGCGGGGAAACATGAGACCTTGAGAAAGAAATTGATCGAGAGTGAGAGAGTGATAGGGATACAGGCAAAATGATGTGTGCTGGTCATCCTCAGCTCCATGGCAAGCCTGGAATGATTAATCAGCTCTAGGCCAGTGAGAAACCCTGCCTCAAAACAAAGCAGACAGCACCTTGGGAACAACGTCCAAGGTTGTCATTTGGCCTTTATACACACCACCACCACCACCACCACGACTTCCCTAGAGTTATGAGGTTAAATTAATAATCTAAGGCTGGGAGTGCAACATTCTAGTAAAGCACTCATGTGGCATGCTGACACCTTGGATTTAAGCTCCAGCATTACAAGGTGGAGTGGGTGGGAGGTGTTAACTATAGGTGAGAGTAGATATGAGTAAATATTTAGAGCATTTATCACATTTATTCATCCAACATTACTTATTGAGCACATAGTATGGTCAGGAGACTACAATAAAATAGCAAGCAAAAAAGTTAGTCCCTATTCTCATGGAGATTATGCTCTAATACAGAAAGCACAACAAATAACATACCTAATGGGGTCATGCTAAGAAAAATACAGCAGGACAAAGAAAGAGTGACAAGAAAAAAACTGTTTTAGTAATAATAAAATATTCTTTGATAAGGGGACATATAAACAGAAACCATAATAAAATAAAGGAAAGAATCAAACACAGAGAACTAGGGAAAGAAGCCAGATCCATCCTGGCAACACAGTCACTAAATGTGCAGAAAAATATTCCTGGTTTATAATTCAAAAATGCTAACTTTCTGACAAAACTAAAGGAATGAAACGACAGTGCAGCACTGGAGAGCACTGAAGACAGCACCTGCTCTGGACTACCAACCCCCAATGCTTTAGACACAGGGTGATGAGAAAGAAAATGACACAAAGCTGGAGCCCAAGCAAGGTGAGCCATCTAAAGGGCCACACTCAGTGGGCAAACTGAAGAGAGCAAAGTAGCAGCAGACTGGCATGGGAAGCATTTGCTACACTTGCTCTCAGGCCAATCTGAGGACAGAATCCACCTGTGCAATCTACAACCACTCAAACTGAAACTTCCGTTTCATGGGTGGTACCACACTGGAGCACAATAGAATAAACACCAATCCAGACAGGAAGAACCCATTTTAAACTCGTAACTCAAGCCATATTCATAAATTAAAACCCACAGAACATGAACTCAGTTTCTTTTTTATTTTATACTAGTGATTAAACTGGGAGCCATAAGTACAACACAGCTACCGCTCTGAGCCAGTGGTTCTAAACCTGTGGGTCATGACCCCTTAATATCTTGCATGTCAGATATTTACATTATGATTCACAGTAGCAAGATTACAGTTACGAAGTAGAAAGAAAAGTAATTTTACAGGTAGGGGTCACCACACATGAAAAACTATATTCTAGGGTTGCAGCATTAGGAAGATTGAGAAGCATTGCTCTAAGCCCATATACTCATAATTTTTTTTTATATATTTCATAAAACAGGAGCCAACCTGGACAACACAGCAAGTTCTAGGCCTACAAAGCAAACATGGCAAGTTCCATGGTACAAAGTGAGACCCTGTCTCAGAGAAGAAAGAACAAAGTGGGAGTTGGGGCACAGAACTCGACATTTACCCAGAAAAGAATTTTAGAAACTAAATCATCAAATGGTCAGATTTTCACTTTTTGATAAGCAGCTATATAAGGTTATTTGAAAGAAATGGAGACTCAAAAAGATGGAATAGAGGGGAAAACAGTATTTTAAATGTACATGCAAAAAAAAAAAAATAAGTACCCAAACTAATATTGTAGCACCAAAAATATACAAGATGGGGCTGGAGAGATGGCTCAGCAGTTAAGAGCACTGACTGCTCTTCCAGAGTCCTGAGTTCAATTCCCAGCAACCACATGGTGGCTCACAACCATCTGTAATGGGATCCGATGCCCTCTTCTGGTGTATCTGATGACAGTGACAGTGAATTCACATATATAAATAAATAAATAAATTAAATAAATAACTCTTTTAAAAAATACATACAAAATGGAAAAGATTACTGAATATTCAGCATTGTTCACCATATTTCCAAACACCAAGTTCAAATTAATGACCCAAAGTTAGCACAGAAATGTCTAAATAAATCACTATACTCAATCTAGCAAAAGAGTACCAAGTTTAAAAGTAGAAAACAATGCACTAGAAATCCTTCCATATGAACTAAACCAATTAGAAACCAACGCCGCTTGCACTTACACATTGGCACAAGAGTATTCGTCCCAACAACTTAGCTAAAGAAGAAAACAATACATCCTAATGAAAGATACACGATAAACAGAACCTTCTCAGCGCTCAGTGTGGTCCATAGGCTAAAAAAAAAACTCACAAAAACATAGTCTTCCGTTTTCAAAGAAACTCTAAAGACAGGAATATTTCTAAAGACTAGGTATATTTGTGAATGTTTAGAAAACACATTTATAGGCTAAGAAAACAGGTGTTTTATAACACTCGCTTAGCATATACTAGACCCCAGGTTCAAGTCCAACCACTCACAAAGAATGATAAAGAGGGAAGAAAAAAAATCAAATCAGTAGAGGACATAGGCTGAAGAAATGGGTTACCTGGAAGCTAAAATGATTTGTGCTATCAGCTCCATAAAGTCACGGTCCATATCTACCTGATTCATTGCTTTAGTCCCTGCACCCACTGCACGCACTGAAATGTTTAGTTGCTTCGTGAAAAAAGTAGTATCAAATTACTAAAACACTGGTGGTACACACCTTTAATCCCAGCACCTGAGAGGCAGAGGCAGGCGGATTTCTGAGTTCGAGGCCAGCCTAGTCTACAGAGTGAGTTCCAGGACAGCCAGGGCTACACAGAGAAACCCTGTCTCGAAAAAACCAAAAAAAAAAAAGTATTAAAAACATAAAAATATAGTCAAATAGGAAAATATAAACATTCTACTTTAAAATCTTTTTCACAGTAAATTCTTTGACTTCTTAAATTACTTACCTGAACATTTAAATGCTGAACCCTGATTAAATTCACACTCTATCCTGTAAGGATAATCTTGACCCAAAAGTTTCAATAGGTGTAAATTTACTGAATAAATCTATCATAGAAATAAATCTTACAGGACAGCCAGAGCTGAACAGAGAAAGCCTGTCTCGGAGGGGAAAAAAAAAAAAAAAAGTAAATCAACTTCAGAAAAAGGTCATTTGAATCATAAAGACCCATGATTCAACACTAAAGTGACACCGAACTTGTCTTCTACAGCTAAAAAATAAGTATCACTGCTTTCTACTAATGTGCTCAACACGATCAGCATATGAAGTAACAAAAATGATTACGTTTTTTTTTCCTTTGTTTTCCGTGGTGCTGGAGATCAAACTCAGGTCCAGCACCATGTTTGCCTACCATGTGTCCAGTAATGACAACAATAGACTAAACCTCCAAAAATGAAAGCAAGCTACAATTAAATGTTTTTCTTTATAAGAGTTGTTGTAGTCGTGGAGTCTTTTCATAGCTAAAGACCACTGACTAAAACACCCAGTGACTGAAATAAGTTACATTTGCTTCAGTTTTATAATTTATAAAGTGAATATTAAAATATAGCTTATAACTTTGATTAAAATTTCCTCCTACTAAACGAATAAAGCTGGGAGTGATGACTACTGTGAAGTCAGGAGGATCAGAAGTTCAAGATCTTCCTCAGCTACACTGTGACTTCAACACCAGTCTGAGCTATATATGTTCTATCCAAAATAAAGAGAATAATGGGAGAAGAGAAACGTAGAGACATGCAAGCAGTGCCTGCTTAATGATTTCAAAAATCATTTTGCTTTTTCTACTACATTAAATGGTTGTCTAGCTGCAACAAGTGAGGAAATTGTAAAATATCCCTTTGCTATATTAAACAACTAATTAATGCAGAAATCTACACCTTTGATCAATCTTCAGGACTAGGTGTTTTATTTTGTTTTGTTGTAATTGTTTTGCTTTTAGCACTCTGAAGCTAAAGAATGAATGTCAAGCCAGCATCTCAAAGGAAGTATAAGCCACACGATTAATACCACAAAAGTGACTGTAATGCCAAAGTGAAATCTCACTAGTAGACATATTAGCATTATTTCTGAGTACCACTGGTATTCTGTATAAACGTTCTACAGGTTTATAGTGGCCCAATGCTGTACTTTGCCCCAAAAGTTCTGATATTTTAGCTCAATCATGGAAAACATAAGCATTAGGGTAGAAACACCAATGACATATCATTCCAGTAACATATCGTTACGAAATTGTCAGCAATAAAGTGGAATAATGCATATGTCAAATAGACACAGCACACAGTAAGCCTCACTAAATCTTAACTATTACAATTATCTTAACAATATAGGATCAACTTCAATTCAAAAGCATATCAGTCACCTATATGCTTTTCTATTACTCCAAGATCCACAATTAAGAACCACACATCCAACATATGCTTAGTCACCTTACAAAACCAATTCCTTTACAATTCTGGCCATAACAATGACCACCACTGAAATAGAAGTCACCAAGTGTAAGGAAATTTATTCTGAAGTTGTTTGGGTTTTTTGTCTATTTGAATATTAGTTTCATAGAAATCTAAAAAAAAAAAGAGTTGCTGATAATACCAACAACATTTTCTAAATAGCTTTATATCATCTTCACTAATAATTTTTTTCTTCTTTTGTTGTTCTATGCTTCTGTTTTTGTTTACTATGTCAAGATCTTGCTTCTGTGGCCCTGCCTAGTCTGGAATGTTACTATGTAGAACTTAAAAACTTGGCCTTGGACCTCAAACTATGCTTTGAAGAACCAGGAACCTTGAACTTGGAGTGACCTTCCTGTCTCTGACTTTGCCTCTGCCTCCTGAATGCTGAAACTGCCACTATCCCCAGGCTCTTCAACATTTTAAACACTAATGAACAATTTTAAATTAGTGCCTGCTTTGTTTTTTTTTTTTTTTTTTTTTTTTTTTTTTTTTTGGTTTTTTGAGACAGGGTTTCTCTGTGTAGCTCGGCTGTCCTGGAACTCACTCTGTAGACCAGGCTGGCCTCGAACTCAGAAATCCACCTGCCTCTGCCTCCCGAGTGCTGGGACTAAAGGCGTGCACCACCACCGCCCGGCACCTGCTTTGTTTTTAAGATTATACTCTGATGTCACATTTGAAATTTATTATCATATTATAAATTTTTTTAATTTTTGTAAATTAGCATTAAATCAGCAATTTTAAAAAATGATGTTATATGTATGTGTATGTACACGTATATATGCATAGACATACATATTCATACATACAATATAAATATACATATATATTTTATAAACTGAGATGTTATTTAAGGTTCCAAAGCTAACAGATCACAAAAACTATAAGATTTAGTACATATATTGCTTCATAAGAAGTATTTTTTTCAGTAGGAAAAAATACCCAAATATCTCATCAGTCTCATCAGAGGAAAAAATTATTTTAAATTCCTATAGCTTTATGAGATTCCATATAGTTTATAAGTAGAAGTGGCATACCAATGAAGTCACTATGCATTGAACAAAGATCTCTTTAGAAAGAGAACATCATTTTCAGTTCCTATACAATAGATTCATCTCTAAAGAAACATAGTTGCCTCATGTGGTAACCTAGACCAGCAACCCTATAACTTGTGAGATAGAAGGAAGATCAGGAAGAGTTCAAGGGCATCCCTGACTACAAAAGTTAGAATTCAGTCTGAGCTATACCATATGCTGTGTCAACAAAAACAAAATAAGCTGAGAAATCATGCATTTTCTCCCATTTCAGTACGAACACACACACACACAGCCATACATGGTGACACAAGTTTTTAATCCTGGTAATAAGAGAGATGAAAGAAAGGTGGAGGGGAGGGAGGGAGGGAGGGAGGAGGGAGGGAGGGAGGGAGGAGGGAGGAGAGACGGACAGACAGACAGACAGACAGACAGAAATATACCCAGGGGTGGGGTAGGGGAGAAAGAGAAAAAATATCAGCGCTTCACTAGTCTCTAAAACCAGGATTTCATAAAACATAAACTATCAAGAAACTAATGGATATATCTGGTCAAGAGAAGCCTGAGAACCAAATGGAAACAGCAAAGGGCAACAGGGACAACAAAATTATAGCACAAATATCACAGTCACATAATCTTAGAAGTCATTCTGTACCTAACTTCCTATGGAAAGTAATGCTCTATTTCAAGAGAGTACATTTCAATCACAGAAGTAAATTCCAGGTAAACCCAAATCTTTTAAATCTTTGAAAGAATCAAGAAAGATCCATACACACACAAAGTTTTCTTATCGAAAATTAATCAGGCCGGGCGGTGGTGGCGCACGCCTTTAGTCCCAGCACTTGGGAGGCAGAGGCAGGCGGATTTCTGAGTTCGAGGCCAGCCTGGTCTACAGAGTGAGTTCCAAGACAGCCAGGGCTATATAGAGAAACCCTGTCTTGAAAAACCAAAAAAAAAAAAAAAAAAAAAAAAGAAGAAGAAAGAAACAAACAAACAAAAAAAGAAAGAAATCAATTAAATTAATTAATTTTTTTTTATATTATAATTAAATTAATTAATCAATTAAAAATAATTTGGGGGTGGCTGATGAAAAGACTCAGTGGTTAACAGTACTTGTTGCTTTCAGGAGGCTCAGCACCCATATGATAGTTTACAATCATCCATAACTACAGTTCGGGGATTAAATGGTCTCTTCTGATCTTTGTAGATACCTGGCATGTATGTGCTGCACATACATACATACACCGAAACACTCATACATATAGAATATAATATTTTAAAATTAAAAACTTAGTAACTCAGGAATTGGGGCACATTTCAATGATAGAATGCCTGATTAGCACATCCAAAGTACTGGGCTCTGTCCCCAAAGCCAAAAAAAAAGGGGGGGAGGGATGATATACTCTAGCTCCTTTATTCTTTTTAACTTTTGTACATGTAGTTTCTAATTGTAGAAGTGATAACTATATATTTATGGGGTACAATGTAACAATTCAATATGAATATGCAAAGTACAAATATCACACAAAAGATCTCTATCTCAAGTATTCTGGTTTTTTTTAGGTTGTTTGGCTGTTTGGTTTTGTTTGGTTTTAGACAGGGTCTGTGGCTTTAGCTGTTCTGGACCTTGCTATATAGACAAAGCTGACCTCAAACTCACAGAGATTCGCCTGGGATCAAAGGCATGTAGCACCATGCCTAGCTATCTATCACTTTTTTCAAAGTCTTCCTCATGTTCTTTATTAAGTATGTAATAAATTATTATGAACTATAGTCACCCTAAACTCTAGAGCGTACTCCTATCTACCTATTTAAGTATCTGTTATCCAATCGACCTCTACCCTGGCACACCTGTTTGTATTTAATCACATGTTTAAATCTAGACTCACGGCACTCAAGTACCTGAATAGTACAGTGGTTGAATGAAAATGGTCCCCATATTTGTAAATTTAGTCCTTAGTTGAGGAACCACTTGGGAAGGATTAAGAGGTGTGGCCTTGTTGGAGAAGGTGTGACACTGGGAATGGGTTCTGCAGTTCTGAGGTTTCAAAAGCCCACACCAGGCCCAAGGTCACTGTGTCTCTCCCTGTTGCCGGTAGATTAGGATGTAAAGCTCTCAACCACTGCTCCAGATCCATGCCTGTCTGCTTCCTGTCATGATGACCATGGACTAATCCTCTGAAACTGTACATAAGCCCCTAATTAAATGCTTCCTTTTATGAGTTTCCGTGGCTATGATAGTTATGGCATCTTTTCACAGTAATACAACAGTAACCATGACTGACAATGTACCCTATTTTTTGAGAGCCAATAAAAGAATACTAATATAAAAAGGAAAAAAAAAAAAAAACTACTTTAAGAGCAGGTTATCATGTGGTACACACCTGTAATTCCAGCTACTTTGAAGGTGGAGACTAAGGCATGAGAATTCATCTGGGCAATTTAGGAAGATTCTGTATCAAAATAGAAGCAAAAGGGCTAGAGTGATGAAACACTTACCTAGGATATGAGGCTCTGGGTTCAATTTCAAACACCACCAAAAAATAAAAAAAGCAGGTTATGAGACTATTTTTAAAAGAAATTCATGAGGGCCTACAGAGATAGCTCAGCAGTGTTCTCTGGCAGAGGAGCTAGGTTCAAGTCCCAGCACCCGTATGGCTCACAACGATCCCTATCATCAGTTCTAGATGATCTGACGCTCTCTTCTGAGCTTCACAGGCACCAGGCATGTACACAATACACAAACATACTTGCAGGCAAAAGCATTTATACACATAAAGTAAATAAATCTAAAACAAATTTTTTAAAAGGCAAATTCATGACAATATTCTTTTAGATGCAAGAAGGATACTAAGGGAACTCAAAGTTGTATGATGACAACCACAGCAGTGAAGCTAGTTGTCAAGTACTTGCTGCACAAGCAAAAGACCCGAGTCTGGATCTCCAGCACTCATGTAAGAGCTGGGTATGCCAGTAGACATCTATAACCCCAGCACTAGAGGCAGGAAGGGAGGACAAGCAGATACCAGGCTTGCTGGCCAACCCATCTGGCTGAAGTGGTAAGTTCCAGGTTCAGTAAGAGCTCTTGTCTCAAAAGTTAAGATGGAAAGACAGAAAAAACACACCTAACATCAACATCAGCCTTCACACTCTCAGAAAAAAGTAAGTGCACATACACACTTGTAAATCTACACACATATACACAAAACAACAATTAAAACAGATAAATAAACATGCCTAGTAAAGTACTTGCATAACAAGAATGAGTTAGGGTTCTCAGTACCTAGGTAAAAGCACCAGGGTGACATGACCTTATACCCCCAATGCAAGGGGGTATAGAAACAGGAAGAACCTAGAGTTTACTGGCTAGCCAGTCTAGATGAATTTGTGAGCTCTAGGTTCAGTGACAGACTCTGTTTCAAAAAAATAAAATAAAGTAAAAGGTACTTGAGGAAGACATCCATTATCAACTTCCAGTATCCATGTGCACATGTACAACAAACTCACACACAGGTATAGACACAGACACACAAAAACACATATAGCTGAGCTATATGATGTTGCAAACCCCTAATACTAATGCCAAGGAGAGTGAGGCTGAAAAATTGTGAGTTCAAGGCCTGCCTGTTTTAAAAAGAAAAAAGAAAATTAAGGGATGTGATAAAACTCACTGGCACACTGCTTGCCTAGCCTTAAAGAACAGGATTCCATATGAAGGAAGAAACAAAAGGACAGGGAGAATGGATGTAAGTAGGGAGAAGGGCAGAGAAAGACAAGAGGGAGGCAGTTAGGGAGGGAGGGAGGGAGGGAGGGAGAAAGGGAGAGAGGGAGGGAGGGAGAGAGGGAGGAGAGGAGGGAGGGAGGGAGGGAGGGGCAAATTGCCCAACAAATATCTTCTAAATGAAATATAAAAGAAAAAACAAAATATCTCTCAAGGTTTATTTACATGGCATAGCCTTTGTATAAAAAATAATATGAACTAGACTTTCTAACAGTTACAGTTTATTTAAAAAAAAAAAAAAAGAGAGAGAGAGAGAGAGATTAAGACATTTATATTTAGCCAAGATATTTTTTAAGGCAAAATTTGTATATGTTGTCCAGGACAGCTCCAATTTCTAGGCTCACGGAATCATCAGGCCTTAACCTCCTACATAAAAAAAGTACTAAGAGGTAAGACACTATGCATAGTTTTAGCAAACACTTTTAGAGTGCTAAGCATTATGAGCAACAAAGCCAAAATAATGTATGGTTCCTCTATAACAGCAGCTCTCAAACTGTGTTGGCAGTTGTAGCAGGATACTTATTCTGCTACATTGTATTCTCAGTGGAGCTGATGATTAGGCAGAAGAAGAGGTGGAGCTGGGAAAGAAAGAGGGGAAGGGGAGGGGAGAAAAAGAGGAAGGGGAGGAGAAGAAGGAGGATATCAGCTATGAAGAACCACGGATAGGTCAAAAGCTGTCCTAGGTAGCAACTTCTATCAAAAGTTAGATATTGGGTAACAACTCTAATTATGTGGGCATCGTGTTGATTGAGCATTTCCAAATATATAAATCCTTTAAATAATCATTAAGCTTTAAGAGTCTCATTTCTACTGGGTACTGCGAGGATGGCAGGTATTGTCTGGGGTTAGGCCGAGCTTTGTGGATGCAGCATGGGGGATGGCCACACTGGTGTCTCATGGGTGCCAGGGCCTTCACTAGCTAGCCAGAGCCCCAATCAGAGCCGAGGAACAGTGGGAACATGGTGGCTGACCGGGAACAAGCCAGACCAGGCACCATTTTCTAAATATCACCCCTATATCAGTGACCCCTTTGTGTTGTTAAATCACCCTTTCATAGGGGTCACCTAAGACCATCAGATAACAGAGATTTTATATTACAATGCATAACAGTAGCAAAATTACAGTTATGAAGTAGCAGTGAAAATAATTTTATGGTTGGGGTCCCCACAAAATGAGGAGCTGTATTAAACGGTGGCAACATTAGGAAGGTTGAGAACCACTGCTCTCTATATATATTATGAAAACAAAATAAAATGTATTTGGGCCCATGTGTAATTTCAACTCTCCCTGGCTTAGAAGGTAGAGGCAAGAACTCTGTTGTAAGCTGGCTAGTTAGACTAGGCAATAGGTGAACTCTAGGTGCTGAGTGAGCCCCTACCTCAGTGAATAAGATAAAGAACAAAGAAGACCGCCCATGTCAAGTTCCAGACTTCACATAAGACATGTGAACATACATAATACATGCTCACCACATACACATACAAAAAAAAAAAAATCACTAAATGAAAGAAGAGCTAAATAAATAGAGAAATGTTCTATGTTCCTCTACTGAGCCAATATTCCTCAAAATGAGCTATAGATTTACCACTCCCTATCAAAAGCCATGCTGGCTAGTTAGGTATTGTGGTACACACCTTTAGTCCCAGTACTAAAGATAAGTGGATCTCTGTAAGTTCAAGGCCAACCTATGTCTACATAGTGAGTTCCAAAACAGCCAGAGCTAAGTAGAGAGACCCTGTCTCAAAAACATGAAATTAAAAATTAAATTCCGCTTGATTTTTATAAAACCAAATAAGCCAAATCTACAATTCACTTGGAAATGCAAAGAACCTAGAATAATTAAAATCTTGAAAAAAGAGGAACACATTAAGACAGCTACATTCCCTATTTCAAAACTTACTACAAAGCTACAGTAATCAACATAGTTAGGAAATAGTAAAAAGATATATACAGATCAATGGAAAATAAATAAACTGAGAATATATCTCAGTGATATAGTCCATGCTTAGTGTATACACACACACACACACACACAACACACACACACTGGATGGGGGGAGTGAGAAAGAGGGAGAAGAAAGAAGAAGTGAAGGGAGGGAAGAAGGGAAGGAAGGAGGGAGAGAGGGAGACAGAGACAGAGCGCACACACCCCGGTTTCATCTAAAATAGAAATATAAAATATAGTGAGCTAGCGAGAGAGCTCCATCAGTAAAATACTTGTCCCCAAACATATGGAACTATCATCCCTAACACCCATGTTAAAAAGTCCATCAGCACCAGGTATGACAGTGAGCACCTTAAACCCAACATTCCTGAGATAGAGAGGCAAGAGAATCTTCCTTAGTTCAAGATCAGCCTGGTCTATATAGCAACTTCCAGGCCATTCAGTGAGACCCTGCCTAAAGGAATAAATAAATTCCATACCTGTAAGCTCATTCTAAGGAGGTCAAGAAAGGAGAATCACTAGGGATTGCTTGCAAGCTATAAGGTACCCACAGGTAAGTATAACTTACACCCTCATCAAAGAAGCTTCTTTGATGGACAGAGACCATTACAGAAAACTACAACTAGTCAAAAGGCAGAGAACAACCAACTGTGGAGTGCCCAACCCCAACTAACGTATTACACACAACCCTTATACCAATGGCTCAGAGAACATTGCACAAGATAGGGTGAACGAGTCTAAGAGCCATAGGACAGTATGTCTGCTACAAGACGAGCCTTCTAATACGGTAGGGAAACTACACCCATAAATGACAGCAGTGTGGCTACTTAAAGAAGACCTAAAAACAATGACAACACCAGTTGGTGTGCCAACACGGATAGGGGAAATCACTTGGGTCCCACCCCTAGAGAGAGATCTTCAGGCAATCAAAACTTGCGGAGAGCCGGGCGGTGGTGGCACACGCCTTTAATCCCAGCACTTGGGAGGCAGAGGCAGGTGGATTTCTGAGTTCGAGGCCAGCCTGGTCTACAGAGTGAGTTCCAGGACAGCCTGGGCTACACAGAGAAACCCTGTCTCGAAAAACCAAAAAAAAAAAAAAAAAAAAAACTTGCAGAGAGGGGAGACTTAGTCTTCCCCTAGAGACAAGCACCCTAAATGATTATCCAATACCAACCAGTCAGCCTCCTCCAAAAAAAAATATACATGTATAAGCAACACTAAATAGACTCAGTATGTCCACATACACACACATATATATACATATGTTCAATACATATATATGTATCAATAATAAAGAATAAGAGACCATGAGTTTGAAAAGGAACAAGGGGAAATCATGGAAAGGGTAGGATGGAATCAAAATGGAGAAAAGGGGGCAAATGATTATATTTTAATTTAAAAAATTCTCTGAAAAAAAGAACATCACAAGGTGGATAGCAACTGCCATGCAGTCCTCAACTTCTGACATCCATGCACACATATACAAGTATACAGACATGCTCCTTCATGCACATGAACACACACACACAGACACACAAAATTGTAATGAAAACAGTCAAGACAGATATTTATGCTTATAGTCAACTCATTTTCAGCAAAGGCACCAAGACATTACAATACTAAAGACAGCTTTTCTACAAGTGACAAAGAGGCAATCAGATAACCAAGGACAAAAAAAAAAGAAAAGAAAAAAATCACATCCTATAAAAGTTAACTCAAAATCCATCACAGGCTAATTAAAAGAGAGAAACTATCTTAATGTCTTAAGCACAGAATGTAAATATTCTAAAATAAGATAATAAAATTAAAATATACTAATGGTTGCAAAGCTCTATAAATAGACTTAAAATAACTGGATTAAGTAAATGAAGTAAACATACTGATTAATCTCATCAACACATTTCACTGGTCAATGGTCCAATTAGTTCAGAATATTAAGCACAGACACTCCACCAAAAGATGTGTATAAAGACACAAGAGGTGACATTGTCCTGTCTGGCAACCATACTACAGCTTGAGAGGAATACACTAAACTGTAGCTAAAATCAGGAAAAGCAGAAATGAAACAAAATGAAACGGTTACTTGAAGTCTCACCTTACCTTTGGACTCCAGATAAGTAAGTTCATAAATCCTTTTTATTGTGCTCAAAGCAATTGAGTAGAGGGTTGCTGGGGTTTTTCTTTTGTTTTCTTTCTTTTGGGCTTTATAGAGTTATTGAGACAGGGTTTCTCTGTGTAGCCCTGGTGACTGGCCTGGAACTCAGAGATCTGCTTGCCCCTGCCTCACCAGTGCTGGAATTAAAGGACTGTCCAACTGCAATTGAGCTTTCTATCACTAATACCAATTACCAAAAGATAATCAACAAGAATGTTTCTAGAGTAGATTACTCCTAATCCTTAAATGTATAGGTACAGAATTATGTGGGAAGTAATCTAGATACTGATATGACTAATAAAAACCCAGTGGATGAGTTATCTTTATACTAAAGTTCATTTAAGAGTTTGAAAAGTAACCAACTATGGATTTATATAGTCCACATAAAATTTTTAAATGTTATTTTTATTTTTAAAGGTTTTTTTTAAAACTGTATTTCTAATTTTTCCCTCCAAAAACTAAAGATGTGTAACACCACTGGGACCACATTACAGCAAGACATCAATCAGCTAGAATGTCTGTTGCCCCCTGAAGTAAACAAAGGTTATTCTATAACCATCAATAAAAACATTTATTTAATACCTAGCTCCTCTATTTATCAGAACATAAAGTCAATTGCTATACAACAAATGATAAGACATAATAGTCCACTTCTCAAGCTGTAACATTTAAATTAAAAATCAGAGGATGCACATGGTGGTGTTATTATATACTTGTAATCCCAATACTTAGGAAGATGAAGTAGGAAAATCTCAAACTCAAAACTAGCCTAACTAACCTAGACTACACAGCAAGTTCTAGATCAGCCTGGCTACATTATTAATTATAACAACAACAACAAACAAACAAACAACAAACCAGCTGGGTGGTGGTACACACCTTTATTCCCAGCACTCAGGAGGCAGAGGCAGCGGGATCTCTGAATTTGAGGACAGCTTGCTCTATATAGCAAGTTCCAGTACAGTCAGGACTACAAAATCCCAAAAGAAAGAGGATTTATCAACTTGACTACATCTGGAATTAACTAAAACCAAAAATGGCGGGCACACTCATGAGGGATTTTTGCTTAAAGTGGGAAAATTACTTCTAATCCAGATCTTTAAAATAGGAAGATGCACTTTTAATCCAGATCTTGAGGTGAGAAGACATACTTTTAATCCAGATTGTGTGTGTGCGTATATGTGTGTACGTGTGTGTAATGGAAAAATCCCCCTCTCATTGGGGCCATATGTTCTGCTGAAAGCCTATAATAAAGACATGGAAGAAGAAAGCCTCTGTTCTTTGCCTGCTTGCTGTCACCTCACTGGTAAATCCATTCCTTCAATTACACTAGAGACTACTTTTTCAGGATTCTGGCATACTGAAGACCAGTTGAAATATCCAGCCTCATGGACTGCACAATTACAAATTCTTGGACCTTCCATTTATGGCAACCATTGTTGGATTGGCTGGACCACAGTCATTCTAATAAATCCCCATATAACACATAAAAAGATTCACTCTATAAGCTCTGTTACTCTAGAGAACCCTGACTAATACAAGACTCTATCTCAAAAATAAATAAATAAATAAGCAAGCAAGCAAGCATGAAAACATATATTTGTCATTAGCCCAAGAGAGAAACATTATTCAATTAAATATCACTAAGTAGCTTTAGATGAATAGTAAAAATCTTAAACTCTACAGCAAGTTCCTGAAATATGCCAAAATATTATTGTTCTGTATCAACTGTCTGATAAGTAAACACACAATTGAAGACAAAAGGAAATGGTTTTAAATTGCAATGTGAAAAATATAAAAGTGGAGAACTTTGAAATGCTAGGATACACCAGTGTCCTATTCATCAATATTTAACTGAGAAGCAGATTTGCAAAGGAAATTACAAGATATAGTAACTTTCAAAGGAATTTATAACAGGTCGGTCAAGCTACATGAGCAAAGTTGAGAAGCAACATTCTATGAAGTCAGATGTCTGAAGTTATATGGCCCTACCACTTACTATCTGAACAACTCTGGAAAGACAGGCTGTTTTTTAACATTAGAAAGTTATTTTTTAAAGTGACAAATATTTAATCAGTAAAAAAATAAACAAACAAATGAACAAAAGGTCATAGAACATGTTTTTAGCTAAGTACAGTGATATTCGACTTTAGTTCTAGCTACTGAAAGATCACTTTGAGTCCTGGAATGCAAGGCTAACCTGGGCTACACATGGAGATTTCATCTCTCAAAACAGGGAATGTATGTATTCCTACTTTAATACGCCTAAAAAATGGAAAAAGTTTTATCAACTTAACACAGACTAGAGCCCTGGAGAGGAGGGAGCTTCAATTAAGAAAATGCCTCCATAAGACTATAGGACATCCTCTTAATTAATGATTGATGGAGGGCCCAAACCAATGTGGAGTGGTGCCACCTCTGGGCAGGTGATTCTGGAGTCCATAAGAAAGCAGTCTGAGCAAGCCATAGGGAGCAAGACAGTAAGCAGCACTCCTCCATGGCCCCTGTATCAGCTCCCACCTCCAAGTTCCTGCCTTCTTTGAGTTCATGTCTTGACTTCCTTCACTGGTGAACAGTGATATGGAAGCCAAATAAACCCTTGGCCCCCACAACTTTCTTTTGGCCATGGTGTTTCATCACAGTAATGGTAACCCTAACTAAAGTAATACCAAAAAACTATAGTTGATATTTATTAATGAAAACTCCACTAGAGACTAACTCTCTACAAATGAAGGTTCACAGGGCTTACACTTCTGTAATTTCATGACTCACATATGTCTCATGTTCTGTTGCTTGTTTCCTACTTTTCACAATTTTGGATGTTTTAATTCAATGTACCATTTAGAAAAAGATAGTTACCCTTCACGGAGGTACAGACCTATAATTCCAGCATGCAGGAGGCAGAAGCAGGAGGATTCTAACAAGTTTTCTGCTAGTCTGGTCTACGTAGACAGAACCAGACCAAGTAAGTATACAAAATGAGAACCTGTCTTAAGACAGAATGACAGGACAGAGGAAGGGAAGGAAGGAAGGCAGGAAAGAAGGAGAGAGGGAAGGAGGGAGAAAAAAAGATGGAACTTGGTAACATTTTTGTCAGCAATGTGCCTGCCATGCAAGCTTGACAATCAGACTTCAGTCCCTAACTCCCACATGAAAGGCATGCACCTGAACTCCAGTGTTAAGAAGGTAGAGACATGAGGATCCCTGGTTAGTGTATACACACACACACACACACACACACACACAACCCACTGGATGGGGGGAGTGAGAAAGAGGAGAAGAAAGAAGAAGTGAAGGGAGGGGAAGAAGGGAAAGGAAGGAGGAGAGAGGGAGACAGAGACAGAGCGCACACACCCCAGGTTTCATCTAAAATAGAAATATAAAATATAGTGAGCTAGCGAGAGAGCTCCATCAGTAAATACTTGTCCCCAAACATATGGAACTATCATCCCTAACACCCATGTTAAAAAGTCCATCAGCAACCAGGTATGACAGTGAGCACCTTAAACCCAAACATTCCTGAGATAGAGAGGCAAGAGAATCTTCCTTAGTTCAAGATCAGCCTGGTCTATATAGCAACTTCCAGGCCATTCAGTGAGACCCTGCCTAAAGGAATAAATAAATTCCATACCTGTAAGCTCATTCTAAGGAGGTCAAGAAAGGAGAATCACTAGGGATTGCTTGCAAGCTATAAGGTACCCACAGGTAAGTATAACTTACACCCTCATCAAAGAAGCTTCTTTGATGGACAGAGACCATTACAGAAAACTACAACTAGTCAAAAGGCAGAGAACAACCAACTGTGGAGTGCCCAACCCCAACTAACGTATTACACACAACCCTTATACCAATGGCTCAGAGAACATTGCACAAGATAGGGTGAACGAGTCTAAGAGCCATAGGACAGTATGTCTGCTACAAGACGAGCCTTCTAATACGGTAGGGAAACTACACCCATAAATGACAGCAGTGTGGCTAGTTAAAGAAGACCTAAAAACAATGACAACACCAGTTGGTGTGCCAACACGGATAGGGGAAATCACTTGGGTCCCACCCCTAGAGAGAGATCTTCAGGCAATAAAACTTGCGGAGAGCCGGGCGGTGGTGGCACACGCCTTTAATCCCAGCACTTGGGAGGCAGAGGCAGGCTAGATTTCTGAGTTCGAGGCCAGCCTGGTCTACAGAGTGAGTTCCAGGACAGCCGGGCTACACAGAGAAACCCTGTCTCGAAAAAAACCAAAAAAAAAAAAAAAAAAACTTGCAGAGAGGGAGACTTAGTCTTCCCCTAGAGCAAGCACCCTAAATGATTATCCAATACCAACCATCAGCCTCCTCCAAAAAAAATATACATGTATAAGCAACACTAAATAGACTCAGTATGTCCATATACACACACATATATATATACATATGTTCAATACATATATATGTATCAATAATAAAGAATAAGAGACCATGAGTTTGAAAAGGAACAAGGGGAAATCATGGAAAGGGTAGGATGGAATCAAAATGGAGAAAAGGGGCAAATGATTATATTTTAATTTAAAAAATTCTCTGAAAAAAAGAACATCACAAGGTGGATAGCAACTGCCATGCAGTCCTCAACTTCTGACATCCATGCACACATATACAAGTATACAGACATGCTCCTTCATGCACATGAACACACACAGACACAACACAAAATTGTAATGAAAACAGTCAAGACAGATATTTATGCTTATAGTCAACTCATTTTCAGCAAAGGCACCAAGACATTACAATACTAAAGGACAGCTTTTCTACAAGTGACAAAGAGGCAATCAGATAACCAAGGACAAAAAAAAAAGAAAAGAAAAAAATCACATCCTATAAAAGTTAACTCAAAATCCATCACAGGCTAATTAAAGAGAGAAACTATCTTAATGTCTTAAGCACAGAATGTAAATATTCTAAAATAAGATAATAAAATTAAAATATACTAATGGTTGCAAAGCTCTATAAATAGACTTAAAATAACTGGATTAAGTAAATGAAGTAAACATACTGATTAATCTCATCAACACATTTCACTGGTCAATGGTCCAATTAGTTCAGAATATTAAGCACAGACACTCCACCAAAAGATGTGTATAAAGACACAAGAGGTGACATTGTCCTGTCTGGCAACCATACTACAGCTTGAGAGGAATACACTAAACTGTAGCTAAAATCAGGAAAAGCAGAAATGAAACAAAATGAAACGGTTACTTGAAGTCTCACCTTACCTTTGGACTCCAGATAAGTAAGTTCATAAATCCTTTTTATTGTGCTCAAAGCAATTGAGTAGAGGGTTGCTGGGGTTTTTCTTTTGTTTTCTTTCTTTTGGGCTTTATAGAGTTATTGAGACAGGGTTTCTCTGTGTAGCCCTGGTGACTGGCCTGGAACTCAGAGATCTGCTTGCCCCTGCCTCACCAGTGCTGGAATTAAAGGACTGTCCAACTGCAATTGAGCTTTCTATCACTAATACCAATACCAAAAGATAATCAACAAGAATGTTTCTAGAGTAGATTACTCCTAATCCTTAAATGTATAGGTACAGAATTATGTGGGAAGTAATCTAGATACTGATATGACTAATAAAAACCCAGTGGATGAGTTATCTTTATACTAAAGTTCATTTAAGAGTTTGAAAAGTAACCAACTATGGATTTATATAGTCCACATAAAATTTTTAAATGTTATTTTTATTTTTAAAGGTTTTTTTTAAAACTGTATTTCTAATTTTTCCCTCCAAAAACTAAAGATGTGTAACACCACTGGGACCACATTACAGCAAGACATCAATCAGCTAGAATGTCTGTTGCCCCCTGAAGTAAACAAAGGTTATTCTATAACCATCAATAAAAACATTTATTTAATACCTAGCTCCTCTATTTATCAGAACATAAAGTCAATTGCTATACAACAAATGATAAGACATAATAGTCCACTTCTCAAGCTGTAACATTTAAATTAAAAATCAGAGGATGCACATGGTGGTGTTATTATATACTTGTAATCCCAATACTTAGGAAGATGAAGTAGGAAAATCTCAAACTCAAAACTAGCCTAACTAACCTAGACTACACAGCAAGTTCTAGATCAGCCTGGCTACATATTAATTAAACACAACAACTATTAAACAACAAAACAAACAAACAACAACAAACCAGCTGGGTGGTGGTACACACCTTTATTCCCAGCACTCAGGAGGCAGAGGCAGCGGGATCTCTGAATTTGAGGACAGCTTGCTCTATATAGCAAGTTCCAGTACAGTCAGGACTACAAAATCCCAAAAGAAAGAGGATTTATCAACTTGACTACATCTGGAATTAACTAAAACCAAAATGGCGGGCACACTCATGAGGGATTTTTGCTTAAAGTGGGAAAATTACTTCTAATCCAGATCTTTAAAATAGGAAGATGCACTTTTAATCCAGATCTTGAGGTGAGAAGACATACTTTTAATCCAGATTGTGTGTGTGCGTATATGTGTGTACGTGTGTGTAATGGAAAAATCCCCCTCTCATTGGGCCATATGTTCTGCTGAAAGCCTATATATAAAGACATGGAAGAAGAAAGCCTCTGTTCTTTGCCTGCTTGCTGTCACCTCACTGGTAAATCCATTCCTTCAATTACACTAGAGACTACTTTTTCAGGATTCTGGCATACTGAAGACCAGTTGAAATATCCAGCCTCATGGACTGCACAATTACAAATTCTTGGACCTTCCATTTATGGCAACCATTGTTGGATTGGCTGGACCACAGTCATTCTAATAAATCCCCATATAACACATAAAAAGATTCACTCTATAAGCTCTGTTACTCTAGAGAACCCTGACTAATACAAGACTCTATCTCAAAAATAAATAAATAAATAAGCAAGCAAGCAAGCATGAAAACATATATTTGTCATTAGCCCAAGAGAGAAACATTATTCAATTAAATATCACTAAGTAGCTTTAGATGAATAGTAAAAATCTTAAACTCTACAGCAAGTTCCTGAAATATGCCAAAATATTAATTGTTCTGTATCAACTGTCTGATAAGTAAACACACAATTGAAGACAAAAGGAAATGGTTTTAAATTGCAATGTGAAAAATATAAAAGTGGAGAACTTTGAAATGCTAGGATACACCAGTGTCCTATTCATCAATATTTAACTGAGAAGCAGATTTGCAAAGGAAATTACAAGATATAGTAACTTTCAAAGGAATTTATAACAGGTCGGTCAAGCTACATGAGCAAAGTTGAGAAGCAACATTCTATGAAGTCAGATGTCTGAAGTTATATGGCCCTACCACTTACTATCTGAACAACTCTGGAAAGACAGGCTGTTTTTTAACATTAGAAAGTTATTTTTTAAAGTGACAAATATTTAATCAGTAAAAAAATAAACAAACAAATGAACAAAAGGTCATAGAACATGTTTTTTAGCTAAGTACAGTGATATTCGACTTTAGTTCTAGCTACTGAAAGATCACTTTGAGTCCTGGAATGCAAGGCTAACCTGGGCTACACATGGAGATTTCATCTCTCAAAACAGGGAATGTATGTATTCCTACTTTAATACGCCTAAAAAATGGAAAAAAGTTTTTATCAACTTAACACAGACTAGAGCCACTGGAGAGGAGGGAGCTTCAATTAAGAAAATGCCTCCATAAGACTATAGGAATCCTCTTAATTAATGATTGATGGAGGGCCCAAACCAATGTGGAGTGGTGCCACCTCTGGGCAGGTGATTCTGGAGTCCATAAGAAAGCAGTCTGAGCAAGCCATAGGGAGCAAGACAGTAAGCAGCACTCCTCCATGGCCCCTGTATCAGCTCCCACCTCCAAGTTCCTGCCTTCTTTGAGTTCATGTCTTGACTTCCTTCACTGGTGAACAGTGATATGGAAGCCAAATAAACCCTTGGCCCCCACAACTTTCTTTTGGCCATGGTGTTTCATCACAGTAATGGTAACCCTAACTAAAGTAATACCAAAAAACTATAGTTGATATTTATTAATGAAAACTCCACTAGAGACTAACTCTCTACAAATGAAGGTTCACAGGGCTTACACTTCTGTAATTTCATGACTCACATATGTCTCATGTTCTGTTGCTTGTTTTCCTACTTTTCACAATTTTGGATGTTTTAATTCAATGTACCATTTAGAAAAAGATAGTTACCCTTCACGGAGGTACAGACCTATAATTCCAGCATGCAGGAGGCAGAAGCAGGAGGATTCTAACAAGTTTTCTGCTAGTCTGGTCTACGTAGACAGAACCAGACCAAGTAAGTATACAAAATGAGAACCTGTCTTAAGACAGAATGACAGGACAGAGGAAGGGAAGGAAGGAAGGCAGGAAAGAAGGAGAGAGGGAAGGAGGGAGAAAAAAAGATGGAACTTGGTAACATTTTTGTCAGCAATGTGCCTGCCATGCAAGCTTGACAATCAGACTTCAGTCCCTAACTCCCACATGAAAGGCATGCACCTGAACTCCAGTGTTTAAGAAGGTAGAGACATGAGGATCCCTGGAGCTTGCTGACCAGCCATTCTAATTGAATACACCAGTTCCAAGTTCAGTAACAGAGAGAAAAAAATATGGGATGGATGGATGGATGGATGGATGGATGGATGGATGGATAGATGGATGGATGAATGGATGGGTGGATGGATACTGGGCAGTGGTGGTGCACACCTTTAATCTCAGCACTCAGGAGGCAGAGGCAGGAGGATCTCTTCAGTTGGAGACCAGCCTAGTCTACACAGAGAAACTCTGTCTTAAAAAAAAAAAAAACATGGGGCCAGTCATATGGCTCAACTGGTAAAAGCACTGGCTGACAATCTGATTTTGATCCCTAGAATCCACAAAAAGCCAGATGTCTTGACTCATATCTGTAATCCCAACACTCCTTCAGCAAGCTTAGAGACAAAAAGAGGCCCTAAAGTGCGAGGGCCAACTAGACTAAACTACACAGAGCAGACAAACAGTAAGAGAAGTGGAAGTGGAAGGAGAGGACCACCTCCCAAGAATCTGCCCTCTGACTTCCACACCTGTTCCTGGCATGCTCACCCACACTTTATATATACATGCTCACACACAACAATAAAGAAAATATGTTAAATAAGTAAATAAGGTAGAGAGTGATTGAGGACAACACTGGACATCAACCTCTGGCCTACACACATACATATACTAGTGCACAAATACATACATACACACATACATGCATATAGTAGTGCACGCATGCATGCATACATACATTCATATACACATACATGCAAACATACATACATACAAGAAAAAAGTTAATCAACTCTCTGCACAGACTGAATGAGAAACCAATGATGTGAACTAAAAAATGTGTTTACTTTTAAGTTTTTTTTTTTTTTTAAGTGTAAAAAGCTTTTTTAGTTAGATAAAAAAAAAAAAAAAAAAAAAAGGGTAAAATCCACTGGTGGAGTGTCAGCCATGAATATTTATCAAGACCAAGGACTTCTGTGTCCTTGAGGAAAGCAATGCCTAAGGTACAAATACCCGCTTAGAGATGAAAACAACTACATGCCAATTCATGTGACAGATATATTCCTAAAAAGATTAATCCTAAAAACCAAAGTGTAGCAATCTATATATTTAACTTTTCAGTATCTTAGTCTCCTAATCTTTGAAATGGCACGTATGTATTAGGTTATTTAGAGAAGAGTTAAATAATAAGGCTACTGGTCAACTGCCTGGCACAGAGCAATGTTCTTCCTTGGAACAGAATCACAACTCACACCATGTCCACTAAGAAATATTAGATGCAGCAACAGTAACAGTGAGATGAACTAGCTGGACCACCAACACCTTGGTTCCCATTTTTCTTAGAGCCCATATTTTAATCATAAAGGTACTCTAAATGATGACAGAAGAAAGTACTGCCATTGGCTCCTCTCAGCCACTCTGCCCACCCTACACAAAAGAGGGGAAGCTACTGAAAAGGACGTAAAAAGGGAACAGACTTTCCATGTTTCTACACTGTCAAATGCAACGATGACAGACCTAACCTTAAAATTTGTATCAGGACTACCCTTCAGCAAACTATTAATAAAGAATTTACATTTTCTTTAACAATAAAAATGCAAGTGATTCCTGTTTGGTCATCCACCCCAACATAACACACTATAAAGAAGAGAGGAGTCTGAATCTTCCTGCCAAAGAATGTTGTATTTTCACACAGAAACAACTAAGTATGGACTATATCACTACAAGATTTCTGTACACCATCCAAACTACATTAGGTTCAGAAAGAGAAACCAAAATTAAATTTTAAAAACTTCGTTTTTGGGGGTAAAGGAATAGATGAATTTGCGTTTCATCTGGAAGCTCACTGTTGAAAGTTTCAAACACACAAAAGATTCCCAAAATACTGAAGTTGGATGATGGATACCAGAGTTCACTACACTACACTATTCTAATATATATATTCAATAATATATACATTTCAATAATTAGTTTCAAATGTGTATATACATATGTGTCTATCAGTATTTATATCGAAAGTCACAATACAATAATCTAATAAAGAAAAAATATGGTTTTAAAGTTTTATGCTTCAAAAGTAAGTGAATTTCACCTATATCTATCTTTTCATTCTAGAACCTGTATTGCAAATAACCAGACTAACAGTAAAGGCCTGATACAGGAAATAATTTAGTGCCTGAAATAAAACAAGTCTAATCTTGAAAAAATAGAGGCAAAAAGGATGGCTACTAAACAGTTATTTACAACTACTGCACATTTATATCTGGCACCATGTATTATCTTCTAACACTGGTTGAGTGAGAGAAAATTATTTTAAAGCCAAACTCCTTTTTGATTCTTTTTAAGTTGACAAGCAACAGAAAATTAAAGTCTAAAAGGCTCCACTAAAGGTAACTTCTAAAAATGGAATGGAGAGAAAAAGAAAGTATCTCATATCCACTTAAAATAAGTCATTGCCCACCATAGTATAATCAACAACTTCCAATGACCAAATTTGATAAATTCTTCCAATGATAAACACAATTTACATAAGCATCAAACTCATACTGTAGCTGCCTCAAGGCCTTTTTCAAATTGCCATTCAATTATCACAAGATAACCCTAAACCCACTCCAAAATTTAACCTTGGTTAGTTATTTCTAAAAACTAAAGTAGCCAAAACTTTAAAAATATTAATTTGCAATAAGTTAGCCTATAACAGCACTATTAACATAAATTCTGTGTTTAAAACTAACTATAGCAAAACGTAACTTAGGCAAAGACTCACATTAGCTCCCAAGTTTTAAAAAAGTCACTTATTCAAAATATTAAAGAGAAATGCAAGCTTAAACATACACTCCAAGAGGAAAAAAGTTAGTCAAATTCTCCATTGAACACTTGACCACACCACACACACACATACACACACACACACAGATACAAATACACTTCCACGTCAACAATTGCTTAATTAGCACAAACGTGCTCATGTTCATTCAAAACCTGAAGCATCAAATTATGCATAATTCTCTTTAAACTGAAATATAAGTAATTGCTTCATTTAGGTCAAGTAGAATTTGTGTCTATCCGTGGAAAAAGCCAGTAGTTTGAGTGAAGCACATGACCCCAGCTTCGTCTTTTTCCCCAACTCACCGAGAAAAGTATATGCTTATAAAATATTTATCTACTTACCAGGTTAAAGACAGTTTCTACAATATCCCTATTGGACACTTCTCCAACTTCAACCAGCCCCGTGAGCACGGCGAATTTCATTCTGATGCCCCTGATGGGGAGCCCCGGCTTCAGAGATAAGGCACCCCCTTCCGTAGGGGTTTCTTCTTTCCCTCCACCTCCACCGTCATCACCTGTTGGTGGCCGGGAAGGGGCACGATTGTCTTCACTAGCCATTACTAGTTCACGAGAAGGACAAGTCAGAGTCACCCTGAGCCAGCAGTCGCTGCACTGAGAGGAGGCACAACACACGCAAACGCTAAACCAAAAAGGGTCTCTGTTCCAACTTGAGGAGAAACCCCAAAAGCAGGAAAGTCCTTGGCGTCGCCCTCCTCCTCTTGGAGAATATTTGTCCAATCTCACTCCCGGAGGCTGACAACAACGCCAAACCCTATTGGAAGATTAAACATTTGTTAAATAGGGTAGGTCTGTCGTGGGATTTTTTAGGGAGGAGAGGGAAATAGTTACTGTCTGTCAAATAAGTTACTAAGGGCACCCCAGGGCCAGCCGGCCGCTCCTCCCGGGCTCCAGAGCCGGTTCCGCCGAAGGCGGGTCCTCCAGGCCGGCGAGCAGGTTCACTCCTCCCCCACCCCGCACAGGTGGTGGGCGCAGGGCAGGTGCACCGCGGGGAGCTGTCGCGGGCTGCGGAGGGGCCCCCGCGACCACGGAGGTCCAAAGTTCCTCCTCACCCAGAGACTCCGGCCTCGTCCTCACCCCCGCCGGGGCGCAGTGAGACGGAGGTGGCGGCGGAGATCCAGGGCAGGAAAAGGCGGGGGAAGGGGGCGGTGATTCTCCTCAGCGCTCGGCCCAGGGGAGGAGTGGAGCACCTCGCCCGGGCACCTGAGCCCTGAGGAGAGGAAGGGAGGTGTGGCTGGGGCGGGAAGGCCGGCCCGACGCGACTGCGAGGAGGGGGCGGGGGAGAGAAAGGTCAATGCACCTGGTCGCAGCCTTCAAGTTTGCCTAGTCCGCTCCCCGGGAGCCCGCGGCTGCCTAGAACTCCGTGGTTTCCCTAGGCCGCCCCACCCCTGCGCTCAGCCCTTGCAAAAGCGGCTGCTGCAGGCACTAGCGACGCCGCGGCTCGTGCTGCTGCGGTGGCCGAGGATGCTACTGCCACTGATGGCCGGGCCACGGCGCGCGGGACTACCCCTGTGCCTACTGAAGCTGCTCCTCGCCGCCATGACAGCGCCGAGGGCCGCCGGGCGCGGCGTGCGCGTGCGCGAAGCGCGCGGGGTGGTGGGGGGGCGGGCGCCCAGGCGGAGGCGGCTTGGCAGGGGACGTGCGGGCGGGCCCGGGAACCGCGAGTGAGCAGGGGAGCCGAGCGCGCGCTCCCTGGAGGTGCCACGCGGGCGGGAGCGCGCTGGCTCAGGTAGTGCAGCAAGCGGCGCGCTTTTCCCCGCACTCTCCGGTAGACTGTGCTTCGGGGAGAGCGAGGAGGGTGTTGTTAAGCTAGGGCTGGTCTCCCGGCGCGGAGGGAACCCGCCCCACGTTGTCAAGGTGTCCTCTTGTTGGACTTGGAGAAGGACACCTGAGGGACTTAGGAGTCGTTGAGAAGGCAGCGTTGGAGCCTCCAGGGAGCAGTCTCCACCCCTGGCTGAGCTCAGCTGCTGCCGCCCGCGGCGCTGGCGTTGACTAGGAAAGATTTCCACTGGGATGCCCTGGCAGCTGCCCGGCTCGGAAGGGAGGGACAGCGACTGGGAGGATTCCTTGCCTTGCAGCTGCCGCCCCAGCAAAGCTCTCCCACATTCTAAGAAGAGGATTCATTCCTCAGACAGCTGCTCGAAGCAGTAAAGACGAGATCACGGGGTTCTGGAACTGAGAAAGGGAGTTCCTCTCAATTTTCCAGTGTGAAAGTTAAGTTTGCCTCATTATAGATGCTTTTAAAATGTATAGATAGATGAGGGTTTGAAGCCAGTACAAATTGTCGTAGTCTAATTCTCTTCATTCTCTTCACTGCCTCTGATAATGGCAAAGCTTTAATCATGGTGCATTAATATAAAGTAAAATGAGCATAGAGGAGGTAGTTTTTCAACCTATTATTATTATATGGGATAAGACTTTAAAGTACGTGTTTAAAATACTCCTAGGTTCCTAAAAATGAAAGTGAAGCAAAAAAAAAAAAAAAAAAAAAAAAAAACCACGGGATGAACTAAACAAAGTACTCTGAAGGAATCCAAAAACCTTAGATCGGTTTGAGAAATGAAATGATTCAGTGGAAAAGGAATTATTTAAACATCCTTGAAAATAGACAGTTTTAACTATCACACGAATACTTGAGAAGCAACATCAGAAAAGATTCTAGCAAAGAAGTGTGTTTAGTGTTGCAACCTTTTCAAAATACTCAATAAGATGCTTCTTAAAGGAAATTAGGTTGCCTCAAATGGATTTACAAATTCCAAAGATAAGGCAGGCATTTTTCTAATTCTGTGAATTGCTGGTTTGTGCTGATTAGGGTTGGAGGTAACATTACTGGCCTGCTGTTGCTGAAATCCCTGAAGGGGGATGGGAGGGGGAAACTCCTCAGATGTCATTGTGCAAGTCTGAAATAAGGGAGTGAGATGTCCCTGCAGGATCAAGAAAACATTCACTTGACCTTCTACTAATTTCTGTTTTTAATGTGGGAGCCATGATTAGGCTACCAAAATCATCTGGTAAGATTTTGCTTCCTTGGGTTTGGGCAGGTAGCTTAAGTTACTATATCTGGCTTATAGGCACTAATAATTTGTTGATAAATACCTTCCAATGAAAGAAGCAGAAGGATGGCAAGGATAAAAATGGTCACAGCCCCATGGTCTCAAGGATCCAGGCTAAGGTGTTGTGTCTCATGCATTTTGAGATTATTGGTAATGCTCTTTTACCTGGGAAACAAAAGTAGATACAAGACAACTATCTAACTATTTCAAAACAAATTTACACACCTTAAAAAGTCATTTCCAATACTTTTGTCACTGCCTGCTTTTCTTAGGAGGTTTACTGCAAAAAGAAGCACAAAGGAAGCAGAAGAGGAAACTGGGGCTAGCCCAGCCCTGGTTAAAGTACAATCCCTGTAGATTGCCGTTTAGATGTATAACATCCTGAGGGATGCTTCCAGCTAAACTGCCTGCCCATCAATTCATAAGCTCCTTAATATAATGTGTATTGTAAATACTCCATCCTATACTAACGGGGATTAAATCAAACACTGATGTGATCTGCTTTAATTCTTCCTGAAAGCTCTTGCTATCATTTGAAGTGAGGAAAATTCTGCTATCCTGGATATTTTGGTATGAAAACAGTTTTTTATAATTTAGATATAATGGAAGTTTGTCTAGTTAAAAGACTTCATATGAGCTATCAACAGCTAAGTTTATTGTACAGTTTGAGCTATGTCATACACACAAGGGAGGAAGGAGGAGAGAAAATGGAGGGAAATGAGAAAATTAGAGCAGGGGGTGAGCTTACCTTCTGCAAAGCCAAGTTCCAGTTTCTTGTTGCCATTTAATTTGTATCTATCTGATATCAATGTCTTGGAATTAAGTCCAAAGATTTATTTATATATTTATATATATTTATAATTTTCCTTATCTTAAACATACATCAAAACCATAGCAGAAAACAAAAGAGAGAGGGGGTTAGGTGTGGTGTTCGGGCCTATAATTCTAGCTAAGGCTTGATGATCTCAAAGTCAAGGTCTACCTAGACAATTAAATGAAACTAAAAAGTTATAAATGTGTTGAAGGAGATGGTAAGTTGACTCAGAAGTTAGGAGCACTTGGCACCACCATTTGTTAAGAAGACTGGGATTCAGTTCCCAGCACCCTCCTAGGGACTCACAACCATATGTAACTCCAATTCCAGGGTATCTGACACCCTCTCCTGACCTCTGTGGATACCAGGCATGCATGTGATATATACACGCAGGTCAAACACTCATGCACACAAAATAATAAAAGTATTAAAAAAAAAAAACAGTTGAAAATATATATACCACATTAGTAAAGAATGCTTTCCTAGTGTATGTGAAGTCCTGGGTTCAGTCTCCAGTACAGAGAGAGAGGAAAGGAAGGTGAATTCAGAACAGGAAGCTTTTTGGATAACTCAGAAGAACTCAAGCAAAAAGAATGTAATTTCATACTGAAATCAAGATTATTGATCTATGAACTCTTACCTACATACAAAGAAAAAATGAGAACAGAGATAAGATGGAATTTTCTTTTATCAGAAAAACAATCCACCCAATTGTAACTTCTTGGCATTGTGTAAATATATAGGTTAAAAGATAACTTACAAGGAAAGTACAACCTCTGTGATTGGCAGTGTACCTGTGTGTACCTCCAGATTTGAATTTTAACTATTCTTTTTTTTTTTTTTTTTTTTTGGTTTTTCGAGACAGGGTTTCTCTGTGTAGCTTGGCTGTCCTGGAACTCACTCTGTAGACCAGGCTGGCCTCAAACTCAGAAATCCGCCTGCCTCTGCCTCCCAAGTGCTGGGATTAAAGGCGTGCGCCACCACCGCCCGGCTTTTAACTATTCTTTAACACTATGAAAGCACAGACTGAAAATTCATGTCTCTATCCTGCTTCTTCTTGTAAGAAAGGCAAACATATTTTAAGTTATTTCTTAAATTACATCATTCCTAACCCCCTTTTCCTCCAAATTGTTCCCATGTCTTCCTCTCATTCCCTCTCAAATTTAACACTGTTTCTTCCTTAATTATTGCTATACATGAAATTGCTGAGTCTATTTAGTGTTGTTCATAGGTACATGTGTTTATGGTTGGTCAAGAGAATGGGACTTAGTTTTTCTCCAGGCCTGAGCCCTCTGGCAGAGTATATAAACATTACTTTTATTATTAAATAAAACTTTAAAAGTTAGTAGCATTTATTACTGACTTTTGTTGATTGGTTGAGTTTTAGAGACTTTCTTGCTATGAAGCAATAGTTGGTCTCAAACCTGCTCCAATCTCCATTCAGCCTCATGGGTGCTGAGATTAAAGTGTGTACTTCCACACCTCCTAAGTAATGTGAAAGAAGGTAGCTCATGCATCCTGTTCCTTCCTGATAGTGCCATAGACGGCATGAATGTTCTACCCTGGCATATCACTCCAACACTACAATTTTTTTTTTCAGTGTTGGAGATGGAACCCAAGCCATTGAGAATGCTAAACAAGAACTATCACTGAGCTACAATCCTATAACCACTAAATCTATATGAGCGCATATCACTAGAAAAAGTAACTGCATTTGTCAGTTTTAGTCTGAAATCCTGGCCCAGCTGAGGTCTCTGAAAAACAAAGGTTTCCTCTGAAAGGAGATGTTTGCACTTTTTATGCAAGGAATAAGACTGTAAAGTAGACTATTTGAACTATCTGCTAGTCTCCAAGTGGAGAAGAAAATTATGTCTGTGTATGGTAGTGTGCTTGAAACAATCTCTCTTAGGACCCAAACTATTAGAATAGTATCAAGGCCCATCAGCCAACATCCCAAGCTGTTTATTTGGCAAACAACCATACCCAACTACCTGCCATGTGAGTAAATCCATCTTTTTTTTTTTTTTTGTTTTTGTTTTTTGTTTTTTTTTTTTTGAGTAAATCCATCTTGAATGTTGTAGTCACAACCCTGAGAAGACTACAGCCCCAGCCAACATGTATCAGAATTTATACAGAACTTGTTGACCCACAGAGAATAGTAGATATTTGTTGATGTAAGCAACTGAGTCTTGAGTTATTTGTCATCTAGCCTGAAGACGAAACATCAGGTAAAACAAATTCTCAAGTTTTGAGTTACCATCACTTTGTCCGGAGGAAAAATGTTCAAATACTGCAGGTCATAACTATACTGCAATTCAAATTTCCTATAACTGGGCCTGCATGTTGCAGAAGGTTTTCACTGTGTTTAGTCAGAGAACAAGAGAAAGATGATTTGTATGGAATCACATTTGGGGTTATAAGGTCGAAGAATTTGGCACTAGGATTTTCTTTCTTTCTAAATGAGAACTGCATTTAGTTTTATTAAAGGAAACACTCATTTCCTTACAAGTACTCCAAACTATTTTCTCTGCAAAGAAACATACATTCTCAAATACACTAAATGAAAATGAAGGAAGTACTGAGCAAAGGAGAAGTATCTACTCTAGTTGACAGTAGGCTGCACTTTTAGAATGTATCCGATAAGGCACTGAATCTCCTTCCTGACACTGCAACTCTTTAATAAAGTTCCTTATGTTGCAGGAACCCCCAACCATAAAATTACTCCTTTGCTACTTCATAACTGTAATTTTGCTACTGTTATGAATTGTAATGTAGATATCTGATGTGCAAGAAATCTGACATGTGACCCCCAAAGGGGTAACAACCCACAGGTTGAGAACCACTGCTCTAAGGGAGTGAAGAGGAGAATATAACAGAAGTTTAGTAATAGACTGCTGTCTCAATATGTGTGAGGACCTAGGGTCAGACTCTAGTAACACATGCACAGAAGGGAGCCTGGGAAGAGCAAGTTGTTCATAACTTTTTATTAGCTGGAACTAGAAGTTAAACTGAAGAGACAGAGAAACTGTGATGAACTTGTTTAAGGACCAGATTCTATGCTAAGGACAATCATCTATCTGCCTGGAAAATATTATGAGCAATAAAGTAACAGAATTTTACTAGCTTCTTAAGAAAATTACTAGAAGTTTCCAGCTCCCACTCGATATTTGGTGGAATCAGCCATTGTATGGTATTGGTAGATTGTAGTTGCATACTGCTTTATAATTTGCACAAAGTATAAATATAAAAAATTGTATGGAATGATGAGTAGCATCCATTGAAGTTGGGTGATTCATTTTACGCTTTTTCTCAGAATGTTGAGAAAATAAAGATAAAATATCAATGTCATCCATCTCCTCACAGACACATGCCACAATATCTTTAGTAAGGAGTAAGAAAACAGATATTATTCATCTGTAAACATATACATAAAACATGTATGCTATTACTATATGTTGCACATTGTTCTGGAAATGTGATATGCCATGAATATATTATCATCTTTGTTATATGAGCAGCTAGCTTCCAATATAGAAAATGCCATCTTGAGTTGTCATAGCCTAGTTCAGTGGGTCTTAGTGATCGGTCTTTATACTCACCTGGAACCTTTTTATTTTTCCCAATTTTTTATTATTTGGAAATTTCACACAATGTACCCCATCACACTTGCTTCCCATTCCTCCCACGCTCACCCTCCCACATTTGTGCCCCCACCCCCCAAGAAAGAAAGAAAGAAAGAAAAAGAAAGAAAGAAAGAAAGAAAAGAAAGAAAGAAAGACACCAAGTCCATAAACGCATTGGAGTATAATCAAACTCCCAGTGGCCCCTTAAAGAGGACTGAGTTGTACCCCACCCCACCCACCTCCAGAAGCCATCAACTAGGAAGAGCTACACTTCAGCATCTTTATCACAATTTTAAGGATTCTCTTCAATAGCTTCATGTCTGGACTGTTTCTTTTCTTTTCTTTTCTTTTCTTTTGGATGGGTAATGGCACAGAAGCCTTCAATGTCTCTCATTCTCAGTTATGAGTCTGCAGTCATCAAAAACACAGCAAAAGAAGCATCCCTGCCTATAGCTACATATCAACATGGTTGAATCAGCATGGTTTCCAGTGGCAGCCCAGACGTCTTTTGAGTAGACCTAACCCAGAAAATGAACCATTCTTTATCTCAGATATCTTGATGCTGCTCAGAATCAGAATGATCATGTCATTGAACTAACTCTCTCTCTTTCTCTCTCTCTCTCTCTCTCTCTCTCTGTGGTGTGTGTGTGTGTGTGTGTTGTGTGTGTGTGTGTGTTGAAGAGGAAGAGGTTGGAGGTGCAGGACCTACAGGAGTTCCAGACTGCTGCACACCACCTTGTCTTTCCTGTGAGCCACCCTGCTAATACCTCAGGCACCATGCCCAGTGGTGGCAACTACCTACAACATACTCTTTTGTCCACCACAGCTGCATTTATATATCTCTAATTCTGCTTCTCTCTTCCACACGCACCACTCCATTTCATTCTCCCATCTTTTTTCCTATTTGACCTTTCTCATTGAAACGTTTAACGTGACCTAACACCTTTTTTCTTTTCTTTTTTTTTTTTTTTTTTTTTTTTTTTTGGTTTTTTTCGAGACAGGGTTTCTCTGTGTAGCCCTGGCTGTCCTGGAACTCACTCTGTAGACCAGGCTGGCCTCGAACTCAGAAATCCGCCTGCCTCTGCCTCCCAAGTGCTGGGATTAAAGGCGTGCGCCACCATGGCCCGGCTCTAACACCTTTTTTCAATCTCAGTGCCTTCACCCATTAAATCAGAATCATGAATAAAATCCAGACATCAAAATTTTATTACAGCTCTCTGGGCAATTTGTTTGTTCATTTGTTTATTTGTTTTTCTTTTAGTTCTGATTGCTTTATTTCGTGGTGTTTTGTTTTGTTTAGTAGGGTCTCAGGATGTAGCCATGGCTGGCCTGTAATTTGCTATGTAAGACAGACTGGCCTTGAACTCAAGATCTGCCTGCCTCTGCCTCCCAAGTGCTGGGATTACAGACATGGACCATCACACTGACTCTAGCTAATTCTGATGTGAGACAAAGGCAATAACCACTCAGATCCTTTTTTTTTTAATTTGATTTCATAATAGTCCTTTGATGACATATATAAAAATGAGTTTAATGAGATTCCTGCTGTTTGTGTTAGTGTTTGTTTGTTTGTTTTTGTAATATTTTGTAGACTACGTCTTACTATACAGCCGAGATTGCCTCAAGTTTACCCTTCTCCAGCATCAGCTTCCCATGTGACAGGATTACAGGCATGTATAAACATAGCACAGGGCTTATGAGGAGCTATCATTTAGGGGTTTTGGTTTGTTTATTAAGCTGAAGTCTCATTCTATTGTCCAAGGAGGTCTTGAACTCCTGGCTTAAGTGATCCTCTTGCTTCAGCCTCCTGAGTAGCTGGGACAAGAAGTGTGAGCCACTGCTCCTAACTGTGTCTAGTGTTATTTAAAATCAACCTGTATGAAGATTTTTAGTTTCACCTATTAAGGTTACTGGAAATAACCTATAGCATCGCTAAATCTGGACTTTTTCCTAAAGGTATTAGCTCTCTAAATGAGGAGAAAAATATGAGAGTTCTGTGTAAAGAAAAATACATTTGCTAGATTTCATACTAAAAGAACACAAGCAAGGTGCAAAACTTTTAAATACTTGATTTCTGCAACAAATGTAGTAGTAAATTAGAAGTTATAATTAACATTATAATTATAAAATTATAATTTCCTGAGTATAATGGAAATAAATGGAACTACAGTAAAAGAGGGAAAATTGTATGCTGTATAGTAAAACTAGAAGGTCTTTGTTCCTCAGCTAAATTAAACTTTCTTTAATGAAGGTTGTCTGTCAGTAAAACTTTGTGTTTAAGCTTTTTGAAAAACATTTTGCTGATGTCATTTTAATTAGTTGAGAAAACACTAATACAGAAAGTAACACTTCAAAGTACTGAAGATCTATTTCTAGTTACATGACTCAAACTGTAAACACTTAAAAGAAAGAAAATTCTATGAACTACAGTCCTGGAAAATGAGGTAAGACCAGCTTGAGTAGAAACAAGTCTAGTCAGCTGCCTCCACACACTCATTTCATTCTGACTGTGTGCTTTCTTTACAGATAGATGGCAATTAAGAAAAGAATTTGGTTTTCTGCTTTTTGATTTTCCCATAGCCATTATAAAAAACAGTTGTATTTATTATTGTGCACATGAACATGATGCATGTGTGGAGACACATTTGCCTGTTACATTAGATGGATGATTGACAGAGGACAGCTATGTGGAGCCATTTTTTCCCTTCCACCATGGGGGTTCTGGGAATTGAACTTGGTTGCAAGTGGTCCAAGCTGGCTCCAAGCAAAAAGATTTTATTGTTTCTTGTTTTAGGTTCCCAAATATCAACCTGAACAACATAGTAAGTTGTCTCTGTACAAAATAATAAATAATAAGTAAGGACAAAGAAATACAAAGTAGGAAACTCAACATCAAACCAGACCTCGTAATCAGAGGTCAAGGTCATTCTCAGCTGTTCATCAATCAAGAGGCCAGAATGGACTACATGAGACTATGTCTCAAGGAAATAAAATGACTACAATCACAACAAAAACCATGCAAAAAAAAAAAAAACAATAATTTCTCATATACATAGCCAGTAAGATGGAGAAGCAGCATTTAAGTGAGGTGTTTGGTGGTAAAGCCTCTGCTCTTGCCTCTAAAGTTCTGGAATTACAGGCATGTGCCATTACAACTGCTCCAGTGACATTACCGAATAAATTATTGAACTTTGCATTTCTTTATCTATAAAATGTTTATACCAAGAGGATTTCAGTAATGCTCTTAGCATGGCAGGCCACAGGCAATCAGTGCCTAATAAAAATAAGCAAAGTTTATGATAAATTAAGCATAATTATTTTAAAAGTTTGGAAAAATTATGAAATCCATTTTCTGGTGCACTTATCTGTTCAGTGTCTTATCTACCAGCTATCTGACTAGCATCCTTGACAGTCACATAAAGTTGTTTGGATTACAAAGCCTATTTATTTCTTAAATCAAAAGAGGGCTTTTTTTTTTTTTAACATATTTTCTCTTTCTTTTTCCTTCTGTTATTCTTTGTCTTTTCTGCTGTTGTTGTTGTTGTTTTAGAGGGGCTTACGTGTTTGTTTATGTTTGAGACAAGATCACACTAAGTAAACCTGGTTGACCTGGAACTCACTATGTAGACCACCCTGGCCTCAAACTCACAGAGATTTGCCTCCAGAGTGCTAAGATTGCACTCTGTCCCCCATGTTTGGTTTCTGTTGTTCTTTGAAGAGATAACTCTTGATAGTGGGTTTCTCTTTATTCATGAGCTGTCCACCAGTAAGAGAACTAGCAAACCACAGCAAGGTAGTACCAGTTTCTGCCCTGTAGTTCTCTACTTCCTCTTTGCAGCTTTTTTGTAGGTAAATGAAATAAGTATAGTGGTGAGTTTAGCTAAACTGCTTGCTTTCTCAGCCACCTGCCAGAGCTCTCTGGATTCAAAAATGAAAGACACACACACATCATCATCATCATCATCAGTTAATTTTAAATGTCTTGACTAGCTCAAAGGTTGGCCAGTTCTGTTGGGTGTTTTTTTGTTTTGTTTTTTTTGTTTTTGTTTTTTTTTCGAGACAGGGTTTCTCTGTGTAGCCCGGGCTGTCCTGGAACTCACTCTGTAGACCAGGCTGGCCTCAAACTCAGAAATCCGCCTGCCTCTGCCTCCCAAGTGCTGGGATTAAAGGTGTGCGCCACCACCACCCCCCGGCAGGTTGGCCAGTTCTAATCTTTTTTGCATCTGGTACTTCTGAGTTAACATTTTTTAAAATCTGTATTTCATCTCTGCTACCCTAAACACAATTGGGGAAATGGCCCGTGTGGCCACTTTCCCTGATTCTCACACGCCAGGACCTTTAGGTTTGGTCTTTCACATCCCCACACCCCACCCCCATCATAGTGATCTCCTCCTTCCTCTCTTCCAGTTCCTAACCCACACAAATCAAAAGTCCTGCCTCAGTCTCTCTGCCCAACCACTGGTCATTGGCTCTTTATTGATCAATCAAAAACCAACTGGGGACAAAGACCTTCGGCATTTGAACATGCAGATTCTGGATTTGGGGAGCCGGATTAATTCAAAACATTAAAACCGGCCGGGCGGTGGTGGCGCACGCCTTTAATCCCAGCACTTGGGAGGCAGAGGCAGGCGGATTTCTGAGTTCGAGGCCAGCCTGGTCTACAGAGTGAGTTCCAGGATAGCCAGGGCTACACAGAGAAACCCTGTCTCGAAAAACCAAAAAAGAAAAAAAAAAAAAAATAAAAATAAAAAAATAAAAAACATTAAAACCAATCCCCAACAAAGAAGGCTATATAAAATTCATACCAGAGCTATGAAGATGAGAGTTAGTGAATTCCATCCCACCTTGTACAACACATACATCACCCTAAGACCCTTATGGAACCCCTCAACTGCTCCTAAACTACAAAACGCTCTTGGTTTCCATCTCATCCTTTTGTCCCTGTTTCAGTAATTATTCTGACTTCATCTGTAGTAAACAGAGTTCTCAATTATGTCCTGCTGACTTTTTTATCATTAAAAATATTTCAAGGCCTACATGGGAGCTCATGAGAGCAAACACTTGGTCAGCATTGCTTCAGATCACAATGGTGAGGTCTGGCTGGAGAGATGGCTCAGCAGTTAAGAGTACTAACTTGACTGGGCGGTGGTGGCACACGCCTTTAATCCCAGCACTTGGGAGGCAGAGGCAGGCAGATTTCTGAGTTCGAGGCCAGCCTGGTCTACAGAGTGAGTTCCAGGACAGCCCGGGCTACACAGAGAAACCCTGTCTTGAAAAACAAAACAAAACAAAACAAAAAAAAAAAAAAGAGTACTAACTCTTCTTCCAGAGGGCCTGGTTCAGTTCCCAGCACTCACAAAGCCAACAAAAAGTCCCAGACAAAGCCAACAACAAGTCCCAGGGATATGTGAAACTCTTTCCTGACCTTTGAGGGTATTGAATATATATGGTGAACAGACATACATACATGCAGGATAACATCTGTCTACATAAAATAAAAAAGAAATCTTTAAAATTAAAAAATATTTATATCAGGCAAACATCTTCCTCACCTTATCCTGTCCACTCTCCCTAAATCAACAACCTATTTTATGGATTGTTAGCTATCTGCTGTGATCTCTTTCTACTAGGTTCAGTGTGGCATGGAAACGAGAGAAAATGCAGGTACTTGATTTACCCAGCCTTCATGTCTGTTTACAGAATTTCTTTGTGGCCTTTGCAAAGCTCCATTCCATCCACCCCCACTGTAGCACTATTGGTTCTAACCATCAAACAATGAACAGGAAAGTCTGAAGCCAGTTTCTGACAGGAGAAGTGGGAGGGGCACCCATCAAACCGGTTTGACTACACCAAGACTGATTACACTAGTTTTAACAAGAAAAAGAAAAAAACTTACAAAATAACAGGATTCTGAACTTCCCAAATCTGAAATTGAATTTTGGAGCAATAAACTACTATATGCTTCACTCTTTTAAAATGTATGTATTACATTTATTGGAGTGGGAGAGGCGGCCACCACAATGTACATGTACAGGTCAGAGGATAACTTGCAAGAGTGAGTTCTGTCCCTCTACTGTGTGTATCCCTGGGATCACAGTTAGGTCATTAGGCCTTTGCACGGGCCTTTAGCCAATGAGTCAACTGATTTTTGTCTTTATCTTTTTTGTTTGAGACAAGTTTAGGTTAGCCTTGAACTCACTATGTAGGAGAGGATGACCTTGAACTTCTGAGTACTAGGATTACAGGTGTGGCAAGGAAACCCTGCTTTACACTGCTGGAGATCAAACCCAGGGGCTCAGGCATACTAAGCACTCTACTGAGTGAGCTATAGCCCCAGCACTCCCCACCCCCTTTTTGTACTGAACTACTGATAACTTTTAAATGGTATACATTTTCTTGACATTGTGTGAATATCACATTAAGTGATTCACTTAATTTTTAAATTAGCATGCAAAATAATAGCTTTCCTTATTTTCTTTTCTTTTTTTTTTTTTTTTTTTTTTTTTTTTGGTTTTTCGAGACAGGGTTTCTCTGTATAGCCCTGGCTGTCCTGGAACTCGCTCTGTAGACCAGGCTGGCCTCGAACTCAGAAATCCGCCTGCCTCTGCCTCCCAAGTGCTGGGATTAAAGGCCTGCGCCACCATTGCCCGGCGGTTTCCTTATTTTCAGGCACACTTTGTTTTGGTTGGTTTCCTTATTTTCAGGCACACTTTGTTTTGGTTAATCCTTCCACTTTTTCTCAACTCTGACATCTTCCTGCCCACTCTTCATCACCTTAAGGCAGCTGCTCTGTTTATACAGTTTTGGAGAGGTAAATTGCTCTTCCCAGCTCCACAGATTCTATTATGCCCCCTGAAATTAAAGAGCTGATAGTCCTCAAGCTAACAGATAGTCCAGTCATGTTGACAATGCAGAAAATGGGAGTCTCCTATGGTAAATAGAAGGTACTAAGACTAGGGAGCTGTGTATCCCCTTCAGTTAAATGCTAGAAATGGTAGAAACTATAGGAAGAAATATACTTAAATAAACATCTAGCCACTAATTATTTGCTTCCTTGCTTATTTGTTTATGTTGTTTGGAGGCAAGGGCTTGTGTTATCAAAGCCAGCCGTAAAGTGCTGATCTTTCCATTTTTACCTCCCTAGTGCTGTGATTATACATGTCAGCACACCCAATTATACTTTTCTTTTTACATGGGTTCTGGGGACCAAACATATGTCTTCATGCTTTTGAGGCAAGTGCTTTACTGACTAAGCTCTCTCACCAGCCCTGTGCAGGGTCATTTTAACTGCCCTCTCCTTGTGAATCTACAGAAGCTGTTTAAGCGCCTTGCCCACCTCTACCTTACTATGAGTGAGCATTACCTCTTTAATCCAGTTCTGCAATCCACAATGCTGGGTATTCCAAGGCCCTTTTTCATAGATGTGGTGTGCATTCCATACAAGTTTGTGTTCAAATGAAAGAAGCAAATCTTGAATATAGAAGCTTTTGTGAGCCTCATTGTTTCCAACTGGCAACCGTATCCCAACTGGAAGCCATTTTGTTCTTTGTCACTTGAGGAGGGCTAAAGATGGAACTCAGGTGGTAGAGTGCTATATCCTAACACATGAAGGATCTCCAGCACTTCATAAACTAGGCATCATGGTATCAGTTTGAAATTCTAGGAGTTGGGAAGTGGAAACAGAAGGATCAGAAGTTCAAGGTCATCTTCAGGTACATAGCTAGCTTGAGACTTGCTTGGAAAACATAAGACCCTGTCACAAACAAACACAAGAAAGGATCAGAGAAGGAAGTATATATGATATTTGAATGAGTTGAGGCAGCAGGATCTCAAATGCAAAGAAAGCCTGTGCTATATACATCAAATTTAACTTGGGGAGTCATTGGAAGAAACAACTGTATGCCCTATTTATCGTGGCACTATTCACAGTATCCAAGTTATGGAACCAGCCTACATCCCTATCAACAGATAAATTTTAAAAACGTACTGGCCTGATGTGATGGCCATGCCTTTAATCTCAGCACTCTGGAGGTAAAGGAGGATCTCTGTGAGTTCAACGCCAGCATGATCTATATACTGAGTTCTAAGCCAACCAGACTAAAATAATGAAACCACACACACACACACACACACACACACACACACACATTCCATGTTTCATATACAGAATCTGAAAGAGGAACTTAAGAAGTAAAATAGGGACTATTAGGAAAGAGGAAGGAGAATAAGAAAAAGAGTAGGGGCTGGAGTGATGGCTCAGTGGTTAAGAGCACTGACTGCTCTTAGAGAGGACCCAGGTTAGATCCTCAACACCCACATACAATTTTCTTTTCTTTGTTGCTGGGACTAAAAACCTTTTCATATAGTACCACTTATGGACGTCTTCAACACTTGGATTTTTGAGACAGGGGAGCTTTGGCTGGCTCTGAAATTCTGATGTCATAAAACTTAAGAAGACTGGGGTAGGAGCTGAAAAGATCGCATGCTCTTTTTGACCTCCTTTGTTTTTTTTTTTTTTTTTTTTTTTTTGTTTTTCCTTTGAGCAACAGGCACACAAGTAGTATATAGACATACATTTAGGCAAAACACCTATTCACACAAAACTAAATTTAAAAGAAGAAGAAGAAATCCTAGTACTTGGAAGATAGATTGTAAATTCAAGCCCGGCCTAGGATACAGAATTCCCTATCTTTATTCAATGATTTATTTGTTTTTATTTTATGTGCATTGGTATTTTGCCTGCATGTATGTCTGTATAAGGATGTCTGATTCTCTAGAACCAGAACTACAAACAGTTGGGAGTAGCCACGTGGCTGCTAGGAATTGAATCCAGGTCCTCTGGAAGAGCAGCTAGTACTCTTAACTGCTGAGCCATCTTTCTAGGACAAAGGAGACCATATCTTTAAATAAAATTTTAAAAAATAAGTAAAGAATAAGGAAGGGAAAAGGGAAGGACAGACAGACACAAATGCTCTTTACCACCAACCCAACTCTCCAGCCCATGAAATTACAGTAGTTATTACACCTATTAGACCTGACTGTTGATAAGTAGATAAATGGGTGGATAATGCACTTGTGATTTTAAATATTCTGATAACTGTGCTACAAGATATTTTTTTCCCTACTTAATTGTTTTTTTTTTTTTTTGGTTTTTTTTTTTTTTTTTTTGGTTTTTTGAGACAGGGTTTCTCTGTGTAGCCCGGGCTGTCCTGGAACTCACTCTGTAGACCAGGCTGGCCTCGAACTCAGAAATCGGCCTGCCTCTGCCTCCCAAGTGCTGGGATTAAAGGCGTGCGCCACCACTGCCCGGCCCTACTTAATTGTTTAAGGACATTATTCCAAGATGGGTTCATGGATTTTAACAAGTGGACCAGAGTGAGCTCAAAAATCTCTTCTCAATCTGTTGTTCAATATATGTGGCTTCTCCAAAGCAATGGCTCCCAACTTCTGCAAGAGTTAGTTTCTCCACCCTTAACTAATCCCTCCAGATCTTACCTCCCCTACCACTTCAGGCTGTCCCCGACTCCTGCAGAACTCAGGGCCCAGAGTGCTAGGGAAACAGTCTATCATTGGGCTATACCCCAATGACAATTGTTCTTTTTCTGTATTCCATGGAAGCCTACTTTTACACCAAACATCCACTTACCACGTGGATCCCGCAGTTTAACATTAGAAGTTTTAAATATCACGAGTAGCCCTGAAACTCCAGGACATGTAGCAATTTGCCAGTCCGCTGAGGCATGAAATGGGATTGTTACTTCTGGGATTGGAGTCAGTGAGCCGGTTAGGAGCCTGACAACCCGGATCCACAATTCTATATGACATTTTTCCATGCTGGTCACAAAGCTAACAAATGTTTATATTAACCCCATTTTACAGAAGAAGAATTAATGAAAGTATAAATTAGGAGAGAATTGAAGGACCTAGAGATTTTAATTGACTGCTATATTATTTGTGACCCAACCATTATGGAGGGAAAGACTGTCTTTAATTTTGGAACCCTGGGGCCCATACTGGGCCTGACAGTTGGTAGGTGCTAAGTAAATCATTTCCTGGTTAATGAGAGGAAGTGTGGTAGGAATTCTGCCTTCACTTTCTAAAAAGGAATCTCTTGAGGTCATGGCCTTAAATTGCTTCTCACTGAACTCCCAGCCCCTAGAGCAGCACTCAAATCATACAAGTCAAAAAGCTTCCTATCTCAGTCAGTCTAGGGTCATTTTTTTTTTAAATGCAGGGTAGCATTACTTACCCCAGACTGGTCTCAAATTCCATCTTCCTGCCTGAATCTCCCAAATTCTGGGAGTACAGATGAGATGCACCATGCCTCACATTGCATTTTAGGTTTTCTATGAAAGATTCGGAATAAAAATAATGTACAAAAGTATAAATCTAGTCAGTTTTACACACAAGTCACAGTTGCTTTCAGCTTTAACTCTTCAACTAACTTTACCAACAGCCACCATGATTACTACAGGACTTGCACATATGTATTATGAGAAAGGAAATCTATATTTTTTTGGGCTGTTAATCATTATTAAGCTATAGCTGGAACACATATATAAGTGCATTCCTAGTTATATATTCTCCCTTAAGTTAAAATAAAATAAAGATAATATCCAGTTTTTTAATTAATTCAGATGAAAATACTTTATGTTATAGGATAAAAAATGAGGCAAAGATAAATATAATCAGAGATTTTTTTTTTTCTTTTGATAAATGTCTTGCTTTGTAGCTCTGGGTAATTTGGGACTGACTATGTAGGCCTGATTGCCCTAGAACTCATGGTGATACCCCTGCATCAGCCTTCAAGTCCTGAGACTCCAGGTGATAAATCACCTGTAATTACAGTGATAAATTACCACTCCCAGTTTGAGAAAACTTTTTTTAATGTAGTCCTAGCTAGGCTGGACTCCATATGTAGATAGGATGCCCTCAACTCAGAGAGATCTACCTGCCCCTGCCCCCCAGAATGCATTTGCCATTATGCCCTGCCCTGAACAAACTCCTTTAAAAAAAAAAAAAAAAACGACATTTATTGTTTTGCTTGTTAGTTTAGGGAGATTGAAGATGGAGTCTCAGTAGCCCAAGCTGTCCTTAAACTCACTGTATAGCTGAAGATGACCTTGAACTCCTGCTCCTCCTGGTTCCAACTCCAGGTTCTGGGACTACAGGTATGTACCACTGTCCTGTATGTTCCACCATCATGCATGTTCCACTATCAAGTATGTACTGCCATCATGCTGTGTATGAATTTTAATTTACTTCTGTTTGAGTTTTTTTTTTTTTTTTCCTCTTCAATGCTGAAAATAAAGCCCATAGTTTCGCACATGCTTGGCAAGTTTTCTATCACTGAACTATATCCATATCACATAGGGTATGTTTTGGCAGGAGATCAATTTGACAGTAGCACAAGGATCAAAGAACAAAGAACACCTCTTTATCGACATGTCTAGAATGTGTTAAATGTGAATGTATCCTACCCCAAAACGCTTTACATCCTGAGAAGTCAGAAGCACCTACATAAAACTCAAAAGTGGTATGTTTATATTTCTTATAAAAGGCTCTTTGCTCATTTTCCTGATTACTTCTGGTGAACTACACTTACCCAGTCAGGAATGACTGTGTGTCCTTAAGTAGATTTAGAAGCCACCTTGGAGAGGTGTTTTGCTTTTGCTTCCAAGTGCAAAGTTTGGGTAAGTGCCTCAGCTGTTACTCACTTGTAACAAAACTCCAGCTTTGTGAAATTAACCACTTTTCATTTATCTTTTAAGTTTTCCTTTCTTATTTTTAGTTATGACTATGTATCTCTCTGTGGATATGTGCATGCATGTGTGTGCATGCATGTGCATGTTGGTGTTCAAAGAAGTTAGAGGTGTGGGGGTCCCCTGGGAAGAGTTGCAGGCAGTTGTGAGCTGGGGACTGAACTCAAGTCCTCTAGAAGAACAGCACAGTCTCGTAAATGCTGAGGCTTCTCTCCAGCTCCCACCTTCACTTGAAAAAAATGACTACAGCCGGGCGGTGGTGGCGCACGCCTTTAATCCCAGCACTTGGGAGGCAGAGGCAGGCGGATTTCTGAGTTCGAGGCCAGCCTGGTCTACAGAGTGAGTTCCAGGACAGCCAGGGCTACACAGAGGAAACCCTGTCTCAAAAACAAAAAACAAAAAAAAAAAAAAAACGAAAAAAAAATAAAAAAATAAAATAAACTTGAAAAAAATGACTTCATATAGAAAGGGATAACAAAGGCATTTGGTAGTATGGTACCTTAAATGAGAATGGCCGCCATAGCTCATATATTTGAATACTTGGTCACCGGTTGGTAAAACTATTTTGGAAGAATTAGGAGGTGTGGCTTTGTTACAGAAGTGTGTCACTGGGGGTGAGCTTTGAGATTCAAAAGCCCATGTCATTCCCAGTTAGCTTGCTCTGCCTCATGCTTTGTGTAGAGCACAGCACCTGTGTGGAGGTCGAGGACAAGTTTGTAGAATTGGTTCTCTTTCTCAACCTACACAGAGAAACCCTGTCTCGAAAAAACCAAAAAAAAAAAAAAAAAAAAACAAATCTGTGTGACTTTTAATAAATATATACTCTTTTTTTTAAGTTTGGTTTGGTTTTTCAAGACAAGATTTCTCTGTGTGATCCTGGCTGTCCTGGCACTTTCTCTATAGGCCAGGCTGCCCTCAAACTCAGAGAGCTACCTGCCTCTGCCTCCCAAGTGTTGGAATTAAAAGCATGTGCCACCACCACCAGGCACAAATCTAAACTTTCATTGCTATTGCTCTGTGTTTTGAGTTTCCCTTTCCTTCGTAGTCATTGGGCACCACCCCATGAGGGCAGAGAGAGAGTGAAAGGGCCTCACAAGGGGAGTCCCTCACGCTGATCTGGGAATAGGCTTACCACCCAAAGACACAGGAGATCATCTCGATGCAATTAGCAAAAAGGTAGTTTTTTAATAACGAGAGGCCCCTCGGTTCAAGTATATCTCACGCAGGAGACAGGGTATTCGACGAAGACCCAGGAAGTTGGGAAATTTTATAGGTAGGGGGTGGGAAGAGCGGGGGAAATTTTTTCCCTTACTTTTGAATTTGGGGTTTTTTTAAAAATTTTAGCAAGGGGAAGAACCATTAAATTTTTGACCAGAAATTTTTTGGAAAATCAAAAGGACCCGATTTTCCCAAAAATTACTAAAAATTTTTTTTGGGTTTGATTTGGAAAAACTTTGCCCCTCCTTCTTTTTTTTTCTTTTTGGTCCCTTGCCCCCGAAGAGGTAAAAAAATTTTTAAAGGCAATTTTCCTTTTGGGTTTGGAAAAAAGAATTTTTTTGGAAAAAAATGAGCGTTTGGGTTTAAAGAAATTTTTATTTTTTAAAAAACCCCAAAAAAAAAAGGGGGGGGAAAAAAAAAACTTTTTTCCGCTTTAAAAAAGGGGCCAGGGGAAAGAAACATCCTAATAAGAAGAGAAAAAAAGGAAAGCGGGGCTTTGGGGCCCTTTTACCCAATTTCCCGGAATGTGTCTCCTATTTTTTCCCTTGGGTTTTTTTGAGTAAAAAAGCTTGCTGCCAAAGGGGCCTGGGGTTCAGCCCCCGGTTTTTTAAAAAAGGAGGGGGGTTTAGAAAATTTTCTTCCCCAAATTTCCCCCTTTTAGGGGCCCCAAAAAAAACCTTTTGGGTTTTAAAAATTTTCAATTCCCAAAAAAGATACTGAACCCTTAGAAGGACCCCAACTGTTAAGGGGGGCCCCCTTTTTTTTAATAAAACCTTGACTTAGGGAGGTAAGTCGGGGGCCCCTGGGAAAACCCCAGCGGGGGAAGGGGATAAAAAAAACCAATAACTGAACGGGTTTTTCCCAAAAAATTTTTCAAGGTCTCCCCCATAATAGAACAACATAGCAGCCAATAAAAATTTTTTTATTTTAAATGCCCCCTACCAATCATTTTAAAAAGGGGGTTTCCAAACCCCCTTTTGGAAATTCCCCTAGCCTGCAAAAAAGGAGCCGTGAGCCCCCAAAAACCCCAAAACCCTTTCAATAAATTTGGGTTTACCTTGCATGCTGGAAAATTTTTGTGGGAAAAAAAAAATTTTCCCCTTTGGGGGGAAAAAAAAAAAGAAAAAAAGAAACAAAAAAAAAAAGAATGACAAAAATTTAAAATTTTTTGCACTGTGGGTTAAAAACCCCAAAAGGGGCCCCCGGGAAAAATTTCCCCAGAGCCCTTTTTTCTTTTAAAAAAAAATCGGGGCCCTTTCCCCCTTGGGGGACAATAAGAAAGGGCTGAGGATTGGCCCCAAGGGTTTCCCCGGGATAAAAATAAAATTTTTTTTTGGGAAAAAAAAAAAAACCCGGACAAAAAAAGCCCCAAAGCACCTGCTCCACCCCGGGCTCGCTAAGAAAATTTTTTCCCTTTCCCCCCGGGTTTACCCCAATCAGGTGCCCCAAAGGGGCCCTTTGGGGGGGTTTTAGTAAAAAGGGGGCTAAGTCCATCTCAAATTTTGGAAAAAAGGAAAAAATTAAAATGCCCCTCTTTTTGGGGGGCTGGACACATTTTTAAAAAAAGGGGGGGGAAGCGTTCCCCCCTTCCCCTTTAAAAAAAAGGGGTTTTTTGGGATGTACCCCGAAAAACGAGGGAGGCACCGGGGCCCCTTTTGGCTTTTTAAAAAAAAAAAGGTTTCCCCTTTTTCCCGGTGTGGAAAACCCCCTTTTTTCCCCCCAAACTCGAATCGGGGGAACCCCCCAATTAACAGGGGGCAGCGTGGCAGCTGCTGATGGGGATTGTTTTAAAAAGGGGTTTTAGGGTGGGGGGAAAAAAAAAGGGAGAGGGGAGGAAAAAGGGAAAAGGAACAAGTTTGGGTGTAAAAAAGGAAGCCTGAAAAAAAAAACCCCCGCTTGAAAAGGGGCACAGTTGCGTTGCCTTATTTGTTTTATCAGACGGGGGGGGGGCAACCATGAAAGGCCATAGAGACATACACCTTTTTTTTAAAAAGCTACTGGGGGCCCCAGAAAACAAGAAAAAACAGGGACAGATTCTCTGAAGAAAAAACCCGGGGGGGGTTTTTTTTTTATAAAAATTTTTTAAAAAATGAACCTAAGTTACAGTGGGTTTTTCCCAATATATCAGTGATGTCAGAAACGTGGGGGGTTTTCCCCCAAAAAAGGAAAAATTTTTAAAAAAGGAGCTGTCCTAAGCGAGAGACCATTGTTTTTTTTTGGGGGGAAAGGGCCCCGTTTTGCTAGATTCCCCCAAACCCCCTTTTGGGGGTTTTTTCCCCCCGGGGAAAGTTTCATACCCCCTAGTCCAAACCCCCCGGGGAAAAAAAGGGGTTTGGGTTTTTTCCCTGGAGTTGGGGTTTTTTTGGGTTTGGTTTTTAGTTGCTTTTCCAAAACCCTTTTTTCCCTTTTTTGAAGGGGAATTTTTTCTGGTCTTTTGTCAGGTGTTCTTTTCAAAGAATCCCTTTTTAACATTCTCCTTTGGGAGCCTTTTTTTTTTTGGGGAATTTTTATAGGGGCTTATATTTTTGACTTTTCCCAAAAGTATTACGAAGAAATTTTTTAAAATTTTTTCCCGAACCTTTTCCCCAAAAAATGTAAAAAAAGGCCCCTTTTTAAAATAGCAAAACAAATGAAAGGGAAGTTTGGCTTTTGGGGGGAAGGGGGAAAAGGGAGATTGACCATTTTCCCCTTTTTTGCTTTTTCCCTTTGGGGGGGGCTTTTAATTTTTTTTCCCATTTTTTCCCCAAACCAAAAAATTTTTGTGTAAAAACCCATGGCCCAAGAAAAGGGAAAACACTAAAATTTTTGGGGGCCCGAACCTCTGAAATAGTGGGGCCGACATAAAATTTTTCCCCTGGAAATTTAAATTTTAAAACTTTTGGGATTTTTCAAAAAGGCATTTAAAATCTTCAATTTTTAAAAAAAAAATTTTACTTCAAAGGGGGGAGGGTTTTCACAGCTGTAATAACAGCACGGGGGTTTTAGTGGAACTTAAAGGGGAATTTTAAGGGTTTTTTGGTTTTTATAGTAAAATTTCTTTCCAGGGGAACCACACATACAGGGGGCACACGCACATTATAAAACCTGTGTTGTTAACCCCCAGTGGAAAGCATCACAGTCTGCTTGACCCCAAAAAGGGGAAAAGGGTGTCTGAAAAGAAACAAGACGGAAAAAAATTTTCATTCCAACACCAATAAGGAAAAAAAAAACGTGAAATTCACAGAAGGACCCCCCATCTAAACTCTCTAGAAAACTGATCAAGGAGTGCAACCAAGGGGGCCCCCAGAAAGATGAAGGATCTGAAAATTTTAAAAAAAAAAGGGGGAAAAAATTTTTAAGCCGAAAAAATTTCCCCCCAAAAAAAGAGGAAAATTGGGGGTATTAAAAACAAAGGCATTGAGCCCCCGAATAGATGTGAGCAAAAAGAATCTATTTTGTATTATAGTTAAAAAAGTCAAAAAGCAAAGCAAAAAAAACTAATTAAAAGCCCGTAAGGGAAAAAAAAAACTAAATTTACCTTCAAAGATAGAAATGTCCGAAAAACATTTGTTCTTTCAGCAAATTTTTTAAAAAGGAAAGAAAACCAAATGATTTTATCTGAAACCCTGAAAGTAAAAAAATGCCAAACCCCAAAATTCCCTTTTTTAAAAACCCCCTACAAAATTTTAAATTTTTTTGGGAAAATAATCACCCATCAATCCCCAAAAAAAAAAGTAAGGGAAAATTTTTTTTTCATGATCCAGCATTGGGAGAAAAACCCAAAACTGGGAGTTTTAAAAAGCCAGAAGAAGGAAATTCCCCCCAGAAAAAACAGGGGAAAAAAAAATTTTTATAAGGAGTTGATGGGAGAGATAGGACTCCAAAAAGTCTTCCGTCAACCAGCAAATCCTCAAAAAAACTAAAAAAAGGGGCCAAAAAAAGGGGGTTAAAAAAAACAAACATTTTTCCCAAAACCCCCCCAAAAAAAGAAAAACCCTATTATAGGGATTAGTCAAACTTATTAAATAATAACTTTAAAAAAAAAGTGGGCTTCCCCCACAAAAAAAAATAGGGGCGGCCCGATTTAAAATTAGATCCTATTTTTTGTTTTTCTCTAAAAAAACATACCCCATCAGTTTAAAAAAAAATCCCCAGAAACCTTAAGAGTTAAAGAATTGGGGAAAAAATTTCATCAAAAAATAAGGGGAACCCCAAAAACCCAATTGATGTACTTAAACGATATCTGAAAGGAATTTAACCAAAAAGGGGAAAAAAAAAAAAACTTATACATCTTAATTAAAAGGGGGAAAAAAAATCAAAAAAAATATAGCAATTGAAATATTTCCCCCCTTACAATAGATTGGGGGAAAAAAATTTTATAAAAGTTTTGTAAATCAAAAACCCAAATCCCAAAATTAAAAAAAAAACCCACTTACTAAGGTCAGGGGGTTTTTTTTCCCGGATGCCAAAAATTTTTGGGGTTTTTCATTTGGGGAAAAAAAAAAAATATTTTTAAAATAGAAAATTTTTGAGCAAGGGGGTCATGGCTCATAATCAATACAGAAAAGCCTTTTGCATCCCCCTTTTTGATAAAAAGCTTCTAAAAAAATAGGAATGAGGGTTTTTTCCAACCCCAAAAAAACCCCCCCAAAACAGGTCATGATTTTGACCTGGGTTCTTGCAGTAGAATTTTTAGGAATTTTTTTTAAATCGAAGAGATGCATTTTGGGGAAAAAGGGTTTGAAAAAACCCCCAAAAAATTTAAAGAAGGGGGAAAAAATTGGGTTAAAATTTTTAAAAGTTTTAAAGGGTTTTTGAAGGGGAATTCGGTTGGGTGTAACCCCGTGGGGGAAAAAGGCCAATCCTTTTTGGGGGAAATAAGCCTGTGGGGTTTACAAAAGGGCCTTAAAACTTAAAAAAGTCCCCTTTCCCCTTTTTTCCAATTCCCCCGTTTTTCCCCTTTTTGCCTTGGGAAGGGGTTTTTTTTCGGGCCCCCCCCCGACCACCGGGGGGTTTTTTATCCTTTTAAAATTTAAAAAAATTTTTTTAAAAAGGGGTTTAAAAACGCGGCCTTCCCTAATTTAATTTTTTTAAAAACTAATTTAAAAATTTTTTTAAAAAACTATTTCCTTGGGGTAAACCCCCAAATTTTTTTAAAACCCCAAAACTGCATTTCTTTTTGATGCAACGTTTTTAAAAAATTTTTTCTTTTAGGGGTTTTTAAAGTGGGGTGTGGACTGGGGGTTCAGGCAGGTGACAAAAATTTTACCCCCGTAGATAGTTTTTTTTTAAAAAAAAAGAGGGGTCTTTGGGGGGTTTTTTAAAAAAATTTCCCGGTAAAGTGTGAAGAAAGGGGGAAAAACTTCCAACTGGGGTTTTTTTAAGGGGGGAAATTTTTTGAGTGCATCACCCCGGGGAGTTTGTGATCCCTTTTTTTTTTTTCTGAGCCCCCCCGGGGGTCTGAAATTTTGGGGGATCGTGGGCGGGGTTAAAAAAAAGTGATCCTTTTTCCGGGGCCCCCGGGGGGTCAGTACGCTAATTGTAGGGAAAAATTTTTTTCTTGCCCTATTTTCTATAAAGAGAATTTTCTGCTTTATTATCCTCTGTTAAACCCCGTTCCCCACAGTATAAACAAACTATGCCCCTTTTTACCCCGGGGAAAAAATTTTTTTTTCCCCTGTTCAAATTCTAAAAAATAGTCTAAATGTAAATTTTCCCCCCGCACTTTCTTCTCATTTTATTCTTGAGAGAAAAAAAATCAAAAAACCAAAAAAAAACCCCCTTTTTTTTGTTGATGGGCTGGCCCCTTTTTTTGACAGAGATTGGGGGGTTTTTTGCCTTCCCGAGAACTGAGATTAAGGGGGGTTTTGGGAACCCCCTTGGCCCTATGAAAAGGGGGAAAAATCCCCGGGTTTCAGGACTTACTTTTTCCCCCCTTTTTTTTTTAAACCCCCCCTTTTAGGGGCCCCCCCTTTTAAATTTTTTTTTCTCTTAAAAAAAAATGGGTGTGCATGTTGTGGTGTTGTTTTTTTAAAAAATGGGGTTTTTTGGGGGATTTTTAAAAGAATGTACAAGTAAAATAAGGAAGGGGCCCCCGGGTTTTAATCCCCCCTATCTCTATTTTTTTTTTTTTGAAACTTGTAGATAAGCTTTGGGCCCCTTTTTAATCTAAAAAAGATTTGCCCGGGGCCCCCTCACCAGCAATTTTAAAAAAATTCTCCAAAACCCAAAACGGATCTTTTTTTTTGAGACAAAGTCTTTACTGAACCCCCTTTTTCTGCCAAAATTTAGTTTGTTGCCTTTTAAACCCCCCAAAACCCTTGGACTCTCCCTATTCCACCCAACCCGTGCTGAAATTTTAGGGGGCGGAAAAAACCCCCCCCCCCAGGCTTTTTTTTATTAAGTGTTAAAAAAAAAGAAACATTTCCTTTTGTGTTCACACAAACACCCAAAATTTTAAACCCCTTTTTTTTGGGGGCCCTTGAAATACCATTAATTTTTCACCCCCGAGTTTTGTTTTAATTTTTTTAAAAATTTTTTTAATTTTGGAAAAAAGTATTTTTAAAAAAGCCCCCTTTTTGGGAATGAACCAGGTTCTGGGGGAAAAACAGCCCCAAAGGTTTTTTAAACCCCTGAGACAAAATTTTTCCCCCCAAAACCTTTTTTTATTTTTAAGATTACAGGATTTAAAAGGGGGCCCCAAAAAGGGGGAACAGGTAAACCTATTTGTTGTTTTTTTGCCAGCCTGTTTTTTTTTTATTCATTAAAATTTATTTTAGGTATAAAAAGGGAAATTTTAAAAAATTTTTTTCAAAACCCCCCATTTTTAAAAAGGGGGCCCACAGAGACCCGAAGAGGGGAATAATTTTCTGAAATGGAAAAAAAAGATAGTTGTGAGGGAAATGTGTAGATGTGATAATCCCCAAACCCCGGTCCCCCTTTTTAAAAGCGGGGGGGGGGCCTGTCTCCGCCCCCCTGGTCTGATCCCCCAAAAGGGCCCCCTAAAAAAAGGGGAAATACTGAAAAACCCAAAAACCCCCCAAATTGTTTTTTTGACTGCCCACTAAGCTTTAACACAACTCAATAAATTTTTGTGTCAATGCATGGGGGTGTTGTGTTGTGTGTAAATTGAGAAAGTAAAATAATTAAAAAAAAATCATAAAGTTTTTGTTTTTACGCCATGATATTTTACTTTTTTTATTTTTCCCCCCCTTTTTCATGCTGTAAAAGGAAAAACCAGGATTTTTAAAACAAAATTTCTTTTTCCCCCCTCTTTTTTTTGGGTTTCCATTTTTTGTGAAAAGACACCATGACCCAAAACCCCTCATAAAGCCCATTTATTGAGGCCGGCTTACAATTTCAGTCCAATTTTTTCCCCCGGGAGGAAAACATGGCAGCTTTTCCGGGGAAAAAATTTTGGGGTTGGAGAAAAGGAAAATGCCGTTTTACTTCTTGATGCAAAGTAAGCCCCAAAAAAAGGTCCCCCCCCGTTTTGAGCAGAGCCCTTTTTTCTTTTTGGGGGTCAAAGCCCATCCCCACCCCCGGGGAAAAACTTTTTCCCCCCAAAACCCCCCCAACCCCCCAATCTAACAAAACACCCCCCCAAAAAGTCAAAAACCCGTGGGCCCAAACAATTCCCCCCAAAAAAAGCGTCTTATGGGGGCTAAACCTATTTTTAAATTTTTACAACAAGTTTTGTAAAATAACCCGGCCCCTTCAAAAGCTCTTTTAAATCTTAACCAAAAAAAAATGAAATCATAAAAGTTAAAAAAGATGGGAAAAATTGGGGGGAAAATGATTCAAAAATTTCCCCCTTAATTAGGCAAAAAATTCCCCCCCTTTTTTTTTTAAAACCTTTTCCGAAAAAAGGACCCCAAATTTTTTAAAAAAGGGTTTTAAAACCATTCACTTCACTTTTTAAAAAAAAAAACCAAAATTTTTTCCCCAAAAAACCTTTTTTTACAACTTTTTAAAAAAGTTTTTCCCCCTTCTATGGCCCCCTTTAAAACCCCCCCACCCCTGGAATCACCCCAAAAAAGAAAAATCTGTAAATCAAACATCCGGGTATGGGCCCCAGGTTAAACCTCAATTTTATCTATGTGACAGGTAAATCAGAACCCTTCCCCTTCGACCCCCCCCCTTTTCCCCCTTTTTGGGGAAAAAGAAAAAAATTGGGAAAATTTTTTTTGCTTTCTTCTAGCTTTGAAAATTTTCAAATGAAAGAGAAACATTAAAAATGGGGGTTTTTGGGGGGGGGGGAGCCCCCAAACCTTTGGGGGTTTTTTTTTTTTTTTTTATTCCATATGGGGAAGGATAAGAAAAACCCCCCCCAAACCCCAAAAAAACCTCTGACCCCCACCATGCCCCCCCGACCATAAATCCTTTTTTGATAAAATTTTTTAAAAATGCTTTTTTTAAAAAAATTTAAAAACTTTTTTTAAAAATAAAATTGGGGGGTCATGGTGGGGGTTTTAAACTTTTGATTTTTCTCTGGAAGCTAAAGTAAAGGGGAAAAATTTCGCCCAGATTGGGGAGGTCCCCAAAAAAACACTAGAGAGCCCCCAGGGTTTTTAAAAATTGGGGTTTGCAAAAGAAAAAATCTTTTTTTTTTGCTTGAAGCTCAGACCCCCCCAACCCCCCCCGCACAGTGGAATGGGGCCTCAGCTGGTCCAAAAAAATTGCCTTTTTACATGGGGTTTTTTGGGGGAAGGTAAGGGGGGTTTTTCCAACTTTTGGGGTTACATGATTGGATACATTTGCTTTTTCTGCACTTCTAACTATTAAAAAAAATTTTAAATTTTTTAAAAAAAAAATGGCTGCTAGGGTTTTTCTTTCTATTTAGGGCCCCTTTTTTACTTTCCCCCTTCCCCCCCCTTTTTTTTTGATTTTTTTTTTTTTTTGTATGTGAGTACACTGTGGGGTTTTTTAAAAAACACCAAAAAAGGGCAAAAATGCCATTTCTGGAAAGGGGTTTTTTGGGCCCCATGTGGGGGTTTTTTGGGGAAATTTAAATCGGGGGCTTTTTTGGGAAAAGCAAATTTTTTGCTTTAAAAAACTGAGGGGCCCCCCCCCCCTTTCCCGCCCGGTACTTTTTTCCTTTTAAAAACTAAATTTTGGGGTTTTTCCCCCGGGGTTTTGGGGGGGCTATTTGCCCCCGGGGAAAATTTTTTATTGTTACCAGGGTGACAAAACTTCTGAAACAAAAAAGGGGTTTTTTAGAGCGAGTTTATTTTAAAGGGGGAAAAAAAATCATAAAATTTGGGGTATGAAACAAAATAGGTTTTTTAAAAATTTTTAACCCCCGGGCCCTTTGGAAGAGGACCCCCCAAAATTGGGAAAAAAAGCCCTTGGGGGGGGGAAATGACCCCAAAACCCCCGTTTTGCTAAAAAAAAAAGACAAAAAAAGAAAAAAGACAAAAGACAAAAAGACAAAGACAGAGAGACAGAGAGAGTCCCCGGGGGCCCCTTTTAAAAAATACTAAAATAAGGGGGGGGGGGGGGGGGGGGGGGGGGGGGGGGGGGGGGGGGGGGGGGGGGGGGGGTTTTTTTGGGGGGGGGGGAAAAAGGGGGGGGGGGGGGGGGGGGGGGGGGGGGCCTTTTTGGGGGGGGCTTTGGGGGGGGGGGGGGGGGGGGGGGGGAATTTTAAACCAAAAAACCAAAACTTGGGTTTCAATTTTTAATTTGGGTTTTTTTTTTTTTGAAAAATTTTTAATTCCCCAAACTAAATTTGGGGGGCCCCCCCGGGGGAAAAAAGGGAAGGAAGCAATTTGTTTAAAATCCAAGGGGTGCTTTTCAGGAAATTTTATTACTTTTTAAAAAAGGAAAAAGTTATTTAAAAAAAAAAGAAAAAAAGAAATTCAAATACCCCCATTGGGGAAAAAATTTTAAAAACCCACGGAAAGGGGGAAAAGGAAAACCCCCTTCTTAATTTAAGCCCCCTTTTTTAGAATTAAAACCCAATTTTGAAAAGGGTTTTACCCCAAAAAAACCCCCTTTTTTAAAAAAAAAAAAAAAAAGAAAAAAAGAAAGAAAAAACCCTCTTAAAAATTTTAAAATACTAATCAAAAATTTCCTTTTTAATTTTTTAAAGAAAAAAGTAAATTTGCAAAGTATTTTTTGCATAAATTCTAGGTTATTTCCTTTTTCTTGATTTTTTTTTCTTTTGGAAGGGGGGGGGGGGGGGGTTTTTCTCTAAATTTTTCTGTTTTTTTAAAAATTTTTAAAAACCCAAATTCCCCTTTTTTCCCCAAAGATCTGGAATTTTAAAAAAAAAGACCCTCCCAGCAGCCCCAAACCCAATGTCCTGCCTTTTTTTGGGGGGAAATTTGGGTTTTTTAAAACAATTTAACCAAAACCCCCTAACCCAATTTTAAAAATTTTAAAAAATAAAGTTAAATTAAAAAATTTTTTTTTTTGGGGAACGAGATATTTTTGAATAAAAAAATAAATTTTTTCCCCCCAAACCCCTTTTTGAGACAAAAAAAAAGGGAAAAGTTTTTTTTTGACTTTTTCCCCCCCCCCTTTTGGGGGCAAAAAGGGGGCCCTTTAATTTCCCTTTTTTCCCCTTTAAAGGGTTTTTTAAATTTATTATTTTTTAAGTCCCTAAAAAAAAAGAAACCAAAAACCCACGGAAATTTTTTAAAATCTTCCCTTTAGCTTTCCGGAACTGGAAAAACGACCACTTTTTTATGTTTGTTTTTTTGTTCCGGGGGGCCTAAAGCATCCCCCCCGGGGGTTTTTTAATTTCTTTACAACCCCGGGGAAAACCACCCAACCAATTTGAATTGTGGCCCCAAAAAACCCAAAGTTTAAAAAATTTTCCCCCCGGGGGTTTTTTTTTTTAAAAGAGGAAAACTTTTAGAAAAAGAAAAAAAATAAATACTTTTATATAAGATTACATAAATGTTACTTTGCAAAGATGTAACTATGATAATCAATACTTGTTATTCACACACCTGCCTTTTGCAATAAGGAATGCTTTTTTCTTGATGCTTTTGCCTGCCATTTTGGTGCAGGGACCACTCTAATCTTCTCTGTATCGGTTCAACTTTAGTATATGCATGTCCCTATGTATGAACCACCTCACGCATCTAGGCAAGTATGCTACCACTGAGCAGTGCCGCAGCCTGGACTGATCTCACTATTCTAATGTGCCTGTCCTTACTGTTCCGTGAGGCTTGGAGACTCTTCAGAGATTTATTTCTACTTCTGCGATTCATCACCATGAAATGCCTACCTACACTTATTAAGGAATTGTGGCAATGGGAACCTAAAGCTCCTGAAATCTCCCACTTTTTAATCTTTCTGTGAGACAGAGGCAGAGACTCATAGCTAGACAGCAACTTATACCTAGCTCCTCTTTCAGATCAGTGAGTTTGAGAACAAATTGGAAAGAGCAGAAAGAGAAAAAAAAAATTTTTTTTTGCACTCCACCCCCAGCCAAATGAGCCAAAGGCAGCAAATGAGCTGTGCCTTAATTGTACCCTTCTCCTTCCTGGAGGATGTTAGAGATCTCTAGACGTAGTTATTATTTCAACGTAGCGAACAAGAGAAGCATGAAAGCAGAACCACACTGAGATGTTTGAAGAGTTAGGATGTGAATTCAGATACTGTGTATCATAGCCGACTACTGTTATTTATGCTTTGTTTTTCTTTTTGTGTCAGTATTTGTCTCAATATAAAGCAGACGCTGACCGGGCGCATGCCTTTAATCCCAGCACTTGGGAGGCGGAGGCAGGAGGATTTCTGAGTTCGAGGCCAGCCTGGTCTACAGAGTGAATTCCAGGACAGCCAGGGCTATACAGAGAAACCCTGTCTCGAAAAAAAAAATAAATAAATAAAGCAGACGCTGGCTTGGACTCTCAAGCCTTCTGCCTCTGCTTCCCCTGTGCTGGATTTACAGCACAGCTATTGTTATTTTTTTTCTGTACGCTTTTTACCTGGATTCTGAAGCTATTTCTAAAACCAGTTTTGTCACTGTAATAGGGCAGAGTAGAAATATTGTCATTGGTTTCTTTTTAAAAATATTTTCTTTATGTGAATGTATGTATGCCTGAATGTGTGCATACCCCATGTGTGCAGAGGCCCACAGGAGTCAGGAAAAATCTCAAATTCCCGGAAACTGGAGCTCCAGAGGTTGTGAGCCATCTAGTATGGGTGCTGGGAACCCAGGTTGTCTGCAAGTGCTCTTAACCAGAGCAATCTTTCCAGACCCTATAACTGAATTCTAGTCATATACTATACAATTTGTCCTTATGATATACAATATACAGAACTAAGGGTATAGTTTATTGCTACAGTACTTGACTAGCATATGAATGGCTATGGGTTCAATCCCTAGCACTGTAAAAAAAAAAATTTACAATGTATACAATGCATTGAGTTTCAGTACATTCAGAAGTAATCATTCAGTCAATTATTCACATCATCATTATCTAGTTCCAGAACATTTTCAATAGTCCAAGAGTAAATGGTATACCCACAACTTCATTCCTCATCCCTCATTCTCCCAACTTATTCCTGGATAACACTGATGTAACTGTAAGCTCTACATGTTTGCCTATTCTGGACATTTCATAGAAATGAAATTATAGAATACGTGGCCTTTTGTGTGTCTGGCTTCTTTCACTTAGCACAGTGTTTTCAAGGTTCATCCATGTGTTGCATGTATCAATACTTCATTATTTTTAGGGCATAATTATATTATTCCACTGAGTGTACACAACACATCTTGTTCATTAATTTACAAGACATAGATCATTTCCTTTTTTTTTTTTTTTTTTTTTTGGTTCTGATAATGCTGCTGTGCACATTTGTGTGCAGACACTTTTCAATTCTGTGAGGCTAGATGTGGTATTTCTAGGTTATATGAGAACTCTTTATTAAATCACTTAGAGGAAATGCCAATCGGATCCCCCAGTGACTGTATCATTTTACACTCCCAATAGCCATGCGTTAGGATTCCAATGTCTCTGAATCTCACCAAGGTTCTAGTGCCTGAAATTTTCAGTTATAATATAACCATTCATCCTAGCACATATAAAGTAGTATTGTGGCTTCTACTGATTAATACACTGAGTATCTTTTTCATGTGCTCAGTAGACACATGCACCTTTTGGGAAGAAGTGTCTGAATACTTTGTTCTTAAATTCATTTCTGGTGTTTTGTTTTTATTTATTTTATTTTATTTTATTTATTTATTTATTTATTTATTTATTTTGGTTTTTTCGAGATAGGGTTTCTCTGTGTAGCCCGGGCTGTCCTGGAACTCACTCTGTAGACCAGGCTGGCCTCGAACTCAGAAATCTGCCTGCCTCTGCCTCCCAAGTGCTGAGATAAAAGGCTTGTGCCACCACCGCCCGGCTTGTTTTGTTTTTATAAAACAGGGTCTTATGTAGCTCTGGCTGGCCTGGAACTTGCTATGTAGATCAGGTTAGTCTCAGACTCACGGAGATACGTCTTTTTCTCCTGAGTGCTGGGATAAAAGGCAGGTACCACTGTACCCAACTATTTTTAACTTTATCGACCAGGCTTGCATTTCTTCCTTTATATGTGTCTTCCCCCCTCCTGAGACAGGGGCTCCTGTATCCCAGGCTGACATCAAACTTGCTAGGTAGCCAAGGATATCTTCCTGTCTCCACCACCCAAGTGGTGTAGGTATATACCATTATGTCCTGCCCCTCTGCCCATTATTTTAAAATGTTAATTAATTAAATAAATGAAAAAAATTAAAATCCTTGGGGACCTGAATACAGGGTTTCTTAACACACAATGAGCAGTTTCATAGAATTTTGCAGCAAATAGGAAAGTAATTCATCAATGCATTCCAAGAAAAATAAGAAAAAATGATAATTAAAAGAAAAAGTATTTAATGGGTAGAAAATTAAAGAACCTGTAATATATTTTGACTTCTACTTATACCTGTAAGTGCATATAAAGCAGATTGTTGGAGGTTATTACATGAAGCACAACTAAAGGCAAATCTGCACCATTGAAGCTGAAAGGGACCAAAAGGAAAACGAGGTTGATTACTCAGTCTAATGGCCTGGCAGCCAGAAATGACAGGTGGCTGCATTAAAGACGTTATTGCCTTCACATGTTGAATGATGGCCAGTGATGTTTTAAGTAATAAGGGTGGCTCTTGAAATAAAGCTTTCTGATTAAGTCTCTGCCCCTCTTTGAAATCTTTGGTAGTTAAAGCTAACGTCAATATAACTCAGGAACTTTTAAAGAAGTTCATGGGAGCACATAGAGTTAACAGTTTATAAATTGTCTTTATTCCACAGAGGGAAACAGGCACAGGAACTGGGCACCTCTGTTGTGGTCATCCTGCCGAAAGTCTCCTGGGTTTTCTGGGCTATTCATTTCCTCCTTGTTAAATACACTCCACCACACTTACAGGAACATGAAGAGACTTAGAGAAGAAATGGTTCCTGGTAGGCAGGTAAGGCTGAAATTTGAGACCACTGGGAGGAAAGTTTGGGTCAGTAGGACAAACAAGAAGAAAGAAATATGGGGTCAGAAATCTATTCAAGGAGTCTACTTAAAAGAATTCAGGACTTAAACGGAATTAAATAACAGTAAGCCTCAAGACCTCACACAAGCGAGGCAAGCTCTTAGCTCAGTTTCACCCTCTGCCCACTGGCGAATTTTTAAGTGCTTAAGGAAAGAATTACATCTCAAACCTGGCCAGAGTCTGCAATAGAAGCCATGAAGAGATGTCCACAGCACTTTTGACACAAACTGATCCTGACAGGATGCTAAGGGTTGGGTATCTTATAGAGTGCTTGTAAATTTGGATCCATGTATATTCTTTAGAAAGTTTTCTAACTGTACCAGATGAGTTGAAGAAAATATTTTACAACCGTCCCAGGTAATTAGTGTGCTGGACACTTTCCATCGTTGTGATAGAGCTCTAAGAAAACAACATGAGAGGGAAACATGTTTATTTTGACTCACAGGTTCAGGTATCCATGTGAGACTAACTGGCTCTACTGCTTGTATGTTTTTTTTTTTGAGACAGGGTTTCTTGTGTAGCCCGGGCTGTACTGTAACTCACTTGGTAGACCAGGCTAGCCTCGAACTCAGAAATCCTCCAGACTCGCTGCCTGGAGTGAGTATTCTGCTAGCAGCCTTCAGATGAAGATGTAGAGCTCTCAGCTCCTCCTGCCTGGATGCTGACATGTTCCAACCTTGATGATAATGGAATGAACCTCTGAACCTGTAAGCCAGCCCCAATTAAATTTTGTCCTTTATAAGAGTTGCCTTATTCATGGTGTTTGTTCATAGCAGTAAAACCCTAACTAAGACACATTCTTAAGTTATGTTATTAACTAGATTAAGCCCCCTAAGAGGGGACCCTGATTTCTAGCTATCATCTGGTGACCAAATAGAGACCTCAAGAATCTTCCAGTACAATATGTATTTTTGGGATAGATAATAGTCAACCATATTTAGTAAGGTCTGTAACAGAGCAAGGCAGTGCTGAGGTTCCTTCATCCTGTATTCTTGATGAGGCCATTTCAGGTTTAACCAGAACTTGACCTCCTTGATGGAGAATCCCATGGAAAATTACCCAACTCTATTCTAGGAACCCAAGGTCAAGATACCCCAGCTAATTTATCTTAGCTTCTGTTAAAACTGCCTGCTTGTGCAGAAACCCTCCAGCTAACTGTTTATCTTAGCACAGAACCTCCCCTCCCTGCAAAACACACACATACACACACACACTCATTCACATGGGAGCTGCCAACCATGATACCAGAACACGGTTTTTGCCTTTAAACACCCATGCTCTGGACACTCAAGGCTACACATGGGTCCCCTAAATATCCAAGTGTAGTCTCAGTCAGCTGGAATAAAGACTTTCAATTGTGTATAAACTGTGTCTGAGTGGTCATCTCTGGGAGCTCCCACAACAGGTCTACTTTTATTGGTATTTCCCTTATCTGGAGCTTGTTATTGGTTGGCAACACTAGCAAGATGTCAGTATTTCATGCTCATTTTTTGATCAATGTTTTTCCTCCAAACCCAAAACCATCACCGAGGTGCACTGTTTTTGTGTAATAACCAAAAAGGACATGAGTATCTGAGAATTTGGCTTAGCAAAAAACAAACAAACAAACCTGATGAAAATGTCTGAGTACAAGTGAGTTAATGTGTGTGATTATTTGAATAGAAATGGCCCCATAGACTCATGCATTTGAATGCTTGACCATAGGAAGTAGCACTATTAGGAGGTGTGGCTTTCTTGGAGTAGGTATGGCCTTGTTAGATGAAGTGTGTCAATGGGGGTGGGCTTTAAGGTCTCAAATCTTCAAAGACCCTGTGTGGCAACGTCTCTTCCTGCTGCCTTCGGATCTGGATGTACAGCTCTCAGCTCCCCCAGCACCATGTATGCCTGTATGCTGCTATGTGTGTGACAATAATGAACTAAACCTCTGCACACGCAGGTAGTTTAACAGAAACTAAGTAAGCCAGCCCCAATTAAATGTTTTCTTTTATAAGAGTTGCTGTGGACACGGTGTAGCTTCATAGCAATAGAAACCCTAACTAAGACAACATGAGCTATGGTATACTTGTGAAACAGTCTAGACACATGTCATTTGTTATAATTAAAGATTCAAAGTTAATGATCAAGTTACTTATCACCAGTGAACTCGAGAGAGCAGTGTAGGTGAGAGAGTATATATTGTGCTATGAATTCCACAAAATCAGATTGTAGGAAAATACTTAAACCCTTTAAAGAAGTAAGAGGTTAAGGGACAGGGATTTAGATCAGTTGGTAGAGTTCTTGCACAGTATGTACAAGGTCCTGGGTTCGACCCCAGTATCACATAATCTCAGCCTTTGGGAGGTAGAGGCAATGGGGTCAAAAGTTTCAACATCCTTCTTAGCAAATAGCAAGTTCAAAGCCAGCATGGACTTCCTGAGACTGTATCTCAAAAATAAATGAACAAACCAATAAATAAAAAACAAAAAGTAAACAGAGAGGCTGAAGAGACAGACCAGCATTTAAGAATACTTACTGAATACTTACTAATCTTGCAGAGGACCAGCGTTCAGTTCCCAACACCCACACTGAGTGGCCCATAATTGCCTGTAACTCGAGCCTCAAAGCAATCCTTCACCTCTGGTTTCCACCATCTGCACACATGTGCATATACCCACATGCACAAATACACATAATTAAAATAAAAAAATAAATCTTAAACAAAATAGGACCAGCAAGATGGCTCAGTGGATAAAAGCAGTTTTGACAGAGCCTGAGGACCCAGGCTCAATCCCTGAATCCCAAATGGTACAAGGGGAGAGTAATCTCCACAACTACCCTCTCACAAAATACAGAAATGAAAGTAAATTTATAATGATATTGAGAGAGGATTAAAGAGGCTGATGTTACCCAGGATTATTAGACAGGCACCTAACCTTACTGATAGATGTGTGTCTTCATTCCCAGCAGGCCAAACGAAAGATGTCCACAGAACTGTTAATTGTTAAATAAACTTCTAAAAAGTACCCAGAACAATTTGCTTGTCTAGTTTTGTGGTGCTAGATCACAAACCTGGAGCCTTGTGAACGCTAGGCAAGCTACAACCCTGACTCCTTTTACTTTTTATTTTGAGATATATTCTCCTAAATACCCAGGTTAACATTGAACTTCTTGTACTCTGGCCTCAGCCTCCACTTGACCTGTGCCACCAGGCCCAGGTCCAAAAACCTTTTTATTTGTTTGAGACAAGGTCTCAAGTAGCCCACAGTAGCTTCAAACTTGCTTTCCTGCTAGTTTTGAATTCTTGATCTCTTGGCCTTTACCTCCCAGGTGTAATGATCATACGCAGGTACCAGGAATCCCAGATCAAAACAACTTTTTTTTTTTAATGTTTTATATTACACCTTTATTTTGCAAGAAAATAAATTATACAACTTAAAAATAAAATCCAAAAATTAAGCGGTTCATCAAAATATTTCAGCCTACTGCATACAGAAACTGCTACCGTGGAAAACTGTACAGTGTCATCTCAGTATGTAGTGGTGCACATTCAAAACTGTACAGGTCATGACAACTTTTAAATGAGGTATTTTACATGTGCTTAAGTGGAAGAATAAGTGTACAAATTCTAAAATGAAAAATAAAAACATACAATAAGGTGCCCTCAATCTTTTCTCTTTATAATTCTGATACAGCTGATTTTTTTTTAAATTAGCTATATACTTGTAGAGGTGTTGTCACCGTTGGTATGGTCAAAGGCTAGCCCAGGGAGCTCCAGCAATCAGGTCACCCGTCCTTAATATGCCCATTGAAGGCACAGATAATAGTGAAAAGCAGGAAAAGGAGATTTATTCAATGTAATCATATTATGAAGAGGAACACTCACTCCCAAATCTATCTCAGGGAGTACTAATGTGAAGTTTTCATTTAAACAGAGGGCAACAAGTATACAGACTTACCAGTCCTAGTCAAACTGCTGTTCTGCCCATCACTCACCCACCATTGTCTCAGTGCCAGGCTATCCTGCAAGGTAGGCTAGAGAATTTTTCTAAGCATGTAAAATCTCTTCCTGGGTGGCAAGTTCCAAGTTAGAGTTTATTGTTTTTTAAAGATTGTGTGTGTGTGTGTGTGTCCGTTTGTACAAATAAATTCAAGTGCTCAAGATAGCCAGAGTCATTGGATCCCTTGAAGTTAGAGTTACAGACAATGTGAGCTTCTCAACGTGGGTGCTGGGAACTGAACTTCATCCCCTGCAAGAGCTGCACTCTGTGCTGCCGAGCCTTGCCTCTCCCCTCCCTTCCCCTCCCCTCCCTTCTTCTCTTTTCCCCTCCCCTCCCCTCTTCTCCTTTCCTTTCCTTCCCCATCTCTTTCTCTTTTTTTAGATTTATTTATTTATTTTATAGTTATTTATTTTATATGAGTACACTGTAGCTGTCTTTAGACACATTCCAGATGGTTGTGAGCCACCATGTGGTTGCTGGGAATTGAACTCAGGACCTTTAGGAAGGGCGGTCAGTGCTCTTAACTACTGAGCCATCTCTCCAACCACCTCCTCTCTTTTTTCTTTCTTTCTTTTTTCTTTCATCCTTTTTTTCTTTTTCTTCTCTTTCTTTTTTTTTTTTTTTTTTTTTTTTTTTTTTTTTTTTTTTTTTGAGACAGGGTCTTACTGTGTTAGGGCCTTACTGTATAGACCAGGCTGGCCTTGATCTTATAGAGATCTACCTGCCTCTGCCTCATGAGTGTTGAAGCTAAAGTTATATGCACCATGTCTGACTTAAAGAAACCTTTAAACAGAGTAAATGTAGGAGTTAATACAAAGGTGCTTGAGGGACATAAGAGGAAGCAGCCAAGAGCGTGGGTGTGGACTGCCCAAAAAGATCCACACATACTGTGGCAGCCGTACTCCCACTTTTGTGAGTTCAAGTTATTGTCTTCAATGGGTAGGTAAGGAAGTTAACTGAGATCATAGGGTTTTTCCTCAGTTGCATCAGACAGGGTTAAAAGCTGACAAAACAAAATCATGGATCATAGGAAAGTAAGGTTATCTTTGCACACAAAATAATCTTGTTCATGAGATTCCCAGAAACGATCCAGAAGAGAAGAAAGGTCATTCTCAAGATCATGTATGCTCAGGCCTTAAGCATGCTTCGTTGCTATTTGGACATTCTTACTTGAAAATCGCTCTACAGGAATGTCGCTCAGTTGGTACAATGCTTGCCTAGCATGCACAAAGCCCTGACTTCAGTCACCAGTATCAAATAAATCCTTGGGTAGCAGCACATGACTGTAATCCCAGCAGGAGGATTAAAAAGTCAAGTTTATCTGCTACTGCATAGGTCAATTTAGGTTCAGGAAGCCCTCTCAACATGGGAAAGTGTTGTGTGTGTGTGTGTGTGTGTGTGTGTGTGTGTGTGTGTGTGTGTGTGTTTGTGCATGCATATTGACTGGGTTGACAGCCTTCACGGCAGTATGTCAGTAGTACTGTGATTTTCAGTTGGTGACAAATTTCAATCAGACTTCACAGTGGGAATCTCCTTTCCTTCTGACGTTCTGTTGTTTTTCTTGTCGTTTTATACTGCCTCACTTTGACACCCATTAACTTAATATCATGACTCATTAATGTATCTGCCTTGGAGATAAGGAACACCTGCGTCTCTCCCTCATACCCATCGACAGCAGGAAGTGAAAGGAAAGCTACTGCCATGACTGCAGTGAGAAGTACTTTGGTTGCTCAGCCCCCAGAGTCCTGAGTTTTACAAAGTGGGTGTCTGTTGCCGGCCGGCAGCCACAGTCAACAGGGTTCACCTGAAAGGGAGGCTGGGAATGGAAGAGGGATAGGAGGGTGGGAAGAGATGAAGCCAGGACAAATGTTTCTGATCGAGGCTCAATGCTTTAATGTTTGGCTTTTGAATAAAAAGGGGAAAGCCCACCCCCACCCCCAGAGTTGTGTCTGCTTCATCCTGGAGGCGTGGGTGAGGGGAATCCATCCTAAATCTCCGGCCAGAGGTGTCTCAAGGCAAACTCAGCAGGCGGTCTATTCATCTCAGCTCCTGTAGCAGACTGTGGGTCTGCCAAGATGGTTAACACCTGAGTCCTATTGTTTTGGTCTGCTGTGGTAAACAAGGTCTCTCAGGCCTGCTCAAGGCTGGGGGAAGGGCACAGCTGTCGCCATCACCACTGTCACCCACAGGCTGGCCTCAAGAGGATCTACTCTTTCTAGTAAGCCTTTGGTTCAAGATGAAGAGCTCCTTTACCTCCACTCCCTATGGCATAGTTAAGTCAGCCTGAAACATTTAAGCTTTCCCTAAAGGCTCTGTGGTAACAGAGGGAAAGGAAGAGAAAGAGAAACATGAACCAGTTGGTCTTTTGAAAGGACAGATCTCACTCATCCTGAGTTAGTGCCTGGGCCTATCTGCTCTGTGCTGTGAAGGTCATCTTTTCTTTTCCTTTCCAGAACGATGAAATGAATTCTTACAGAAGAGCAGAGCGACTCCAGCCAGAGGCCTTCAGCTCCCTGTCCCTGAGTTTCTAAGTCCCCCTTCCCCTGATACTCATCTCCTTTACTGGTTGAATCTGTGGTAGAGGCTGTCACACATCCTCTCAGAAGGTGACCTTGCTCTTTGGTTTTATGCTTTTTTGATTCCACAAGCTTAATATTCTTAAGAGAAATATGAGATATACAGGGTTTTTTGGTGACTCTCCGACACACACAAAATAAAATAATTACCTGTAAGTTTCTAGAAAGTTAATACTTGTCCTGGCCAATCTGTGTGAAGATTAGCCTTAAATGCAACAGAGACAGGATCAGGACAGCAAAACACTGGTTTCCTAATTTTAATTTTGTTTTTCTTTAAAAACTAAAAGTACCCACGTTTGGGGGACTGGAGAGAGGACTCTGGGTTAAGAGCACTGGGTGCTCTTCCAGAGGGCCTGGATTTGCGTCCCAGCTGCCACGAGGCAGCAGATAGCAATAGGTAACTCCAGAGGATCCAACACCCTCTTCTGGCCTAAGGACACTATAAACATGTGGTACACAGACACAATATGCAGAGAAAACACCCATACATATAAAAAAGAAAACAAACGAAACTTTAAAATATATATATAAAGTATATAGGATTTGGAGGCCAGTGCCCTTGTCCTTAATCTTAATCTTTTTGAACCTCGGTCTACTCATTCATGAAATAATTCTTCAGAGGGTTGTAAAATGACATTGAGCCGAGCAGAAAGTTCTCTATGGTTTACCTAGGAAATGGTCAATGAGACACAAATCCTGCTTCTTTTAGGTAAAAATAGGAAAGTAAATATTGTAAAGTCCTTGTTGAACAACAGTGGTAACAGAAGGCTACCCAGTATCCCCGGTTCTGGTCTGGTGGGATATCTTTCCTGGGGATTCTAGAGGTGCCTGGATCTGGAATCACCTGCTCTGTATCTTCTGGCACAGTGACTCTGGCTTCCGAAGATTTAGGACTGTGAGTGCTGTGGGCAGAAATGAAGACCACAGGTCAGGCCAACCATCAGACTGCCGTCCATAGGTCTCTCTCCACTCCTGCCTCCACGGAGATGACCTCGGTTCCTGGTTCAGTCCCTTGCCCTGCAATAATAGTAACAAAACCACAACCGAATGTGCACAGTGTTATGTACCTGTGAGCCCAGTGCTCAGGTGTGAGGAGTGCAGTGACTTTGAAGCCAGATGGAGTCACAGAATGAATCCCAAATCACCCTGGGCTAGAGTGACCCTATCAAACCAAAACAAAAGACACAGAACAAAACCAGAGGACCTGGCAGATGGCTCAGTATACAAAAGTGCTTGTGCTTGTTGATGGGTTTGCTGGAGCCAGAGGAAGTACACATGAGGCCTAGCACCACAGGCAGCTGAGACAGGCAGATCACTTGAGCTCAATAGTTCCTACAATCTCCCAAGCCTTCAGAAAACAAAACAAAAGCAGGTCATTTTTCTTAGCGAAGTTCTGATCGTATCACTTTGCTGATCAACCAACCATGTGGTTCTTCACGGCCTTCCACATAATTCTCAAGTGTATATTCTGCCATGTGGTAGATCATGAAATAAAATGCTCTAGGTTGCTTCTATGGAATAAAAACAGGGCTGAAAGTCTAGTTGGTGATTAAGAGTTTATCTTTTTTTTGTTTTGTTTTGTTTTGTTTTGAGACAGGGTTTCTCTGTATAGCCCTGGTTGTCCTGGAACTCACTCTGTAGACCAGGCTGGCCTCAAACTCAGAAATCCGCCTGCCTCTGCCTCCCAAGTGCGGGATTAAAGGCGTGCGCCACCACTGCCCGGCTAAGAGTTTATCTTACATGTACAATATCATCAGGTTCAATCTCCAGGACCTCAAAAAAATAATGATGATTAATTCATTTTTATTGTTAAATTTGATATACCATTCTTTGTGTTTAAATGTTTTATTTCTTCTTAATTGTTTATAGATTTATTTATTTTATATGTATGAATGTTTTGCCTACATATGTGTGTGTACCATCTTTGTGCCTGGTGCTCAAGAGGTCAGAAGAGGGATGTACAATCTCATGGAACTGCAGTCAAGAATGGTTGTGAGCCACCATATGGGAGCAACCAGGACTGTTAACTGCTGAGCCATCTCTTCAGCTCTGAAAATGTTTTTTATTTCTTAGGTGGAATAGTAGATACGTGCTTGGTTTGCCAAAGAATGGTAAAATATCCAAAACATGAAAATGACCACTACTGATACTTCATATCACTACAGTGTTCTACAAGCACCACTACTGTTGGGATAGAGAGAGATGCAGCCCAGGAGTAGAGAACACATTGAACATGCGTGAAGACTTTAGGTCCAAGCACTAGCACTGCAATAAACAAGGAAATGGACATATCAATGGCCTTTGCAGCAGAATTCCTTCTCTTAGGTAAGTGTTTCTACGGTGCATCTGTAGTGTGTATCAGTGGCATCCTTGTTATAGCTGAGAGCTTCTTCACTGTGTGAATACATCATTCATTCTTCTTTTCACTGGCTAACATGCTAGGCTAGCTCTTTTGTCTGTTTCAAATCGTGATGCTATGAATATTCGTGAACAAATCTATATTAAATATCCCTTCCTTCCCTTTTTTCACCTGAGGAGAAGCACAAAGTGCTAAGGAAAGCATGCCTTATAAAGGGATAGAAACAGCTATGAATTTGAGGGAGATTTTATATATATATATATATGATATATATATATATATATATAATTTATATATATAATTTTAATGAATATATATATATAATTTTAATTTATTATATATATAATTATATATAATTATATAATAAATATATATATAATTTTAATTTCATTATATATATAATTTTAATGAAAATATGTTTTATATACTATATTCTGATCATAGTTCCCCTCTCCCCTCTCCTAACTCTTCCCAGCTCTTCCTACCTCCTTCCCACCTACCCAACGCTTGCGCTCTCTGTCTCTCTCTCCCTCCCTCTCTCTCTCTCATTAGAAAACAAATACCTTTAATCCCAGTACTTCGGAGGCAGAGGCAGCCGCTTCTACAGAATAAGTTCTAGGATAGCCAGGGCTGTTAATCAAACCCCACCACCACCCCTCCAGAAAGAAAGAAGGAAAGAAAGAAAGAAAGAAAGAAAGAAAGAAAGAAAGAAAGAAAAGAAAGAAAGGAAAGAAGAAAATACAGGCAACAAACAAACCAGAATAGGACAAATATAAACAGGGGGAAAAAAAGAAGAAGAAGCAAAGGGGTAAAACAAACAGACCCAGAGACAGAGACACACATCTGCACACAATGAATTCCCATAAGAAAAAATAAAATTGGAAACTATAAAATACACAAGTGAAGACCTATAATGTAAAAGAAAAGCAAAGCCCAGGGAAGGCACAAAGAGACAAAAAGCCTCCCACAATGCCTCTGGGCTCATTTTGTCATGGCCATATACTGTTGGGCATGGGGCCTGCTCTTAAGTGTGATTTGTATATCCAGTGAGATACCATTGGAGAAAATTGATTTTTTTTTTTTTTTTTGGTTTTTCGAGACAGGGTTTCTCTGTGTAGCTCAGGCTGTCCTGGAACTCACTCTGTAGACCAGGCTGGCCTCGAACTCGGAAATCCTCCTGCCTCTGCCTCCCAAGTGCTGGGATTAAAGGCGTGCGCCACCACCGCCCGGCTGAAAATTGATTTTTTTTGACACAGAGTCTGTTATATTAGCCTCGGCTATTTTGGAACTCACTATGTAGACCAGGGTGGCCTTGAATTCACAGAGATCTACCTGCCTTTGTTTCTCAACATTAAAAAGAAAATGAAAAGTTACGCTTCATTTTCTCAGCAACTAAGGAAGTCAGGGAGACTAATGAAACTTCCCAGCTGCGGCTAAGGAAATGACCACACAGACAGCAGGGTTTGGAAAGGAAAGACACAGTATCTCACTAGGGAATGATTATTCTCCCTAGCTCTTCTGCATAGATTAGGGTGGATCCTGCCTCCTGAGGGGTGGTCCCTTAGCCAGTGGTTGACCTGTCAAACTGGAATATCAGGTCTCCATCCAGGTTAAAAGTTCCATTCCCTTGACAATAGTTTTCTCTTTGTGAGCTTCTACTGCTGCTCTAATGACCCCTTCTCTGAAGAAGCAACCCCTTAGGATGAAACTGGAGAATGGAAATGACCCATTTCTACCATGAAAATCTGGAACTCTGGCTCCTGGGCGGAAGGGTTGATGGTCTGGATGAGTTTCAGTCCCACCCTCACATACAGCCTCCAGGCAGGGGCCCTGTTCAGGATCAGATAAGAAACCAGAGGTCCCTTCTGGCCAGAGAAGCAAGACGCTTTGGAACTTTTGCTTTCTAGGTGGGACCCTGCCCAGAGCTGGCCTATCCAGTTTCAATATCTTGTTCTCACTATTATCTTAATATCATCCTCTGATTGTTATTGCAAATGTATAGAAGATGTTTTTAGAGTTGTTGCTCTTATACCTTCCAACTATGCTGTACTATTTATATGTTTGTTGTGGATGTTTTAATGTTTGCAGTGCCCTGCCTGCATGTATGTCTGTGTACCTACCACTTGTGTGCCTGATGCCTGAAGAGGTCAGAAAAGGATGGCAGATCTCTGGGACTGGAGTTACAGATAGTCTTGTGGGTACTGAAAATTGAACCCAGACTCACTAGAAGAACAGCTCTTACCCACTGAGTTATGTCTTCTCATTCTCTCTCTCTCTCTCTCTCTCTCTCTCTCTCTCTCTCTCTCTCTCTCTTTCTCTCTCTGTCTGTCTCTTTAAATATTTATTTTATTTATATGAGTACACTGTAGCTGTCTTCAGACATACCACAAAAGAACATAGGATCCTATTACAGATGGTTGTGAACCACCGTGTGGTCTCTGGGAATTGAACTCAGGATCTCTAGAAGAGCAGTCAATGCTCAACCACTGAGCATTCTCTCCAGCCCCACCTCCCAACCCATTTAATGAATAAGTTTTACACAGTGTAGTGCAAGCTATCCTAGAACTCATCATGTAGACCAGGATAACCTTGAATTTCAGCAGTTGCTTGCTATAAGCCTCAGTCTCCCAAGTGCTGGAATTGAGTTAACATGCCTAAATTTTTTCCTTAGATTTATAGAGGTTATAATTGAAAATTTGTATTTATTTGGGACTATAGAGATAGATAGTAGCTAAGAACACTTGTTATACAAGCACAAGAACCTGAGTTTGAAATCACAATGAGAAGCCAGATCATTTAAGTTCAGACTCCATTTTAGAGAACTTGACCTAAGTTTGAACTCAGGTAAACCAATAGACTGGTACCTAGCATTAGTTTCCAAGTTTCCCCCCAACAAAACCTGAGCCCAGCTCCAGTCTCTAGGCTAATCCCTAACAAGACCAGTGTCTCCAGATTATTCCCCCAACAAATCTACACCCCCAGGTTACAAGCCCACCCCCTGCCTAATGACCACCAATGGAGAGGGGAGCAGAAATTAAGTTTATGATATGACTCCCAGCACCAGCCAGTTATGTTAAAGGCCAAGTAGCTTTCCAGGTAGATGCATGCACACTTACATCCCCCACCCATCTTGATGCTTACTATAAAGTCTTGCTTCAATAGTCCTTCGGGCTCCTCCACCACCAAAACCATCCTGCATCACAGCCATGCATTGCAGGGAACTGAGGTAGCTCGAATAAAGACCCTGCTGTTATTTACATCAGCTCTTGTCTGTCTTTTTGTGGGGGATCACTAACACTTCCCTGGCACTACAAAAGCACCTATGCATAAAGTTGGATATTGTCATGAAGGGTGGGTATCGAGCAGGGACAGACCGGAGGGTCACTATGACTTACTGGCAGCCAGACTAGCTCCAGCATCGGTGAGAGACCCTGTCTTAAGAGAGTAAGACAGATACTGATGAAGCGGGACACCTGATGATTCTGGCCTGTCTGATGGGCTCACAACATCCTAGCCTTAAATTCCTGCTTCCACCTCTCAAGTGCTTGGTTAACAGGCATTTGCCCATGTACAGCTTGCCTGGTTTTATTACTGGGTAACTATTGGCCTCATAAAATAAATTGAGAAGTATTCTTTCCTAGTCTTTTTCCTAGCAATAAAGAATTGTTATTGGTTATCTTTAAATGTTTGGTAGAATTCATTAGTGATGCCATTTGAACCTCCCCCCCCTCCCCCGCTTGGAAAAAGGGAAGTTTGTTGGTAAGTTTGTTTTGAGACCAGAGTCTCATGTAGTCTTGCCCAAGTCCCGCTATCTAGCCAAGGATGGACTTGAACTCTTGATCCTCCTGCCTTTGTACTCTGGAAGTTCTAGTATTACAGGAGTGTACGTGAGGACTAAAGTTATGTTTTAAGTTTAAATTATAGTGCTCAAGAGATCTATAAAACAAAAATCCCTCTAACCCATAAACTCCACTTGCTCAAGGACAGATAACATCCTAGGATGCTGGGGCTGCTGCTCATGTAAGATAACAAGCCGCGTGGTGTTTCTGATTCTGTTGAACAAGCTTGGTTGTCCCCACTGCACAGGATGTGCTTGATCACACGTAAGTGAGAGGTATACAGGCAGGAAGGACATCAGGCTGTATGCTTGCCCCAATTGGGCAAAGGCAAGAAGTACATAGCCTTGTGGACATTTCCTTTATAAGCCTCTGACTAATATATTTTGGTGTCTTTCTCTGGGAATCCTGGACATGGATCTGACTGGTGTCCATCATCCTGGCCAGTTTTAGTAAAGCTAGCTTCAAATTGGCTCAAAAATTGTGGTAGTGGTCTTATTCTCACCTGGTGAGACTAACATATACTACCGCACCTTGTTTAAATTTTAATTTATTGTTTTGTTTTCTAACCCAGTCTGTTTTGTATATATTCTGATTGTTAAGTCATTTTTGGTGGTTAATACTTTTATAGGAATTTGTCTATTGTATCTATTCTACTCCTCATTGAGACAGATCACACGTAACTGAGGCTGGCCTTGAACACTATATCCTCCTGTCTCCCAAATACTAGGATTACAGACATGCATCACCATACCTGGCAGTGAATTCTCTAATTTATTTATTAGCATATAGTTGTTCATAGTATTCCTTTAGATTTTTTTGCAATTCTGTATAATGTCAATAATGTTTCCTATTTCACTTTTGATTCTAGTAATAGAAGTTTTCTATTCTACTTTTTGTGTGTGAGAGACACAGACTTTCTATGTAGCTCAGACTAGCCTGGTACTCACAGAGCCCAGGCTGGGCTCCAAGTCACCTGTAGTGCTAGGGAAATGTTAGTGATCCCCACGCCCCCCGCCCCCCCCAAAAAAATAACCAGATAGGAGCCAATCTGATGCAACTCACAGCAGGGTCTTTATTCTATTCTATGTAGGGGCTTGGGCCCCTACAACACACCACTGTCACACAGGATGGTTTTGGTGGTGGGGGAGCCCCAAATATCTATTGGGGCAAAGCTTTACAGTAAGTAGCAAGCAGGGACTACGAAGGCAAGCATCTAACTGGAAAACTACTATGGCCTTTAAGATAATTGGCTGGTGCTGAGAGTCATATCATAAACTTAATTTCTGTTCCCCTCTGCATTGGTGGTCAATAGGCAGGGGGTGGCTTGTAACCTGGGTGTGCAGATGGTTAGGGCAATAACCTAGAGACAGTGGCCTTGCTGAGGGTGGAAACACTGGTCTTGTTGGGGATTAGTCCAGAGACTGGTTCTGTTGGGGGCAACTTGGAAACTAATGTTAGGTACTAGCCTGTTAGTTTACCTGAATTCAAACTTAGGTCAGGTTCTCTAAAATGGAGTCTGAACTTAAAAGATCAGGCCTCTCACACCATCCTCCTGCCTAGTCTTCTAAATAGCAGGATTGCAGTCAGGACTAAGCAACAGTTTTAGAACATTTTAAATTTCCCCTTTAATTTATTCTTTTAGACATTTGTCCACATAGGATCCTGTTGATCAATTTCAACAAATTTATGAGGTTCCCTGCACTCCTTCTAGTATTGGCTTTCCTGAGAGAATATACTTTATATTATGTCTTTAACTTTTTTTAAGTTATGCCTACAAGTAAATCTGTACACCATGTGTGTGTAGAGCCCACAGGGTCCAGAAGAGGGCTGTGGACTCCTTGTATTAAAGTTAGATAGTTGTGAGATGCCATTGGGTGCTGCACACCAGACTTGGATCCTTTGGCCCAATGCTTTTAACCTCTGAGCCATCTCCAGCTCCCCTTCCTTCATTTTTACTGGCTTTTGCTTGTGTATTTTTGGTTCAGGCACCTAACAATTCTTAATCTTTTCTGATGGATTTACTCTTTTATCATTGTGATACCTATAGTACATTTTTTTTTTGTTATTGTATGTGGTCTGTTTTATCTGATAATAGTAGAGTCACTCCATTGTATTTGTTGATTGTTTTGTTTTTCGAGGCTTCACCAATAGCTTCTCATGGGCTCTATTCATGGTGCTAAGCCTCAACTCCTTTGCATGACCCCTTCAGTCCTGGGACATCAACTGCAACTGAGGCTGTACTTTCACCAATGGCCTTCCATGGCCTCTCACAGTGCCAAGCCTCAGCTGTTCTTCATGATCCCTTCATGCCTTAAAAACCAGTACCACCTGGGTGACTCTTACACATTACCAAGTACAGCTGCAGCACAAGGTACAACCTTGGCTATCTCTGGAACACAGCTTCTTTGTGTCCTCAGAAAACACTTCCCAGAAGATTTCACCTCAGTGATGCTGGTCTCTTCTTAATCACTGCTAATATCTTAGCTCTAGCTAACCAGCATCAATTGTTCTAGTAGTCTTCTTCCCCTCTTGAAAATAAAGCCAGGTCTACACAATTCAAATTACTCACAGCAACAAAGTCTTCCATATTCTTTCAGGATAGCCCATTTAGCCCCATTTAAAGCATTCCAATGCTTTCCAAATCCACATTCTTCCAAACAAAAATATGGCCAGGCCTATCATAATACCCCAGTATCTGGTACCAACTTCTTTCTTAGTTAGGGTTTTACTGCTGTGAACAGACATTATGACCAAGGCAATTCTTATAAGGACAACATTTAATTGGGCTGGTTTACAGGTTCAGAGGTTCAGTTCATTATCATCAGTGCAGGAACATGGTGGCATCCAGGCAGGCATGGTGCAGGAGAACCTGAGAGTTCATCTGAAGGCTGTTAGCAGAGTACTAGCTTCCGGGCAGCTAGGGTGAGAGTCTTAAGACCACACCCACAGTGACACACCTACTCCAACAAGGCCACACCTCCTAATAGTGCCACTTCCTGGGCTGAGCAGACCACACACACTAACATGGCCTCCTGCTGTACACTATGGATATCCACTTTGTCTCCAGTGGTAGAAGGGCCTCAGATATTGACATGGTCTCCAGCAGCAGCCAGACCACAGACGTCCATATGACCTTTGGCTTCAACATGACCTGGGGACGAATCAGAGACTATAGATACCAACATGACCTCTGGCGCAGTACAGACCATGGAGGTCTTTTGAGGAAAATGAACCATTCTTCATCTTGGGTATTCCTTTGTTCCTCACAGCCAGGACAATTGTGTGACTGGGTAGCCTGTTCAGAGACTGAGTCTGAAAGCTCTAAGCTCCTGCACATCTCTCTGCCCTCCATGTCAATGTTGGCTGACCCGAGGCTCTTTAGGCTCAACCTTTGTGCTTGTCACATGCAAGACGCACCACTCACTGCCCTTTGCTCTCCTGTTTCCCAGCAGGGAAAGCAGCTGCAGTGGCTCCATGTTGGGGGTCAGCCTGTGAGCCTAGGACTGGTCCTATTCAGTAATGGCACCCGGTTCTGTAGGATTGGCTCCTCCACATGCTCCAGCAGCTCGTAGATGGAGTAGATGCTAGGGTAGACCCACTCAAAGTGCTGGATCTGGGCCTAGATGTCAGCTGAGGTGGTCATGGTGCTGAGATCGTGCCTTCTACCAGCCCAGGGTGTGTTTCTTCATTCTTTACTTCTGTTTGTACATTTGAATCTAAATATGGTCTCAGGACTGGAGAGATGGTTTCATGTTAAGAGCACCTGCTGTTCTTGCAGAAGAACGGGGTTCAGTTCCCACTACCATATAATGGTTCACTGTCTAAACTCTAATTCCAGGGATATAATGTCCTCCTCTGGTTTCCTTGGGCACCAGGCTCACACATGGTACACAGACATATATGCAGGCAAAATACTCATACACAGTTAAAAATAATAAGTTCTTAAATCAGTCACATGCAGATAATAAGTACATATTGCCTTTTGTGATTCTGTCTGAAATTACCTTTAAATTGGACTAGTTAGTTCATTTACATTCAATGTTATGAATGCTGCTTTTTTTTTGTTGTTTGTGTTTTGTTTTTTGAGGCAGGGTCTTACTAGGTAGACCTGTCTATCCTGAACCTCGACAAGTATACTAGGCTGCCCTCACAGAGATTCAGAGTACTGAGATGAAAGGCACGTGCTACCAAAACCAGACAGTATGGCTCTTGGCTGAGCAAATCTCCAGACCTGACCTTGTGCTTCTTATCCTTAAGCCTCTATCTCCAGAAGGCTAGGATAACAGGCATGTATCATGAAGTTTACAAAGAGCTAGGCAGCAAGCCTAGTGCTCTGTGTGTGCTAGGCTGGTGCTCTACCACCAGAGTTACATCTCTTGTTCCTAAGTAGAGATTGGTTAAGTAATACTTGTTTTCTATATGTTGATGTGTGCTTTGACTCCTCTTACTTTTAGCCACACACAAAGGTATGTGCTAAATTCCCACAGAAGGAACCTGTGCTGTTCTAAACCAATGATCGCTCACTCTTCCTTTCTTTCTTCCTTCCTTCCTTTCTTTCTCTTCTATGCTCTTTTAATAGCCTTTTAGGTTCTGTATACCTTTATATTCTGTTTTAACATAGAAAAACCTTTCTTGCTAGGATGAGATGGCCCTGTGTAGCTAGCCAGTTTTGAAAAATAACAAAGCATCAGCATGCCTTTAACATGCAAAGTAAAAGACAAAAGCGCACCTGCTCTCTCAGGCACATGTGGGACAGGAGCCAATATTCTTTGCTTTGGTCTTCACAGACATAGGCAAAAGGCAACTAAAAATCGACTTTAGAGTTAAGGTATCCTACCCTAAATTGTTTACTCTGCCCTACCTTTCCTGTCTCACAGAAATTCTCCAAAAGGTTCTACTGTTGGCTGTCCACTGCTGTCACCTGATCCAAACCTGGCACTGACCATTGGGTAGCAGCAGTGACCTACTCTCCAGAAGCTGTGAGTGTAGTAAATACTGCTGTCTGTGGTTCTTTCTTCTCTCATAACTCCCAGGCCTGACCATCACACCAAAGACACATGGCTGAGGAGATGTTCATTGGAAGAGTGCTTACCTGTAGAATACACAAGGTGTTAGCTTGACCTCCAACACTGCATAAATAAAAATAAATAAATAAATAACATGAGAGAATGCAGAACGCTGACAGAATGCAAATACAAGCGTTTTCCCTCAGGCTCTCAGAACAGCAGTTCCAGAAAAGTTTAATCTTTGTGCCTAAACATTTGGCTCCTAGCTCCACTTCCTCGGCTGTGTGGTTTTGAGCAAATTGCAAACCCCTGAGTCTCCTCCTCTGAGTCACTCAAAAAGATTAAGTGAGATCATATAAATGATTTGTCTACTGACTCAGAGCTTCCTCTATGTTAACTTTCTTTCCTAGTTTTCTTGGTACAACCATCAGAGGCTTCAAATTAAAACACTTCTCATTTTGGCAATTATTGGGAAGGAGAAATGCAGAAATAGGACTAGGGATAGAAAGCTAAGGTTATGTGATATTTCAAGAAGGAGAGATTCTGTTTGCATTCATTCCCAAGGCGTTCAGAGTTGGCAATTTAAATACTACCCAACATTCTGCTGATACTGAGTGTCTTTGATAATAAATACATTCTAAAAATAAAATTAACTAAACCATCCTGGATTCTAGTGTGTGCTCAAAGCCTGAATGGACAAGAGCCATTGGTCTGTGTATTTTCCACTTTTAAGGATCCTTTGAGATGGGAGGGGCAATTGTTATTATCTCCATTTTACAGGGACCTAAAAGTCAGGGATCACGTGGCATGCCTGTGATTACTAACTTGCTGGTGAGGAAGCTGGAGCTTAAGTCATGTCAATTAACTGCAAATTACAGTCTCAGAGCTGTGGAGATCTTAAAATAAAGTATCTTTTGAGTGGATAAAAGTCACTACATACCTAGATAACACTACTGAGAAAATACATGGCTGATTGATTAATAAAATAAATTTATTATAATGAATACAAATGCATAGATGCAAAAGCTATCATTTCAATAGAAGAGAGAATTGTGGGTTTAAGGGAAGATTCTAAAATAGGACTGATGGCACATGTCTGTAATCCCAGCACTGGATGACCGCCGGGCGGTGGTGGCGCTCGCCTTTAATCCCAGCACTTGGGAGGCAGAGGCAGGCGGATTTCTGAGTTTGAGGCCAGCCTGGTCTACAGAGTGAGTTCCAGGACAGCCCGGGCTACACAGAGAAACGCTGTCTCGAAAAACCAAAAAAAAAAAAAAAAAAAAAAAAAAAAAAAAAAAAAATCCACCTACCTCTAATTTTCTCATTTTTAAATACATTGCTTTTGGGTATATTGCAGTGATGAGGTTGTGCTTAGCATGTATTAGGCCCAGGGACTCTTAGGACATTTGCTAGTCCTAGGCTTGAGGGTAGAGCTCAGAGCTAAAGTGAGCATCCACCATATATGATGTCCAGAACTGCCAAAATAGAAGTGGGAGGGCTAACTGGGAAGGAAAGAAAGAGAGGACGAGGGGTGGAGGGAAGAAGGAAGGGGAGTGGAGAGGAGAGACGTTTCTCTCACTTCTTCCAGTCAGTGAGCATTTGAAAAATTTGAATTTCATTTTGAAAAGACCTAATGGTTGGATTGTTCCTTAAGGGGAAAGGGAAGAAAAGAGAAAGAAAAGGGGGCAGGGAAGGAAGGGAGGAAAGAAGGATGGATGGATGAAAATTAGAAAGGAAGAATGAAAAGGAGGAAGGAAGGATGAAAAGGAGGAAGGAAGGAAGGGAGGAAGGAAGGAAGGAAGGGAAGGAAGGAAGGAAGGAAGGAAGGAAGGAAGGAAGGAAGGAAATAGGCCTTCTATGTGTGGCATGCCCTATACAATACTTTGTAGCACTTGGAATCCAGTTGATTCTTTGGCTCAGTTTACAGTTTAATGGGGAGAAAGTGCCAGATGGCAACAAGATAAGGAGTCTAAGCCAGGCTGAGACTGGCACACTATTTTCTTGACAGAGAAAAGTCTTAGTACGGAGGGAAATGTCAGCTTAATTGAACAATGTGTTCAGTGACATAACTGATTTTATTCTGCAAAGGCTCTTTCTCACGTTAACTGATAACACTTTGTTTACCTTCAATTTTTCTGTCAATGCACAAACTTTAGGAAGCTCCTAGAGTGGCTTTCAACAACCTCATCTCAAAGACCTCTACAGAGCAAACTTCTACAGCAGTGAGCTGTTTTCACTATATAGACATCTTAGAGAGAGAAAGCCTAAATTTCTATGGACAATGTGTAAAAGGCTGTAAATTAGACTCATTCAGGGGCTGTCAGGGGCTGGGGCTATAGCTCAGTTGGTAGAGTGGCTGCCTAGTATGCATGAGCCCTGGGTTCAATCCCCAGAGAAAAGAATAGCACTGAGACGTAGTAGCGAACACCTGTCATCATAGCACCTTCGAGGCTGTGGGAAGAAAATGTCAAGAGAAACTGTGTGTATGTGTCGGGGCGGGGAGTATTGGGGGAGATTAACCTATTGATTGATCAAGCCTTCCACCACCCTGTCAGAGTAAGTTGCAAGCTAGCTAGGACATGGTTGCACAGGAAATATGTCTGCTGCTTCCGCCTCTGGCTGCATAGGCCTGGCCAGTTCTGGGCATGTAGGTCATACCAAACAACCAAACAAACCCCTCCTTATCAAAAGACCAATTACTCCTTATCTCACATGACAGGGGAATAGATTCTCTTGCCCAGTGGAGGATCTCGAGTCTGTGTCCACATCTTTTTTTTTTTTTTTTTTTTTTTTTTATGGTTTTCCAGACAGGGTTTCTCTGTGTAGCCCTGGCTGTCCTGGAACTCACTCTGTAGACCAGGCTGGCCTCGAACTCAGAAATCCACCTGCCTCTGCCTCCCAAGTGCTGGGATTAAAGGCGTGCGCCACCACCGCCCGGCCTGTATTCACATCTTAAATATCTCAAACGACAGAGAGGCAAATAGCAAATACTTTGCTGTAAAAAAAAAAAAAATCAAGTTTTTCTTTCCAGCCTCTTAGTTCCCTTAAATAACAACCCTGCGACTAAGTATTTATTAATAGACCATAAGAGTCAGCATGCTCTCTGACTTGCTCTTAACTTATTATCCCTTTTAGTCTAACCTGCGTTCAGCTACTTGGCTAGTTTCTTCTCCTTGTCTTCTTATGTCTGTCTCCTCAGCTTTCCTGGGCAAATCTCTCCTTTTATTCTAATCCAAGTTCAGCTACCTGGCTGGTTTACCTCCAACTCCTTAGTGTCCTGGCAAATTTCCCATGCCTCTGCCTATTTCCCAGAATTCTCTCAATCCCTGCTGGATGTCCCACCTCCTATTTCCAGCCTCAGCTCATTGACCATAGGCCTTTTTTTTTTTTTTACTGACAGGTGATGCTTATAAGAGATTCTCTTTGTACTCTGCCCTCAATGTCTCCAGAACTGACATATGGGGACGCTGTAAACAAAGGAACCTTGTACATAAGCCCACCACCTGACTGGAATGGGACCTGCATGCTCGTTAACTGGTCATGCCTTTACTCTGCTTTCAATTCTTCTTAGCACAGGCTAATTCCAGGAGGCACACCTTAGCCACCATGTTCTCTGATTAAAGGGGGATGCCAGATGCCCTGTCATCAAACTCACAGCTTTGGAAAACTATTCAGAATATCCATGTATCTTTGACCATTGGTTTTATGGCTGTAGAGACAGCAAATGATTCTATTAAGTGATTACCCAAGCCCCCACGTTCTTCAAGAAATGACTTAGATGAAAGAGATTCTCTCAAAGCTAGGCTCACCTATGTGCTTTGAGAATAGGATCTAGTCTCGACCCAGATAGAGAGCTGGAGGGCCAGTGTCTGCACTCTCACCTTGAAGCCTCCGAGGAGTACATACGGGCTTTGGCAGTGGAGCTTGTGATGTTTTCTAAGAAATTCTAAAACCCAAAAGCTCATTTAATTTGGTTACCATGCTTTACAAATTAAGCCTCTAAACAATCAACCTAATTTTAAATAAAATGGTGTTAAGAAACATGTTTGCTGGGCTATGTGGTGGGCTAGATCTGTCCATCAGCAGAAGGAGTAAAGAGTTGGCTTTAGCTTTCTTTGCTACTTCAGTCCACACTGCATGTCAGTTATTTATTACAGATTTAATGTGACTGACTGCTTTCATCTGCCATTTGTTGATTGAGTGCATGGAATAAAAAAGAGGAGAATATTTTAAAAGTTCTGTTCATAGGGTTAATATCAGAAAATGTTGTAAAGTGAATAATTTATGTTTGATGAGGCAGTCACTGTCTCTGGGATTATACTTTTTAGAAACTGAAAAATCATTTCTTTTGGGGAATATAATTTAGAATTAAATTGTCTCTTTACATAGTGTGACAATATAAATATAAAAAATATAAAGTATATTTAACATATAGTACTCAGACAATTTGATGTTAAGAAAAATATATATTGTAATGTGTTTAAATACTAGATATGATCATTTAAGGTAATAGTCCCAATTTTTAAAACTTTACCTTATCAAATGTTTCTAACCAAAATTTATGTTTTACTTGAGACACTTTTTTTCATTAAGAGGTATTGTTAGTATTGAAACAAATATACAAAAATTCATCATATGTGAAGTATAATAGAAATATCACTTAGGCACTTTCTGTTCAGATCCATTCCTGAATACTGATTTTTAATTGACTTCTTTTAGAAAACTTCCAGATGTTTGTTCCTTATGCAGGAGTCTTATGTAACAAACAGCTAATTACAGTTACCTTATTCTTCTACAGAACTCTGGTCATGCTCCAGCCAGTTGTATAATGTCCTTTGACCTTAAGTTATATTGACTCATGTTAAATTTGATGTAAAAGTTTTCCTAATGTAATTTTGTCTCTCAATATTCCCCCACAAAACTGTACAGTTTTTACCTCTTGACTTACATTCTGAACTGTTTGCAGCTGTTAAATTTTATCATGGCTGCTTGGATGGACCTTCTCTCTAACTGCTGCTCCTTCATCATCACCCTTTTGTCAGCCTTGAAGACGTTACTAAGAGATTAACGACCCCAAACCCTAAAAGCAATTCAGGTTCCTCTAAAAGGAGACTAATGGGCCATGGGCCATACAGCTCATCCCTCTTTTTGCCACTCTCGTCATTGTTTGGGGGACTCAGAACTAAACCATCTAGACTGACGCCTTCTTTACGACAATTAACGTCCTTGTATCACCAGCTCAGATCAGCTTAACATCCTTCAGGACCAGTTGGACTCCTTGACTGCTGCGGTATTCCAAGATTCAAGTAGACTAGCGATGACTGCTGCTAGAGATAGGATTTGTGCCTCCTTGAGCAACACTGCTCTACACCAACAGATCCTAAACTGATTTAAAAGGGAGCCTAAACACACAGGGAGTAGACAGGATTCCTTCTGATTCCCTCCCACTCTGGCTCCTCCCCTTGACCCTTGACCCCTTCTTTTTTTTTTTCTTATTATCCTCATACTTATATTTTCTCCCTGTCTTTTAAACATTGTACTTCCTCCTATACCCAAACAAAATGTCCCAAGGCTCTCCCAATGGCTCTCACCCTACAACGGACTCCATTTGTTCCGTTTGATCCTGATACGTCTGCAGAAAAGACCTTTTAGATGGTGTGGAGAAACTCTGGCTGCAGTGGGCCTTCATCCTGTTCACCCAGGCCAGATACAGTTCTGTACAGTAGTCTATTTTCTCCTGTTCCTTTCCTTTGATGCTCTGTAGCCTGCTGGTGTTTCTGCTAGCTTGTTTCAGTACAACAGTTCAGGCAATGGAACCAGTCATTGTCACCTTAAATCAACTCTTTGCCAGCCTACTTGTCCATCCAGCCTCCATTCTTCCTCCTCCTGCTGCCTTCTCAGAAAAATGTCTCCATTCAAATCTGTAACCAAATCATCTGCTTTCAACCTTCTAATAACTATGTTTCCAAGTTTCTTCAGAAATATAGATGGTGATCATCTGATCCATTACAGCCAGTCAGGTTAAGACCTTCTCCCTGCTATATAACCAGACTATGCCATCTTCAATGAACCTAGAACTACACCCTCTGAAAAAACACCCGACTCAGAAGAAAGCAGCTATAAAACTCCTGCCCTGCTTTTTATACATATACATATATATATATTACGCTACCCAGCTTCTCTAGCAGACTACCCCTAGAAGTCATTTCTGCCCCTCTATGGGTCACATCCCATCTTCTTCTGTAGGCATTTTAGCCATTCACACAGGTGACAAAGCTCCCTTGACTGTGATAAACATGGTCTGGCCACCAAGCCTCTTGTCATCTTCTCTCTCCAGCTGCTTTGCTAACATAACATAGCTGTGCTCACAAGAACTAAATTGACATTGACTAAACAACCCAAATACTAAATGGTTTATCCTTTCCTAGACAATCTATCCTTGAATTTTAAGTCTTTTTTTTTTGGGGGGGGGGCAAGGGTCTCCTATAGTTCAGACTTCTGAAGGTAGTTGAACTCTAGTTAGAGATGAACTTCAACTCCTTATTTTCCAACCTCCAATAGAAGGGTTGGGGTCACAGGCATGTGCCATCATATCAAGGTCTTTGTCACCATGACCTTTGTCACATTATTTACAGATGCAGCATTTCTAAATGTATTAAACAGTGGTCCTATCTCTGGACACATAGCCTGAGAGCAATTTTACATAATAATAAACTAATGAATAATTAACCTTTAGTGTGAATTGAATTCAGGGCATGCAGGCATATGATCCATTACTAAGCAACACTACAATTATTTTTGTTTATTTATTTTTGAGAAAGGGGTCTTACTATGTAGCCCTGGCTAACTTAGAACTAGCTACGTAGATCAGGCTGGCCTTGAACTCACAGAGAGCTACCTGCTTCTGCTTCCTGGCTAATGTAAAGTCATGTACTACTATGGCTAGCATATTTTATACAAATACTTCTAAAAATTTTGTGCCTGGACCAAGTTTTACCATGTGGAATTTTCCACGGAAACCTCCTATCAGAGGTCACATAGTTTCAGATTTTGAAACATTTCCTATTTCCCGGTTAGATTGATCAGTCTATATTATCATCAAAGCATTTGAGGAAATATTATCATTAAAAAAGACACTTGAGATTTGCAAGGTTTCCTGGAACTAGTTCCATAGACCTGGCTGGCCTCAAACTCAGAGATATGCCTGCCTCCTGAGTGCTGGGATTAAAGGTATACCACCTTGCCTGCCTTCTAAAAAGGCAGAATTCTAAAAAAATGAAAACAACAACTTAAGATTTTCTCAAATGTCTTTATTTATGGGAGACATTTCTATCCATTAATTAAATAAATGACCAATTAAACAGCAGATCCCAGCCAAATTCTGTTCAAAATGCTGTTATTTTAGAAAGAATGACATGTTCAAACAGAAGAGAAAAACAGGACAAGGCAAGATAAACAAATGTCAAGCTGCTTTTGGCCAGAGGGTGCTTCTTGGTTCCAGAAGTCACAACTTATTTGCATACCACTCTGAATGACAGAAAAAATCTAACTCAAGCATCTACTGGACAGCCCACAGGCTCCCCTCCTGTCAGTGTGGTGTTTCACATGCCTGTAGGCCCAACACTCACAAGGCTGAGGTAGAATGCTATGAAGACGTGGATGGCCTACGCAGTCTCAGGTCTTGCTGAGATACAGAGTGAGACACTTCCAAGGGAGGCAGGGTTCAAAACAAAACAAAAAATAGAAACAAAAACAAATAAAACCTCCAAACAAACAGAAAGGAAATAAAGAAAAAAACTAGACATAGCTGGCTTCATTAATGTCTCCCAGTGTAGTGCTTATTTGTGGGCAGAAAGAGAAAGAAAATTTAGGTTTTATTTTGGAGTTGTCAGCATGTATTGAGGGGCCTATAATAAATTCTTTTGGGAAAGTTTCACAGTAGTGAAATACCAGCTATAAAAAATCTGAGTCAAATTATTACTTGTGGGAAAAGGGAGTGCAGCGGAGAGGCCCCAGGCCCACTTGGCAAAAGCCTGGGACTGGTGAGTTGGAGGCTGCCCACAGGGTCGGGCAGTGGTGGTTCCTTCATACAGGAGAAAGTCTAAGGTTCCAGAGGCTGGAAGCTTTGGCAACGGCAGGCCCCAATGATACAAGGAAGTCCTTGGTTCCAAAAGGGTTTATTTTCATGGCGGATAGTGGATGGATCTGGAAGTACCCCCCGAAACTCAGGGCAAACCTGAGTTAAATAGAGAGGGAGAAGTGGGAAGAGTCTGGGGAGGAATGCTTAATTGGCTCCGCCCTCTGACCTTCATTAGTATGTAAATCTCTAGAGCCTGAAGCCTGTAGTCACACCCTCTACCTGTGCACTCTGGGAGGGGTTGTAATGGCCTACATGACTGAACAACGTAGGTCTATGGAGATTGGACTGTTTGTTAGGACCCTGAGTTCTGGGGATGTAGCCGAACTCCTGCCGTTTCCCCCTTGGAGTCTCGGGTTCCAGGCCATGCCCAGCCAAGAACCAGGATACCCTTACGCAGTCCCACAGTTACTGATGGCTATGACTCAGTGGTTGAACATTTGTAAAAGCATAAGGTTGTAGGTGGTCCTGAGTTCTTTTTAATTTAATTTAATTTTTTTTTTTAGGTTTTTTGAGATAGAGTTTCTCTGTTAGCCCTGGCTGTCCTGGAACTCACTCTGTAGACCAGGCTGGCCTCGAACTCAGAAATCCGCCTGCCTCTGCCTCCCAAGTGCTGGGATTAAAGGCGTGCGCCACCACCGCCCAGCTGGTCCTGGGTTCTATGTAACACTGAAAAAGAAAGGCAAGAGAGCAAGTGAAGTGAGAGAGAGAGAGAGAGAGAGAGAGAGAGAGAGAGAGACTCTGCCGGCATTGAATTAATATAGAAATTATTATTATTTGCTTGCTTGAAGTGGACTTGCACTATATACTGTAAGATGCCGTGAAGCTGATCCTCTGCCTCAGTCTCCCAAGCATGTACTGCTAAGCCTAGTTTCCCAGATTGTTAGATGGAATATTATGTTTGGCAGGAACGTGGTGGTCCTGGTCCATGTCACTAGTTGTCACCAGTCTGTAATGACACAAGGGAATAAGGTCTCTATTAGTATATACGAGTAATTGCTGAAGACCTTTTCCCAGGCTGCCACTTTGTGTGAGTGACAATGTCCTCTGCTGTACAGAAGCTTTTCTGCTTCATGAGGGACCCTGACTTTAAAAACAAACAACAACTACAAAAAACAAAACCAAGCATCTGGATGGTGGGGGTTAAGGGGAGTAGAGCTGAGTTCTTCATTAACTAGAACTACATTTTTATCAGGAGATATCTTATTTTTATATTTGGGTAGTCAAAATGTAAATTTTAAATGAAATGATGTTGTTAGGAAATGTTGGGTCTCTTATTGCTGTTATTTTACAGTTGGCAAAACTTAACACTTGCTGTCTTGTTAGTTCTTAAAATTATTCTGATATCTGGGCTGATTCACAGATAAGATGTGACTGATGTCATCTAACCTTCTCTATTCATTCAATAAATATCCGAGGGTTTCTATGTACTGAGAGATGAGGCACAGACTAGAGAAAGGCCACTGCGTTCCCTTTCTCGCACACAGTGAAAAAGAGGCATGTTTTGTCAATTGTTTCTAACAAGTAATGCCAGGTCTTCAGGGACCAGGTCTGAAGGAAAGCCTACTTTGGCAGGGACTGGTTTCGTATTGAAAGGAATGGGCTACCTTTAAAAATGTTTGGGCATGTGCCAACTAAGGAGGGGAGAGGGAGATGTAAGCAAGGGAAGCTATTAATTTAGGGGAATTTAAGTAATTTATTGGTGGTTGAAGAATAATTATTTTTATTGATTATTATTTGGTTTTGAGACAGGTTCTATATAGCCGGCTGTCTGGAACTCACTCAGTAGACCAGGATGGTTCGACTAAGAATCGCGCCCTGCCTCCAAGTGCTGGACTAAGGGTCGCCACCACGCCGTCGGCTAGATATTTTTTGTAGGAGTAAGACTTGTTGGAGCAAAATTTGAAAGCAGCTCTGAGATCTTCAGCTAAGAAAGTGTGTGATGTTTGTTCATGTGCTGGAGATGGACAGGGCCCCTTTGACATGATGCAAAGGGATCTTTACACACATCTGTCTGATGTTTGGTTTTGGATTGTGTGTTGTTTTTTTAAGTCAGGGTCTCTAAGACTGAAAGCTTCTGTATGGAAATGCACATCACTAGGAAGTGACCTTACAGTGAGGATCTTACTAATTACACATCTGAGAGGATATGTGGTTTGAATGAAATGCCTGTAGGCTCAGTTTGCATGTTTCCCAGCGGTGAATGTATGATAGATTGTGACTTGTGAGTAGTTGGCCTTGTCAGAAAAAGTGTGTCCTGGGGTGAGGTTTCAAAGCTCACCAGCCGGGTCTTTCTTTTTTTTTTTTTTTTTTTTTTGTTTTCGAGACAGGTTTCTCTGTATAGCCTGGCTGTCTGGAACTCACTTGGAGACCAGGCTGCCTCGAATCAGAAATCCCTGCTCTGCCTCCAGTGCGGGATTAAGGCTGCGCCACACGCCCGCACGGTGTCTCTTCTTCTGCTGTGCCTACAGATCAGGATGTAGCTCTCAGCAACTTCTCCATAATCATGCTTGCCTGCATACCGACATGTTCCCTGACATGATGATAATGGACTAACCCTGTAAGCAAGCCTCCAATTAAATGCTTTCTTTTACAAGAGGTGCCTTGGTCATGGTGTCTACAATAAAACTGTGACTGAGGCGGAGGGTTGATATCTAATATATATAAAGAACTAAAAACAAAACCTGAACACAAGAAAACAAATGACTCAATTAAAAATAGGGCACAGATTAAATAGTTCTCAAAAGAAGAAATATAAATGACTGAGAGACACTTGAATAAATGTCTAGCATCTTTAGTCATTAGGGAAATGCAAATTAAAATTACTTTGAAATTTCATCTTATACCAATCAGAATTGCTAATATCAAAAAAGCAAATGGCGGCTCATGACAGCTGGCAAGGTTGTGGGGAGAGGAGAACACATATCCATAGCGGGTAGGATGCAAACTGATACAGACCCCATGTGAATCAGTGTGGTGGTTCCTCAGAAAGCTGGGAATTGAGTTGTCAGAGGATGCAGCTCTACCACTCTGGAGCATCTAACTGAAGGACTCTACATCTCACTACAGAGATGCGTTACTCAGCTGACCAAGCCCGCTCAGTCAACCCGGTCTCAAGGGAGGGGTTCAGGACTGAAAAGACAACACTGTAGCATGACTCCCGCCAGTGCTGAGGCTGAAGTGGATTTCTGTTTCTCCAGACTGCCTTTATACCATTCTAAGTACATGCAAAGAATAAGGTCAGTTTTAGGTCAAGGAACAAACAAGGAAATAAACAAAAACAGCCATTTGAAAAAGGTCGTTTGAAAATCCATATGGAAAACTACTAGTATAGAAGCTTCCTAAATATATGAAAAGAAATCCAAGTGGAGTGACTGAATAATAGTGGAGAAGCCCACCCAGCAGACATCTTATGCACCAAAATAAAACCTCCAGCGCCAGGAATGGGTTATATCTTGTTGAGTCATTGGCAATGGAGGTCCCAGGAACCCACCCCCACCCCCAAATAAAACCCTCAGGCTATTTCCAAGGCTATTGTTTGCTCTCCACAACTTGATGGTAAGACTCTGCAGCTGAAAAGAAAGTCTACTTATGTCATCAAACACAGAGAAGTCAAGCTGGTGCCTAACTCGGCGCTTTACCTCTCCTGACTAGCGTTACTGTTGCTGGAAGGCACTCTGCATGCTTTTGGAGAGAAGGTAATCATCTATATCATCCAGCTACAAACTGCAACCTATACTAGTGACCTGCCTGCAAGCCAAACTGGTGTACTAGTGGCACAAATGTTATGGGAATAACCAACCACTTTTTGATTTGATTTAATGTCCACTCTATGAGAGGGAACCCATACCTGACATTGCCAAAGTGGCCAAGAGCCTGAGATTAGAAGGTCATGGGCTTAGAGGAAAACTGGAACTTCTAAAGGAACATAGCAATAAAATCACCCCCAATGACATAATTCCATACCTATAGGTCAGTGCCCCACTCAGTCTACATCAGAGAAGCTCCTTAAAGCAAGTAGGGATTAACAAAGAGATTCACAACTGGACAATGTATAGATAATGAGATGTCTTCATTCAGTCCTAGATGGGATGTCTCCATTCTCTCAAGGGTCAGGGATTTGTGTGGAAGGGGAAACAAAACACTAAGAGCCAGAGATGATAGCTGACTAAAAGGAAAAACATCTTCCAGACACAGCAGGATTGTTGCACTTATGAGAAGTCACAGACTGCAGCAGTATACACAGGGCCTGCCCAAGTTCAAGCCTGATGGAGTCATGTCATAACACCAAGAGGGAGAAGCAGACACTGGGGTCCTATTCCTAACCAAGAAGCTATCTGCAATTGATGCCCACTGGCAAGGAGAAAATCAATTTTCTTCCATGGATTCTGAGTGTATCAACTACACTCCAGGGTATCACTGTGTCCAAAATTGGTTAGCTAGCACAAAACTCACTCAATGGTATTTTTATGGACTTTTGTTGTTTGTTTCATTTTGCTTTGTGTTGGCAATGGTCTTTTGCTTATTTGTTTTGATTTTCATTTTTGTGGTTATTTTTTTTTTAAGACAGAAGAAAATAGAACATAAAGTTGGGTGGTTAGGGAGCTAGAGGACCTGGAGGAATCCAGAGAGGGAAAAAAACATGAATCAAAAATATGTAACATAAATTTTTTCCAATAAAATAATAAAGTCAGATTCTCACTAGGCCTGACTGGCTTGGAACTCACTATGTAGACCAGGCTAGCCTCTAACTCACAGATCCAATCGCCTCTGCTCCTGAGTGCTGGGATTAAGGTAATACAGGGTCTCGTGTAGCTCTGTTGGCCTCAAACTCCTATCTACGGGTTACTTTGAACTTCTGATCCTCTGCACTTCCTAAGTGTTATAGTTACTGGCAGGTGCTGCTGCTGCTTCCTCACCCCCACCCCTTCTTCCTCTTCCTCCTTTCTTCTTCTTTTCTCAAATAATGTCTCTCTCTGTCACCCTGGTTATCCTGGAACTCTGTAGACCAGACTGGTCTGAGACTGATCCGCCTACCTCTGCCTCCTGAGTACTGGGGTAAAAGGCAAGTAATACCAGCAGCTTTCCAGGCATGTGTCTCTATACCCAGTTTATGTAGTGGTAGGCTTTGTGTGCGTTAGACGAGCATCTAGGAACTGAGTTACATCCCTAGCCCCTTGTTTTTGTCTTTTAAATTATAGTAAGAAAAAGAAAATCTATCTTCAGATTATCTTTTGATGGGGAGGAAGGGAGGTTGGTGAACTGTGCTGAAGATCAAACCAAGGACTTCCTAACTGTTAGACAAATGCTCTTATCACTGACTTACATGTCTGGCCTCACCTTAACTATTTCTGAGGGTACACTTGTGTAGTGTTAAATACAGTCACACAATAAGGAGTGGAGACACTACAGACATCTGAGATGTGTGGAGTTACCAAAGAATTTCGGGTGGGACTAAAGGGTTGGAAGATCAACTTAGAGGGCAGGGGTAGGAGGACATTGGAGCAGAAAGCTAGAAGGGATTTTAAGGTTTAAAGGCTTGGAGCGTGGAAGCTGAGCTGTGGCTGAGGAGGCTGTGCTGGGATTGAATGACTACCAAGCAGAGCCTGAGGGCAAAGCCCTGAGGGTGCAGCATCCAATGTGTCCGCCAGGCGTGACTAGTCACAGTTTGGGGAGTTCAAGTGCTTTTAACATGACTGATCGGGACAAAGATTGCTTCATTAACAGAAAAGTTTCACGCTGGAGAAAAAGTCCAGTCTATGAGCACCTTGAGTGATGTTATATTAGTGGGGCTTCGAGTCCCACTGACTTCTGGCAATGTCTTCTGAGAAGTTGAATAGGACGTATTATGAAGTTCAGCATCTTTCAGGAGGGTAACTCGATGGAGGAGCTGGGATGGTGTGAGAGATCCATTTATAGAAGAGGGCGGTGAGCCGTAGAGAAAGGCACCTATTGATGGAAAGGGAACTTCAGTTACATTGAACTCATGCACATCCTTAAAGATAGAGGCAGAAGGCAGAGATGAAAGAAGAGAGCTTCACATTCCAGCTAGAAGCCAGAAGAGTATGGCTAGACTTCTAGCTTCCTAGGAACCTGAGGTGGGAGGATCCTCTAAGATGGGGATCTGGGAGAAGTCTAAGCTACACAGAGAGAAAGTCCTTCTCAAAATAACAGTAATAACAACAGTTGTAACCAAATGCTCCTAGTTACTACTTGGGGTGTTTCCATTATACTACACTCATGCAGACATACTTATTTCTTTATGGGGATGGGGAATGAACCAAGTACCTTGTATGAACAAATATATACTGTCACAGAGCAACAACTCCAGTCCTAGGTCTTCAGAGATAGGTCTCACTGTGTAGCCCAGGCTGCTCTCAAACAAAGAATCTTGTCTTGGCCTTCTGAATGCTACGACTACAGGAGTGTGCCATCACCCCTGGATCGATGAGTCTTTCCTTTTTTTTTTTTTTTTTTTTTTGTTTTTTGTTTTTTTGTTTTTTGAGACAGGTTTTCTCTGTGTAGCCCTGTCTGTCCTGGAACTCACTCTGTAGTCCAGGCTGGCCTTGAACTCAGAAATCTGCCTGCCTCTGCCTCCCAAGTGCTGGGATTAAAGGCGTGACCACCACCACCCGGCTATGAGTTCCTTTCAAGTTTAAGGTGTGCCCTCACCTAAACAGCTTTTGCTGGTCTTGTGTTTAGCCTCAGACATCTGGATACAGGTTATCTTTATAATAAGACACTTCTGTCATTTCACAAATATAGGGTAACATGACAGAGGCCCTCCTCTCAAATCAGAGTCAATTTTTTTCAGAGAAAGCTTCCAATTTGTTTCTGAATCATGATTAATCTTTATATTTGAAGAGGAAAAAAGGATTTAAAAACTTCTTGAGAGCCTGGTGAATAGGGAGTTGGTTCTGGCTTGGTCACCATTTTTTGTATTGGCCTTGGTCAGAGAGGAAGTTAGAGAAGAGAACTCAATACACTGTTGGCTGAATACCAAGCCTCACAAGCCAGTTCTACCCTTGAGGTAGCTGATGACATCTCACCAGGCTGTGCTTCGCTAAACTGCTATTGGTAACTGGATGTGGCCGAGCACGTCAGCAATCCCAGCACCCAGGAGGCTGAGGCTTGAGGAGCGTGAATTTGAGGTCTGCCCAAACAACACAGGCGGACTCTTGTTTTGGAAAAAAAAAAAAAACCTAAAAATGGGGAAGCCAGAGGTGGAGACTTGGGGGTGTGGAGGGGTGGGGGTAGAGGTAGAGAAATGGCTCAGTGGTTAAGAGAGGTGACTGCTTATCTAGAGGACCCAGGTTTAATTCCCAGGACCCACGTGATAGCTCACAACTGTCTGTAACTCCAGTTCCAGGGGATCTGGGATTTTCAAACAGACATACATGCAGGCAAAACATATAAAATAAAAATAAACACATCATTTTTAAAAGTGGGGAGGGGTGGTTTGCATTAAGAAAACTGGTGGGCAGATAGGTACAACAATTGATCTGACTGCGCCTTTGTGGAGTGCCGGAGATGGAATCTTCCACTCCACTAAAAAAAACCCAAACACTTCTTCTATCCCAGAAAAAACCGAACTCAAACAAACAAAAAACCAGGGCTGTGGAGATGGCTCAGCTGGTAAGGGCACTTGCAGAGGCCTGTTGGATGGTGAGGATGCCGGGGCACATCGTAATAGAAAACTTCTCCTTGGAGTCTTTTTTTTTTTTTTTTTTTTTAAATTTTTTTTTTTTTTTTTGTTGTTTTTGTTTTTTGTTTTTGGTTTCGAGACAAAGGTTTCTCTGTGTAGCACGGGCTGTCCTGGAAGCTCACTCTGTAGACCAGGCTGGCTCTAACTCAGAAATCCACCTGCCTCTGCCTCCAAGTGCTGGGACTAAAGGCTGTGCGCCACAACCGCCGGCTTCTCCTTGAGTCTTATACCAAATGGTGGAACGTAGAGAACCAACTCTTGAGAGTTGTTCTCTGACCTCCACATAGAGTCTGTGAGGCACATGTATGACTACACACATAGTCATACAAAATAAAAATATGATTACAAATGTGTAATATACTTATACATATACCCCCTTCTGCCTGCCCTGTCTTGAGGTATTTCAGACTAGTCTGGAATTCACCGTATACTCCAGGTCTCCTCCAACTTGCTATCCTCCTGCCTCCAGAGCTCTGGAATCGTAGACATGTGTTACTATACATGGCTAAGCTTCTCTTTTCATGAATGTTCACAACACAGCCATACCTAAGGGTAATCATCAGCACTGAACAGCATTCCCGAAGCTATGCTTATTGAATATCTAAGTTATGAAATAGATCACATGATTATTCCCATTTTACACACGAGGGAACTGATGGCTAAAGAGGTCAGAAGGCTAAGTACTGTTGATATCACCACTTGAACACGGATTTGCTATCTCTGATTCAAAGCCATGGTCTAGGGAAGAAACATACTCTCAAATTAGAGTCTGAGAGAGTTCAGCGGGCATCTCATTGTACGGAAACTTCCCACACACAGGGCATCGGAAACCACAGGAAACCTGATGTGGTGTTGAGATCTCAGACAAGCTCTGCACAGCATCAGTCTCCCAATCAGCCCGGGGTCCGCTGCGCGACCTCCCGACACACGAGGCGCTGTCACAGCACGGTGGGAACCAGCTGCTGGGTAGTGTGCGAGATTACTAAAGCCGGAAGGGCGAAAGAGCAAGGGTCACGTAGCAGCGCTCCCGCCCGGTTCGCGTTAAGTTCTCGCGTGGTTGTATTCGCGCCTTTTGGCTCTCGGTCGGCACCATGGCGGTCGGCAAGAACAAGCGCCCGACGAAAGGTGGCAAGAAGGGAGCTAAGAAGAAAGTGTAAGTGGCGGATTTTGCGGATCCCGGGTGTTTGGGGCCGCGGGAGTTGGCGGGCAGGTTCTGGTCTGACGTGTGGGGCGGATGGTGAGGATGCGGGGTGGATTGCGCGGCAGCGCTGCCGGCGGGTGCGCTCCGGACGGCCGCCTCTCCCGACCGGGCCGGGTGTCGCGCGCCGCGTGTGAGCCCGTCCTCCGGCTCCAGCCGTGGCTCGCTTGTTGCGACCTGTGACTCCTGGGTTGCTGCACTTTTAACTCCCCTTCTACGTCAGGGGGCTCGGCAGTCACTTTGGTTGTCCATTTGGGACCCCACGTCACTTCTGTGCTCTAGGGCCTCGTGGAACCTGGAAACTCATGACACTTGCTTAGCAACACTTCATGCTGTCCCGGACTAGTTAATATCACAAGTCCTTCAGGTTCCGGGGCAGTATGTAGTATTGCCTGTGTAACTTAGTGCGGCAGGCATGGCTAAGAAGAGTTTAAAAGTTGTCAGGAGTGTTCTTAGGATTTACAAAGAAACTTGAGGTTATTTTTCTCCAATCCAGGGTTGATCCATTTTCTAAGAAAGACTGGTACGATGTGAAAGCTCCAGCAATGTTCAATATTAGGAACATCGGGGAAAACACTAGTCACAAGGACTCAAGGAACCAGTGAGTACCATGGCCTTGTTTTGCTCTGTTCCTAAGCTGTTGCATGCATATTTTAACAGGCGTCTGGTCAACAATTTGTCCAATGATGGGGCACTTGATTGAAATGTCAGCCCAGTAGTTGCAGGTTTGGCATTTGGAGTGCTTGTTTTTAGTACATATGTGGCAGCGAGGACAGTTTATACAACTGTCCAAGAAAAAACATGTAGGTATTGCCAGTAAGTCACTGGAGGTGGATTTGGTAACAAGTTAAAACAGGATCTGTGGTTCTTTTGTAGAAATTGCATCTGATGGCCTCAAGGGTCGTGTGTTTGAAGTGAGCCTTGCCGATCTACAGAATGATGAAGTTGCGTTTAGAAAATTCAAGCTAATTACTGAGGACGTTCAGGGCAAAAACTGTCTGACTAACTTCCATGGCATGGATCTTACCCGGGACAAAATGTGCTCCATGGTCAAAAAGTGGCAGGTGAGACCAAAAACTAGAGTGTGGGCGTGCAGATGTCATGGCTGTGTTGTGTTGGTAGGAAGGATCAAAACATGGAGAGTTTCATTTCAAACTCGGGATGGTTTTCTTGGTATGAAGCACTAGCCTGGAGTTGAATCCCCTGTTTTACATCACTGAGTATCACTGGTATTCTTTTGTGCTGGAGGTAGAGCCCAAGGCTTTACACATGCTAGGCAGTCAGTCCCAACATGGAGCTACACCCTTAGCCTAGTAGTTGCTTGTTATGGTCACATTAGGTGGGGTGCGGACCTTTGCCAGTTTGGAGAATGTTTTAGGGTTACCATCTTTAGATTTGTGTGGCTAAAATCCAGAGATTCAGTCCCCATTTGTTTTGTCCTTGAAAGTAACAACAAGCTTTCATACATAGCAGCTTGATTTCTTCATTTGAATAGTCAAAAATCAATCAGTTCATGGAGTTGTGAAGGTGAAATAACATGTGGGGAAATGGGCTTATTATTAGCACAGTGACCAACAAAGGCACAGTAATCCATGCTTCAGGAAAAAGCTGTCAGATCTATCCGGCTAAGAGTAATGGCATATTGTATATGGGAATGAGTGATGACAAGATGTTTCGGTCCCAAATGAAGCCTACTGATTTTACCCTTAACATTTATTGCTGACATTCCCTAATGTACCTTTATGTCATTTTGGAAATGATAAGCTGTTTAATAAATATTGATACATATACTCCTTTGCAGTGAAGTGAAACTCTTATAGTTTGTAAAGTTCAAAGAAATCAGATCACTTTGTCACTAAACGTGATCCTTTAAAAGATGGCAGTATGGTCTAATTACAGATTTTTATTTAGATCTTAGCTTTGGAATTACGTACTTAAAATAAGTTCTTTGCATAACTTTAGTTTGGAATAAAATGTATTGAAATATTTTTAGAGCAGAACTAATCCATTGCCCTCTTTTTTTTGGTTTTTTTCGAGACAGGGTTTCTTTGTATAGCCCTGGCTGTCCTGGAACTCATTCTGTAGACCAGGCTGGCCTCGAACTCAGAAATCCACCTGCCTCTGCCTCCCAAGTGCTGGGATTAAAGGCGTGCGCCACCACCGCCTGGCCATTGCCCTCTTTCAAGAAAGGATCTCCAGGGCTGGAGAGATGGCTCAGTGGTTAAGAGCACTGACTGCTTTTTCTGAAAAAAAAAAAAAAAAAAAAAAAAAAAGGGCCTGAGTTCAATTCCCAGCAACCACATGGTGGCTCACAACCATCTGTAATGGGATCTGGTGCCCTCTTCTGATGTGTCTGAAGATAGCTACAGTTACATACATAAAAAGAAAGGATCTCCAACCTGTTTTGATCTGGTGCTTGCTATGTAGACCAAGATGGCCTTAAATTACAATCTGCCTCTGTACACTGAGTGCAGGGATTGCAGACATGTGTCATGTGTGGCTTATTTTGTGTTTGGTTTTCTGGTATCTTGAGATACGGTCTCACTGTATCCTTGACTGGCTTGGAACTTCTATGTAAACCATGTTGCCTCAGATTGTTAAAGAGAGCCATCATTTTCTGCCTCCTGCTTAGAGTACTAGAACTAAAGGCACCACACACAACCTATTTTTCCTTTTTAAAAGATAAAAACATACAGTTTCATTCTGTCCATACCATCTTAGAATTTAACTTTCAAAGCTCCTATGTTTGGGGGGGTTGATGCAAATGTAAAGGGTGTGAGTCCAGTTGATGACTGGTTTAAAGGGAGGGTAATAATGATTTTGGGCTATCATTTTAATTTCATTTTAAGGAAGTTGTGTAAACTATATACTTTGTTACATGGGTTTGATATCCCAAGCTTTTATATTAGCACTTAAAGATTGATTTAGGCCCTTAAAAACATAAAAGGGGAGGTCTCTTGAGTTCAAGGCTAACCAGGTCTATGTTGTGAGAATTATCTCAGAAAACAGCAAGCCCCAAAACTGACAGTATCCTTTTCTCACTAGACTATGATTGAAGCTCATGTTGATGTCAAGACAACTGATGGGTATTTGCTCCGACTTTTCTGTGTTGGTTTCACTAAAAAACGCAACAACCAGATAAGAAAGACATCCTATGCGCAGCACCAGCAAGTCCGCCAGATCCGAAAGAAGATGATGGAGATCATGACCCGAGAAGTGCAGACTAATGACTTGAAGGAAGTAGTTAATAAACTGTAAGTGGGTTTCTTTTTCTCCTATAAAAACATTCTGATGCCTGTTGAATCATCCTTCTGTTATTGAAGACAAGGTGGAGTTGGACCTCAACTTAAATCAGTTTTTTTTTGGTTAAAGTTATCTTACAGTGGATAGTGAAACTTAGACTTAAATACACAGTGAACAACAGCTTTACATAATAATGCATGGGAATATGTGATGAGAAAATGTTTCGGTCCCAGTTGATGACCACTGATAACTGTTACATTTTTCTGATGTTCCCATGTAGAGTACAGGTGGCTAAGAGGGTGTTATGCAAAAAGCATAAGGAAGACATAAATGTTAATTTTGTTGCTAAGCGTTACAATTTAGATACTTTCTAAGATTGTTTTTTTGCCATTTAAAGAAAATTGCTTCTTGTGTGAAAAAGACTTTGGTGGTTTTTTTGTTGCTTGGTAGTTTTTTAAAAGTTTACTGTTCTTGCAGGATTCCAGACAGCATTGGGAAAGACATAGAAAAGGCTTGCCAGTCCATTTATCCTCTTCATGATGTCTTTGTTAGAAAAGTAAAAATGTTGAAGAAACCCAAGTTTGAATGTGAGTGAGAAATCATGTTTCATGAGATGGAAGTTTGTGGAACCAAGTCCATGATTTTTAAAAATGACTGATTAAAATTTTGATTGGTTTATGCATATGAGTAATTTGCCTGCATGTATATATATATATTTCTGGAGACTTTGGTGTTCTCAGGGGCTGGTGTTACAGGTGGTTACAAGCCACCTGTGGGTGCTGGGAACTGAACCCAGTTCCTCTGCAAGAACAAGTGCCTCTTAACCACTGAGCCAGCCTCAACATGTATGTTTTTAGGGCAAAATAATGGTCTGTTTTTTTCTGTCTGTAGTATGGAAACCATTTTTTAAGGTATGATACTTGTTTATAACAGGACTTTATTTTTCTTTTCCTTTTAGTGGGAAAGCTCATGGAGCTCCATGGTGAAGGCGGTAGTTCTGGCAAAACAACTGGAGATGAGACAGGTGCTAAGGTTGAACGAGCTGATGGATATGAACCACCAGTGCAAGAATCTGTTTAAAATCCAGATTTTTAATAGTGACAAATAAAAAGTCCTATTTGTGATTGTTTGCTTCTGGACATTGTTTTAAAATATGAGAGCTTGGTGAATCAGGTATTGTTTAATGGGTTTTATCCATTAAGTTAGAAGCCAGATTGGTAATAAGACAGGGTGTGGCTCTGTCTGTCTTCCAACAGATTTGGATACTTCTGGTTTAAGGTGTGTGGCATAACACCCTGCAAATAAAACTACTGCTCAGTAGCAAAGTTAGTTAAAAAAGTAGCAACAAAGAATTTTATGGCTGGGGTCTCCACAACGTGAACTGTATTACAGGGTCACAGCATTAGGATGGCTGAGAACCACTGGGTTAGAGACTACAGTTGGTGAGCCAAAAGACTGAATACTGGAAATAACTTGCTAAGGTTTTATGATGCCCAGGTATCATCCAGATGTAGGCCTTATGCATGCTAGGTAAGTGCTCTGCCACTGAGCCCTTTTTTTTAGTGTGCCATATTTCATTTTTTTCTGCATGCCACTCCAGAAATTTGTCATTGTTCAAATTAATGGAGATGTGTAGATATTTCAGTAGATAGCTCAGTTTCTTAATTTCCACTAGGCAGTTCCTCCTGCAGTTTTAGCCTATACCTTTACAAGGTAAAGGTTTAACAGGGTCTGTCCTCCAGGCAGATAGCCTTGCTAACCTGCATTAACAAAACAGGTGGACATGATAGCAAGCAAGTACTATCACAACTGCTTTAGCCGTAAAGTATTAGTTGATATATGTATCTCCGCAAGCCTGTTAATGTCTTGGTAAAGAAGCAGATAATGCTGCTATAGCTGATTTTTGTGTGTGAGCTTGAGTCACAAATAACCAGTGTCTTTCCTGGGGTGCATATAAGTCACCTGGTCTAAAGTTGGTTGTCATCTTACTACCTTGTAAAATAGGGATTACTTAATCTGCTATATCTTTGAATAGGGATTTAGGGTAGCAGTATGCAAGGGGCTTATTGGGAAAGTCTCAAAGGGCTTGTTTTTAATAAATGATTGAGCCAGGAGCTCAAGATGGCAGTCATTAAGAGCACTTGGCTGCTCTTGGCAGAGGATCTAGGTTTAGTTCTTAGTACCCACATGGTGGCTCACATCCTTCCAAAATTCAAGTTCCAGGGATCCTACATCTTTTTAAGCATCATTCATGCATGTGTTACACATAAAGTGGCTGGCTTATTTCATATAGTTAAAATTTAAGCCTGCCTGGAAAAGGTAACCTTGAAAATCTGTTACAAGAAGTGCTTCCAAAGGTCTTTGAAATGATTTTACCTTAGTCTATCACAGAAAAAATTTTGTAATAAAGACAAAACTCGAGCCTTCAGTGTGGACTGAGAGCAGCCCTAACTGTAGACTAACTTGAAAAGGAGGAAGTCCTAGGGAGACTATTCTAAAGGGTGGGCCATTGTAACTCAGAATAATGCGGGGAAACATCTGCAATACTGTCAACACTTCGGCCTTTTGGTCTTCATTTGGCTGCGGTGAAGTATTAGTGACCAATACTAGTCTAGGTTGATAACTGCAGTTAATTGATTATCTGAAGCTTGTTCTCTGGTAGTCACTTCTCATAAGTCTCATAACACTTGAGACTTGAGTACTCTTGAGTTCAGTATTAAGTAATATTTCCATGTACTCTGTATCCGGAAATTTTAAACATTTTTGTGTATGTGTGTGTCTCAATGTGTCACGTGCCTGCAGATCAGAAGAGGCATATCCTCTGGAACTGGAGTTACAAACTCAGCTACCATATAGGTGCTGGGAACTGAGCCTGGATGCAGCTCCGCAAACAAAACAGGTTTACTGTGTAGCCCACGCTGGCCTTTAACACCTATAAATTGTTGAGATTAGAGTTAAGTGCTACCATCCTCAGTTAAAAATTTTAATGAGACTACTGTTAGTTACAGGGGTAGAGGGCAGTCCCAAGGGGTGCTAGAACTTCATGTCTGCATGAAAGATGCCTTGTTTGACAAGAGTGGGACTCTTACAAGACTTATTGTAATACAACTGTAGAGGTATTGATACAGACTCCAGTAAAGTTCATTGGTCTGCAGCACTTTGATTTATTGTGCCTGGGATTCAAAAGTAAAATGTGTGATGTTTTGAAAAGTGGTAGACTTGGCTTCCTGGTTTTGCATAAAGTGATATGTCAGCTTTTCATAACAAACCCGTACTATAGGCATGTTGATGGAAAAAGAAGTGGCTTATTTGAGTTCATATTAGACCAACTGGACCCTATTGCTTTGGGTCTATGGTGGCATGGTGGATGCATCATGGCAAGAGTGGCAGAGGAGGCCCATTTACCTTGTGACCTGGCACTAGAGACCAGAAACTCAGTCACAAAGACCTGTTAGGCCTACCTAAAGGCTCTAGTGTGGACCTGAGATTACTGCTGCAGGTTGGCTTCAGCTGTGCATGTGAGAAGGCTTGCTGATGGTAGCTAATGAAATGTCTGAGTGGATCTGGTTCTACCCTCTGTTGGTTAGATTAACAGTAGCCTTTCAGAACAGCATTAAAAGTCAAGGTTGCCCAAGTGTTTCAAACAGAAGTGGCTTAGGCAACCTTCTACAAACCCTGTGTGTCTACATACATTGTTCTATGTACAGTATGCCAAAAATATAATCTCTTGGCTGCTCTGCATGGGCCATGTTATACTTACATCCTGTGTAATCCTGAAGGATGAAGTAATGTCTCCTTCAGGAAAAGTAGACTTGGTACCAGAGTAGAAAATCTTAAAATGTTCTTGTTCTGTACCATAGCCATTACTTTGGTAAACTCCTTTGATTTTGATCCAATAGCCTCATGTCTTCTGCTAGTGTTAATGAAACTAGAGCAACCCACATGTGTAAACATGAAGCACCAATTACAGGCATACTCTGATTCAAAAGCAAAATCTGACTTCAAGAGTAAATATTTGTGGAATAGAGATAGCTCAGTGGTTGATTTACTGACTACTCTTCCAGAGAACCTGGGATCAATTGCTAGCTCGCACATGGTGGCTCACAATTATCTGTAACTGGTTCAGCAGTCTATGGGGACCAGGCATTCATGTATACAAATAACAAGGAGGCAAAATATTCACACACACAGACTCTCCAACTTGTCAAGCTGCCTGGGAGTTCTGTGGAGATGCCAAGATTATAGCTTTATAGGTGATCATCGGCCGGGCGGTGGTGGCGCACGCCTTTAATCCCAGCACTTGGGAGGCAGAGGCAGGTGGATTTCTGAGTTCGAGGCCAGCCTGGTTTACAGAGTGAGTTCCAGGACAGCCAAGGCTACACAGAGAAACCCTGTCTCGAAAAAAAACAAAACAAAACAAAAAAAGGTGATCATCTATACTCCAGTGTTGGGTTGGCTTTTCAGTGATGTACCATTGCAATCAATGAATTCATGCCTACTCCTTAACCCACACTCTTGTAACCCCAGTAAACTAACTGGTTAAGAAAAAAAAAAGCATCCACCTGGCCCTGATGTTTATTTTTGAGAGATCATGGAATTTGATATGTAGACCTGGCCAGCCTTGAACTCACAAGAGATCTGCCTGTCTCTGCCTCCCAAGTGTTAGATTAAAGGTGTATGTCACCATACCTGACTTAAAAGTTTCACTACATTTATATTGCTTAGGTTGGTTTCCAGCACTGGGCCTCTCAAGTTCCTGGGCCTTAAAGTATATACCACTGCTCTGATTTGATCTTATTTCTAGTTATTTGTCTAAAAGAGATGAGATATAATGTTTGCACAACAAACTAGTTTTAAAAGTTGGTTTGGATGAGAGTGGTCCCTTTAAGTGCCTTTGTTTGAATTCTTGGTCTCCAGTTAGTGAACTGTTTTGGAATTCTAGTGTCTCCTCTCTGCATGTTGTTTGCAGATCAGGATCTGTCAGTTGTCTGTCTTCCTGCCATGATGACCATGGACTCACTCTAAAATCCCCAATTAAATGCTGCCTTTATAAGCTGTCTTGGTCATGGTGTCCCTTCACAGCAACAGGATAGTACGTGAAAATAGATTGGGTAAACAAACTGATACTTGTATGTTTAAATGGTAGTAAAACGAATTGATTCAGCATGGATAATTAAGCAAAAGAAGGCAGAAAGTACTATGTGCTTTTATGAATTTAGAACTTAAATCTTGTAATGGAAACCAGAATGTTGGCTGTGGTGGGAGAGTTGAAAGAGGAGTAGTGACTGACGAAGTATGAAGGGACTTGATATATTGACTGTATATGGTGTCAATTGATAGAATTATTTGCTGTCCATGTGTTTTATGTAAATTATGACTCTTAGCTTAAAAGTGGGTACAACCAGCCAGGTCATTGATAACACCAGTTTCTTGGTGTTCCATGGTATTCAGGAGTCATGGGGCTGGATCCGACCATGCTTTCCAGCATTTCAGAGGTCAGAATCAGCATCATCAGTGGTCTGACAACAGTGATTGTTATATGCAGGGCTCTGTTCTGCACTGTGCTGGAGAAAGTGGTCCTGAATCCCCCTGAAGTACTCTTTCCATAAATTTCCTTACCTGGTTCTCAAATCTATATCCATCCCCTAGGACATGATCTACCCAACCAGTAACAGGCCAGACCACTTGAGATTCGCATATGTAGAGGACCAACTTTATTTTTGTTTGTTTGGCTTAAATTTTTGAGATACAGTCTCACTACATAGCTCTGGTTTTCCAGGAATTCACTAGAAACAAAAACTCACTATGTAGACCAGATTGTCTTGAACTCACAGAGATCTATCTGCCTCTGCCTCCCAAGAGCTGGGATAAAGGAATGTGCCACCCAGCTTCCCAGTTTTTGTTTGTTTTGAGATAGGGTCTAGTTATGTAGTTTAGGCTAGCCTGGAACTCACTATATTGATCAAGCTAACCTTAGATTCCTGACTTGTCATGTGGTTGGTCTCTGTCTCCTGGACTACTGGAATTTCAGTCTTTCTGACCAGGCCGCTCCTTCTGCATATAACCTTTTCACCACTCTTGTGTATTTAAAACTGTCAACATTTTCATACATCCACAGAGAAAGCAGTACTGTCTTTGTAATACAAAGGGTTAAGTGTAATGAATCCTTTTGAGAAATTATGATTCTGGTCTTCAGCTGTGCCTGGTAAACAATGTGGTAGGCTGCAGTAACCGACTCTTAGTAAAATACTTCTCATGATTGGAAGAAGAAATGTAGATTTGTTTTTGAGGTGATTTCATGTAGGCTTTGAATTATATATCAAAGATAGCCCTGAACTCCAGATCCTCTCTGCCTCTACCTACCAAGTGCTAAGATTTTTTTCCTGAGACAGGGTTTCTCTGTGTAGCCCTGGCTATCCTGGAACTCACTCTAGACCAGGCTGGCTCAGAAATCCACCTGCCTCTGCCTCCCAAGCGCTGGGATTAAAGGCGTGCGCCACCACCGCCTGGCTAAGTGCCAGGATTGTAAGATAGGCTTATCATTATTTAGATAAGAGGTTTCATTATGTTGTCCAAATTTGCTTCAGATCAAGTTTAACCCACTTGACACCCCACCTCCACAAGCAGCTGAGAACAAGTCTGTCCCATCAGCTATAGCTTGATCTCTTTTCTCTCTCCCTCACCCCTCTTTCAATTTTTTATTTTTTTTTTAATTTTTTTTTTTTTTAGACTGTGTGTAACAGCCCAGACTGCCCTGGAACTCACTTTGTGGATCAGGCTGGCCTCTAACTCACAGAGATCTACCTGCTCTGCCTCCCAAGTGCTGGGATTAGAGGCGTGGATTAGCACACCTGGGCTTTTTTTGTTTGTTTTTCTTAAAAAATGTGTAAAGAAGGAATACAGGATAATCAGGATAATTTAGATTGTTGGTCAACCTGATGTGGGAAACACGACTAATCCAGCACTTGAGAAGCTCAAGCAGGATGATCGTGAGGTAGTTCAGCCTGGGATACATAGGGTACAGAGACCCTGTTACAACAGCAAAAAGATGGTTGGTTAATTTTTGAAAAATAGACACCCAATATTTCAGATTTCTGAATTTGGATCATTAGTTCTGAAAAGAATGTCAGCGACTCCTTACCTAGCTTGCAGAAGATAAAGATAAATAAGATATGTAATTGTTTAAAATCATCTAGAATTGTTCTTTTATCTGACATGGAGGTTGGAGATGGCTTGTTACATAGCCTTAAAACATTACAGACCTGAACTTATAGGCAGTCACTAAGAAAAAACTCTCCATTAGTGGATAAGCTCACAGTCTGAATTTTTGGACTCCCACTGGGGGTTGCATATCAGATATTCACATCACAGTTCATATCAGTAGCAAAATTACAGTTGTGAGGTAGCAATAATGGTGGGAGGCCCTACAACATAAGGGACCGAATCGAAGGGTCGCAGCATTAGGAAGGTTGGGAACCACTGTCCTACTGTCTCATGGAGCCCAGCATAGCTTTGAAAATCCACTAAGTAGGCAAGTGATCTGTCTGTCTCTGCCTTCCAAATGCTACAAATATGTACACACCACCAACCTGAATAGTACTTCTCTATTTAAAAGAACATTTCAGAGGCTGGAGAAATGGCTCTTGCAGAGTACCTGAGTTCAATTCCTAGCATCCATCTGGTGGCTCATAACCAAGTGTAACTCCACATCAGAGGAGCCAACACTTTCTGACTTACGTGGTACATATGTATTCATGCGTGCACACACACACACACACACACACACACATACACATATATATATATGTGTGTGTGTGTATGTATGTATATTATATATTATATATATATATATATATATATATATATTTTTTTTTTTTTTTTAAATTCACAGCTACAGCTTTAATTTGTTTGCAATCAATGCCTACCCTTCCGTCTTCCCTTGTTTTGCAAGAAGACGGAATCGGTCTCCCTAGTACTGGGATTACAGGAATACCTGTGGGACTCTTCCTAATGAGTTGTGTGAGCCTTTGTAACTTACAGGGTAAGAAAATACCAAAACATCTAAAGACTTATTTTTATTCATATCTTTGTGTCAGTGTGAGTGAAAGTATGCAGGTGCCTGTGGAGTCTGGAAAAGGGTGTCCGTCCTCTGGAGCTGGGCTGCTGGCAACTGAGCTGCCTGCCATGGGTGTTGGGAATTGAACCCTGGGTCCTCTGTCTCTCCAGCGACATAAGCAATTTTAACAGCTGAAGAAAAACATCAGCCGGGCAGTGGTGGCGCACGCCTTTAATCCCAGCACTTGGGAGGCAGAGGCAGGTGGATTTCTGAGTTCAAGGCCAGCCTGGTCTACAGAGTGAGTTCCAGGACAGCCAGGACTATACAGAGAAACCCTGTCTCGAAAAACCAAAAAAAAAAAAAAAAAAAAAAAAAGAAAAAGAAAAAAGAAAAACATCATTTCAGCATAATAAATGGGAAAGACACTGGATTGGTCATCAGCAGAGCTAGGCTATGTTTAGGGCTCTGCAGTGACTTACAAGTCCTGTAACCTTGCTGAGTGCTGTAGCCCCATACTTGTGGTAGAAAAAGAAAAGCTTGTAATGAAAGGAGAGGCCCCTAGATGGTGGCAGTGTTCTGAGGGAGGCTATGGATTCTGTTCCACACAGTGAAGTAAGGTAGAAAATGATTTCCCATTAGTTCTGGAAAAGAAAACTCAGCTTATGAATTCTTTCAATGACATTCAAATTGGCATTGAATCATGAATCTTACAGCCTATGTACATCTGGGCATTAATTAAAAGGAAACATTAATATTCGCACCAAAGTTAAAGTTATCTAACTTGATCCATATATTCATTACTGTATTCTCAGGCTTATGTACCTAAACTTAAGAAACTGAATACAAACAGTGAATTTTAAGGATACTGACTTACATTCCTATAATTATCTTTTTAAAATGCCAGTTCTAATGATATATTTTGATAAATATATTAATATTCTGTCTTCTAAATACTACAGACTGATTTCCAAGAGTAATGAAAAAAGTAGATTCTTCCTACAGCAATGTATACAAGAGCTTCTAAGGAAACCTTATCTTTTAGGGTTCAAGGGATAATATATTAAAAATGGCTTCTGCAGTTTAAACATAAAAACAAAAAACAAGCCCACAACCTGAGTATTTTAAGAGGTTTGTATGATGTATGGTTTGGGTATGAAGGTGTCCCCAAACACTCATGTGTGCAAGGTTTTGCCCTCTATCTAGAGGCATTACTGAGATGGGATCAGGTCATGGACAGATGAACTAATCCTGGATGGGTGGAATCCATGATGGATGAACTGATGGCTGAGTGGGATATTAGGGGATGGAGGCAGGCTAATTGAGGTATTCCTCCAAGGAGTAGATCTTGTACCTGGCTCTCTTTTTTTTCTTCCTGTTCCCTACTTTCTCTTCCTTTTCAGTCTCTTCTCTCACAGATTCTGTATGTTGAAAAACTCCCCACCATGGTGTTCTGGGCATCAGGTCCAAGGTGATGGAGGCAGATGACCTTGAATTGAAAACTCTGTAGTCAGGCCCAAACTACTGTTTTCCCCTTAAGTTGTTTATAAGTAAGTGCTCTGTCACAGCTGTGCAAGGCCGACTCACAAAGATGCACAGTATCAAGCTCTCACCTGAAAATTTTGGAAACAAACACAATAACCCATTTCCATTTATCTCAAAAAATTTTCATATACAATTATTTTTCTTTGAATATTTTGAGTTTTGTTTTGACCTCAGTCAATATATATAATAGGGAAGTATCCATGGAAACCCCACAGCTACATTTTGCTGTCTATTAGTTAAGAGAGAAATAAATAGCAAGCAAAACAGAGCATGGTAGAGTGAGATGGAAAAAAAAAAAAGAATTTGTTGCAATATATGTTTGTATCAACAAAGAGCAAAGGTATTGAGTAGACTCAATGGTCTGTGAAAGCTATCCATCTGTCTGTCCACCAAACCCACCTAGCAAAGAGTCACTCCCCCTACCTGTGCAAAGGACTGGAAATACAGGGATAAGACAGGTAGCATCTACATTCTTAAAAATGCAGTGTAGTCTGAGATAAAGATTGAAAAGCTGAGTTCAGTTTATTATGGTGTCAAGTAGATACACAGCTATTGCACTTACACTGGTTACAGAGAGCCAATGTTTAGAAGGATTTTTCCCTTCAATAGAGATAGGTTGTTCAGAATCTTCACTATTAAATGTTAAAATCTCACAGGCAAAGACACTTCATACCCCTCTCCACACCCCTGCCCACTTCTTGCTCTTGTATGGCTTGCTGCCAATGAGAATTGAGTTTGAAGAACACTTGAAGTCATCCCATTCTCGTAAAACTAACATGAGTGAAAACCTACAATGATTTTCCTTAAATACTCTTAACGAAAAACATGTAGTAGAAACCCCAGATCCTAAATGCCAAAATCAAATGCAATCATATGCCAGGGATAGGAAATTTAGTAGAAAACAAAGTAAATATTTCCTTATAGAAGCAACATGTTCAGGAAACCACTGGCCGCCCAGGTTTTGAATAATGGGAAAAACAATTAAGTGGTCCAGCCTATGGAACTCTTCTTGAAAACAGAAGAAACCCATGAACACTGCTGGAGTGTTTCACATCTCCAGTGAAATGTTAACCCACTGATCCATTAGATTGTCTTCAAAGCATTTGGCTTTAGTTTGTAAACTGTAATTGATTCAATCACACAAGAACCACTTTTGAAACTCAGAACGTGTGACCCTGGATGACAGGAAAGTGGTCTTGTATTTACTCCAATAACTGCGGAGATGCGTTGGAGATACTGCACCAGCCTTCAGGCCTCTTAAGTTATTTTAACTTCTGATTATATTGGAAAGAAATGAACTATGGGGGCTTGGCATTGTTTTTCATCTTACCATCTTCTCTGTAATCTAAGATACTATCCAAGATTCATAATGTACTACTATAACAAGACATAACTTTTATGTATTACTGGGGTAATGCAAAGAAAATGAGTTTTCCTTTGAGTACCAGTAATTGTCAAAGGAATGATTGCAGATTCAGAAAATGTGCTTTATAATAACCCTGTTAACATAAAGTATACATACACTGAGGAAGAGGTAAGTGTGGCATGTCTGTGGAGGAGTTAGTTGTATTAGCAAGGCATCTCAGGGATGGTTTTCGTTCTTGTGACCCCTTCAAGTCCCTGGTCAAATGGGGAATGCTGGGAAACACAGGAGCACTTAGGGGAACATGAGCTTATTTCCCTACCTGCTTGTACATGTTCCACTAGTTAACAAACTATCTGTCCTGCAGCAAGCATTTGCCCTGGAACTAAAACTAATATTAATATGCTCAAGCTATGAGAATTAATTTGAATATCAAAAATGAAATTCAGATTACCATCCATGTCCTGATAGTTACAGCATGTAGAATGTCAAGCGTCCTCTTTTTAAACTAAAGTAGAAAATGAAGAAGCATGGTTATTTCAGTGTGTTGATGGGACAGGTGTATGAGCACAGTTCCTGCTTGTTAGCCGACCCATGCTGCCTGCAGTAGATGCTTTCCCGGGGAAGTGCATCGCCTGCCATCCCCGCTAATGCTTCCCTGCCAGCTTCCTCACTCTACGTATACGTACTCTACGTCTGATTTCTACATACACCTTTCCACTATGAATGAAGCTAAGCTATAAAACCTACAAGTTTTCTGGCCTCAGAAATTCTAGTGTACCACATACATCTTAGATACTTCTCTTTCTGTTAAAAAAAAATAGTGCAAATATCTGATAGTCAAAGTGAATGTTCAAGTGAGTTCTCGTGCCAAGGACCAGCCAAGCTTCACCTTCAGCTGACTTGCAGAAACTGAACGTAGTTTTTGGGAAATATTCCAGCTCTTCCCATTAGTTCTCCGCGCAGCCAGTCATCATCTACGGGCTCCAGCTCTGTTATTACATCTCCAGCCTGGAAGAAGACAGGAGTGAGAAATAATTATTGGTTTCTGCAGGGTATAAGCACAGAGCATAGCCTACCTGGAGCGGCATGAATAATCTTCTCTTTTATATAACTCATTTATCTTGATTTGCAGAGAGGATTAAATGATAAACCGTACAGATGATATATACCTAATGACATTTGCTTGTAGGCCTCTTAAAGTAAACTCAGTCCCCCGCCACTATCAGCCTTGCTGCACGCTGGGCTTCCCACTTAGGTCTTATGCTCCCACAAGCACAATTCCTAATCTAAATCTCTCTTTAATCAATAACAGTATCAGCTATATATACACAAATGCACACAGTTTCATCTAAGAAGTGTTTACAGAATACCTACTATGTGGCAGATACTGTCCTCGGTAAGATGGCTGTAATGTAGTAAATAATGGACCTGCTCTAGGCTGGGAAAACAAGCCAATAGAGAGGGCTGGAGAGTGTGGCTTTACTACACATGAGGGCCGGACTAAGAGTGACACACTGACAGTCGTGCTTACATAAAAGTTACAGGGGAAAGAGTGAGCCTGCTCCCGTGTGCTCTGTCCTAGTCTGTACCTCACAAAAATGAAATAACTACGTTTCTATAGAGGAGCACCGTTAGTATCCTCATGTGAAGGAGAGACCTTTTCACATATTTTTTGCATGGTGTGCATACGTGTGGGTTCATGTGTGCATAAGTGCGTATGCATGTGTCTGTGTGTACACATGGAAGCCAGAGGTTGGTGTCAAGTGTCTTCTCAATCGTTGTGCATCTATACTACTGAGGAAAGGTCTCTTACTTGAATCCAGGTCTCACTAACTCAGTTAGTATAGCTAGCCAGCTTGCACTGGAGATCCCTGTCTCAGTCTCCAGGAGGTTGCCAAGACCTCCTGGCATTTACATGGATCCTGCGCATCTGAATCCCGGAACTCGCACGTGCAGCAAGTGCTTTACCCACTGAGCTATCTCCCCAATCCTAAATTTCCTTGTTGTATAGATAAAGAATCTGAAGCTCAGCCATTATCTATGTCTTAGTTAAGGCTTCTATTGCTGCAACAAAACACCATGGCCAAAAAGCAAGGTGATGGGGGAAAAGGTTTATTTGGCTTACACTTCCAGATCACAATTCATCATTGGAGGAATTCAAGCAGGGAATTCAACCTGGAAGCAGGATCTGATGCAGAGGCCATAGAGGGGTGTTGCTTACTATCTTGCTCCCTCTGCTTATTATAGAACCCAGGACCATGAGCCCAGGAGTGGCACCACCCATAATGGGTTGGGCCCTCCCCCATTAATTACTGATTAAGAAAATCCTCTATAGGCGGATCTTATGAAGGCATTTTCTCAATTGAGGTCTCCTAATTTCAGATGACTCTATCTTGTGTCAAATTGACATAAGACTAGCTAGCATGCTAGGTGGTGGTGACACATGCCTTTAATCTCAGTATTCAAGAGGCAGAAGCAGGCAGATCTTTGAGTTCGAGGCTAGCCTGGTATACAGAGTGAGTTCTAGGACAGCCAGAGCTGTCTTGAAAACAACAACTACCACAAACAAAACAAAAACAAAGACTAGCCAGCATAACAGAACTTATTAGGATTGCACATATAGTTAGTGTAGAGCCAGAATTCAAATTTTAGTGTTCTAAGGTCCACATTCCTAATCAAGAGGCTATGAGGAGGCCTCCACAGTTCACAGTGTAAAGTTACTATAAAAGTGCTTTGTAACAGTTTGAGCATATTGTACTCAGATTTTTCACATAACCGTGTTTCTCTCTATCATGGGCTTATTCTATCCTCCCTCCTCAACCCCAGCATCAACATCAGCTTTACAGCCAGTCCCTTCCCAAGTGCTTTGCCTCGACACAGACTATAATACCGGTTTACCCTCATCTAAGTCACAGAGGTAGTGTGTATTACACATATGCAAACTATGATTCCTTTCTCAGATGAGGATCAGATTTTGTTCTTGATGGTGTCTAATAATTTCTTAAAAGCCTGGATTTAAAGTTCAGCAAAGGCCTAAGATGACCCTGGCTACTTTAAAAAAAAAGTATATTTACCAGAATAAATGGATTTCTTTGTAGCACTACTACATAGCTCTCTGCAAAATAGTTTGATTAAAGACTTTCCTTTATGGAGACTGGAATGCAAACATGGTAACTATCAGATTTATGTATGTCATTTATGTACACTTTGCTTAAATCTGTAAAATTTTGGCTATTCAAGATTTGTTACAAGTAAGTCTTTTCTGCCCGAAACTATAATATAATGAGTAGTTGAAGCTATGTTTTAACTAGTTTTTTGAGTGCTAGGACTATGTAAGATAGTTATCTACTAACATACTGTGCACATTTATATTCAAATATTATTTAATAAATATTAATGACAAATATAAAATATAAAAGCAGTAGAGTCCCTTAACAAAAACACTCAACCATTTGACTTTGAGTCATTCATTCCTGAAAACAACCTGTTCTCTGTGGGGTGTGCTGTGAATTCTGTGAACTGACACAAATCAAAGCTAAAATATGTCGCCCGCACTATCTGATTTCTCCATTAATTGCAGACATTAGTAGCAGGCTGTGAGGGCTGTGGAGAATATTCTTAATGAAAACTCCTACATCAAGATCTGCTATTATAGCCGGGCGGTGGTGGTGCACGCCTTTAATCCCAGCACTTGGGAGGCAGAGGCAGGCGGATTTCTGAGTTCGAGGCCAGCCTGGTCTACAGAGTGAGTTCCAGGACAGCCCGGGCTACACAGAGAAACCTTGTCTCGAAAAACCAAAAAAAGAAAAATAAATAAATAAATAAAACCAAGACACAAGGAATTCTTTGAAGACTGGGATTACTAAGCTAAGATTTTCCCTCGGTCCTTTAATGACAGTTGACGATGTAAACTATTTAGTTTATTTAGTTCTTCCTCCCTACCGCCTCCCACCCCCCTTTTCTTTTTGATATGGGCTCACTAGAGGCTCAAGCTGGCCTTCAATATATGATCCTCCTGTCCTCCTGCTTCTGCCTCCCTCAAGCTGGGATCAAAGGACTGCGTTACCATGCCCAGCTCTGTCTGCTCTCTTCTGTCACAGTTAGGGTCTGAGAACTCTCCATTCTTAGGTAAAGATCAATGTTCCATTCATGTGTACATTGCAAAATAGGTAGTATTAGTGAGTACAAAAAGATACGTATTCTGACCTTGAAAGAGAGTTCATCTTCGTTTTCCCCAAGAAAATCATACAGGGCTTTAACCTTCCTCCCCTTCAGTACTGTGGAAGCCACACCTTTTGCCTCAGCTGCAAAGACACAAGAATCTTAAATATGCAGAAAGACAGTCACACAAAACACAAACATCTTAAGAACCTGCCTTGTCTTTCTCTAAAAATTTTCAAGTAGTTCTGAATTTACTTAACTTGAAGAAGATAAAGGATGTTCACCTAGGAGGAAAAAAAATTGTAAAGTCTACTTGTTAGTCAGAGCTAGCCGCTGTTTAATCCTAGCTTCATCTTTCCCCTCCCCCTAACTTGGACATAGTAGTATAGGGGTGACTTTATTAATCATCTCTTCCAGATGCAGGTAAGAAACTTAAGTCAAGCATGGTCGGAGGTAAAGGGACGATCCAAAATGTAAAAGCCTTGGGCCTGCGAAGTAGGTCACACTCGTAGCTGTCCTACCTGGGCAGGGCTGCACAAACACTGCTGGGAAGATGCCCTCCCTGTCATGCAGTCGGCCCCGGTACCAGTCAGCGTCTAGACGCTCAAGGATCAGGATCCGATCTCCACGTTTGAAGGGTAAGTCCTCGCTGGTCTCTGCTGTGAAACTGTGAAGAGCTTTGCACCATTCTCCAGGAGGGCTGCTATCCTGTTTCAAAGCAGGAGTCTGGTAAGGACTTTAGGGTTTATCCCAAATAGCATTTCTCATGGCTTCAAACGTGGTGAGGAAAAAAAGCTAATGGGCCGAGGGGGCGCGCAGGATGGCTCAATGGTTAAGATCATATGCTGCTCCTCTAGAAGACCAGAGTTCAATTCCCAAGGACCCGTGTCAGGCAGCTCACAACCACCTGTAACTCCAACTCAAGGGTATCTAACACCTTCTTCTGGCCTGGGAGGGCGTTCACATGCATATGTAAACATATACACATAAGTAAGTAGATACATATAAAAAAAAAAAAAGCAAAGGGGTTTTTAAGAAGCTATTATTAATCAATATATTACATAGACTGATTAGTTGTTGGCTGTTCTATAACAGTCCTTTGATAAAAGAGATTATTGATGTAGATTTATATTTCTTTAAATAGTGTCTTCATGACTCTCTGAGTGTGGAAGGAGCGGCTACTGGTGCTTCTGCCCTGATTTTACAAGAACTCCAAAAAATTGGCTTTAAAACTAAAAGAGGGGGAACTGTACCCCCCCCCCCCCAAGGAGTCTCCTGAAACACTCTCCATCATGCCTTGTTTACTTTTAACTCTAAAACTGAAAGCTCATGGCAAATCTGCTGCTGACTGCCTCTGGCATCGCTGAGACCAATAAAAACTATGCCATAGCTATGTGGAAGGACCCTCTTACCATTAAATGGAATGGCCCGGACCTAGTTCTCATATGGGGCCAAGGATTGATATGCCTGTTTGATATCACAGAAGGCACAGCTAAATGGCTGCCAAAAAGATTAATGAAATAAATAGATACCCCCACAAAGCCAGGCCCAACTATAAATAAGATGAATAACAATTGACCTCCAGGGAAGAGAAATCTTCCTGAGAATTCCCTTCTTCTTCCTTTCCAGGTAAAAATGAAACACCCATGATGTCTGCTGGTAGAAGTTCTAATCCTGATGCTGTCCTTTGGACTTATACTACTCAGACCTGTGATGGGTCATTGACAAGGACATCAAACAGCTAGAGATTGACATCACTAATCTGAAGAAATCCCTCATTTCACTATCTGAAATGATCTCCAAAATTGCAAAGGGCTTTATTGGACTTGATTTACTCTTTTACAATAGAAAAGACTGTGTACAGCCCTTAAAGAAGAATGTTGCTTTTACATAGACAAGACAGGGATGGTTAAAGAGAGTATGAAAAAGGTCAGAGAAGGCCCTGAGAAAAGACAGAGAGAGAAAGAGAAAGATGAGAGCTGGTACAAGAATTGGTTTTCAACCTTTCCATGGTTGTCAACCCTACTTTCTCCCATCTTGGGACCATTAATTGGGTTATTTTTGCTGATATCTTTTGGTCCCTGGGCCTTAGATAGGCTGAATAACTTTGTGAAACAACAGATAGATAATTTGGTAGCAAAACCTATTCAGATACATTATCATAAGTTAGCTATGGAGGACCATGAGACTCAAGATGAGGTTGTTACTCTATCCAGGGTGTTCCCAAAACCCATCTCCACCCAACCTAAAAGAGGGCGCCACCCAAAGAACCCCTCTGACTGGTGATCTGAATTCTTACTTAGGCTGTGAGGCTAAGCACTGCCAGGGAATATAAATAAAAGTTAAAAATATCTCTCTGGGTTCTATGAGGGACAAGTCTGACTGCATAGGGGTTGATGTCAAAAGTATCCCCTCTCCAGGAAAAAGACATCGGGATGGGTATGGCCCTCATGCCTCACTGGACCATGACAGGAGGACTGGAGCCATTACAAAGGTCCCCTTCAATTATTGGTGGTTAGGCCTCTATCCCCACCTTCGCAAAATAGAATCACCATGGCCCTTCTAAACTTAGAGAAGGGAGGAGATGTCAGGGCAGCCCTGCTATATACACTAAGGCCTACAATCAGCCATAGACCTAAAATCAGCAATAGGCCTGACATACAACATTGCTAACACAAAGTCTTGGGTCTCTGTGGAAAAACACTGAAACAGATGGCTATAAGCTATTATATTATTATTATTATTATTATTATTTTTTTTGGTTTTTCGAGACAGGGTTTCTCTGTGTAGCTTGGGCTGTCCTGGAACTCACTCTGTAGACCAGGCTGGCCTCGAACTCAGAAATCCGCCTGCCTCTGCCTCCCAAGTCTGGGATTAAAGGCATGCACCACCACCGCCCGGCATGCTATAAGCTATTATTAACAGGCAGCTTTTGTGGAAATTTACCAGCCTGAGTAGTCACAGATCTTATAAATAGGTAGCCTTGGCGGATAGTACCAACTTAGATAAGGACAAGTGAATCATAGGCAGAGTCATAGGGACCTGTCCCCTGAAACTTCACCCAGCCGATACCCTGTTCTGAAAGATATCTGTACTCTCCCTGAACACCTATGCCCTGGTGTCATCCCCTTCCCCACATCCTGCCTTTTTGTGTTTGTAACTCCTGTGTGAATAAATAAAAATTACAATTTTATTTAAATAATAAAAAAAAAGAAACCACTTAGGTCCAACCTTAAATACAGAGAAAAGAAAAGTCTATTTCAGAATGCAGTCTATGATTAATAATGGTCCTGATCAGGAACCATAATAATTACAAAGTAAAGCCAAATAACAATAACAAGAATAAAAAAAAAAAAAAAAAGAGTTCAAAACCAGAAATTTTGTTCAAATTACCTAATATTTTATGTTACTATTAAGTTTCAGAAATAAGTTTCCAATAACTTTTTTCTTACAATATAATTTTAAGTGACAAGTGTGATAGAGTTTAGAGTTTTGCTAGTTTTAAAGGACATGTAATGTTTGTTTGTTTGTTTTGTTTTTTTTTTCGAGACAGGGTTTCTCTGTATAGCCCGGGCCATCCTGGAACTCACTCTGTAGACCAGGCTGTCCTCAAACTCAGAAATCCGCCTGCCTCTGCCTCCCAAGTGCTGGGATTAAAGGCGTGCGCCACCACTGCCCGTCGGGACATGTAATGTTTAAGCAGAAACTTTCTTCCTGTGATCTATTCTAATATGATAGGCTACTGCTAACTCTCTCTTAAGAACATTTTCTGTGGGGCTGGAGACATACACACACACATACACACATAGGAGGGAGGGGGGAAAGAGAGAGAGAGAGAGAGAGAGAGAGAGAGAGAGAGAGAGAGAGAGAGAGAGAGAGAAAATACATGGGGCTGGAGGGATGGCTCAGTAAAGAACACTGGCTGCTCTTCTGGAAGACCTGGGTTGGATTGCCAGCACCCACACAGTGACTCAGAGTCCTCTGTACACCAATTCCAGGGGATCTAATGCCCTCTTCTGGCTTCCCATGGCACTGCATGTTCATGATGTACAGAGTACATTCAACAAAACACCCATATACATTAAAAAACAAAACAAAACAAAATGAAAAAAGTTAAAAAATACTTATCCATCAGTCATAGTGGTATATGCCTTTAAACCCCAGTACTTAGGAGGCAGCGGCAGGCCAGTCTATCTAGAGTTTGAAGCCCGTCTATCTACAGAGCAAGACCATGTCTTTAACACCCTCCAATGCATGGAAGAAGGTTCTGCCCTGTCTAGGGGCAGCTCTTCAAGATGGATGGTTCAGAATCTCTAGCAGGCAAAGGCTTTGCAGCCATGCAGGCAAGGGGTCCAGACCTGGCTCTACCGTTCCCTGGGTATGTGTGACACTAGGCTTCTCAGGAGTCGGTTTCGTTTAAGGGTTGCCGTGAGAGTCAAATGATGGGACCCAGAGAACATGTTCCACAGTGCCTGGCTCTTCCCTTCTCAGTAACTGTTGGACTAAAAACAAAAACGAAAAGCAAGAAAAGAAGAATCCCTTACCTGCTAGGTTTTGTGGCTCACACCTGTAATCTAAGCATTTAGGAAGCTGAGGCAGGGGGATGGTCATATATTTGAGGTCAGCCAAGCAACCAGGCACAGTAGTGCATCCCTATAATGTCAGCACTTGGGAGTTAGAGGCAGGATGATAAGGAGCTCAAGGCTACACAAGACTCTAACGTAACAGCCCTCTCCCTAAAGGAGAGTAATGAAAACAGAAATGGAGACTACTTGGGAGGACGAAGAGGAAGGGGAAAACACAAGGCATGGTGTCTGTTTCTCCATCTTCTATCAGGGTCTGCATGTCTTCCATGAGTCTTATGTACAGTATTATAGTCACATAACACGAAAAGTGATGTCATATGGTCTCCTCTTTATAATTATCGCATCAATTCTCCCAGGTTTCATTGTGGATGTCACAAGTTATCCATTCAAGCAGCCTACCTGAGGATTTGACCCAGGGTCTTCATTTTTGGTCTTTGGTGGCACCTTTGTACCTACATTAAAAAAAAAAAAAAAAAAAAAAAAGAGCATCAGATGAAAAACACACATAGCCACATAGTATTAGAGGAAAAGTTGTTAGGTGGGGGTGACAGCGGATACTGGGACTCCAGACCAGTCTCTTTAAGTGTTAGCCTCCTGGAGACTATTTATTTAACTATAAACCAGGACTCAAAATTAACTGTATAACGCACTGTTTACAAGTCTCTGTCATTTCTTATACGTAGCCACTGCTAATTACCTAAGCAATAGATTAAACCAGTGTCCCACACATATCACCATTCAAAGTAAGTTTTTTCTTGCTGCGACAAATGTGGGAATATGGAGCATCAGACGTCTTCAGCGCCATTATATGACTGTTTCATTTGAGTTAGGCAAGACACAATAAATACCCACATCCCCCAGACTCACTTAAGAGATTTGCACCCGATGTGGGCTGGTCCTCAAGGAGCTCCACAAAGTTAAGGGGGAAGATCCCAGTTCGGTCTCGAATCTCTCCTCTACCCCATTCCTCATTCACGTACTCTGTAAGAATAATCACTTCTCCCTCTGAGAAACTCAACTCATCCTTCTGGTCTCCAATATACTCAAACCGAGCGGCACATCGTGGGCCTCTGAACAAAGAGCAGCACAGTAGGGCTTAAACAAGAGCACGTATGAGAAGTAAAGGATGTGGTTGGCTCTCCTGGCAACTATTGTTAAGCAGCACTTCATAACACAGAAGAAAGTTCTCTCTAGTAGTAACTTTAAGAAAACGCTTCAACTTTCATTCAGTCTTTCAATAAATAACCTGTTTACTATGGATCAAGGTATATATTTTTTTCTATGAAAAAAACAAAACCAACTCCCATGAAGAAGCGTACGTTGCACATCTAAAGGACAAGGCTTACTTCTAGATGGTGAAGCTTATCACTCAGAAAGGCTAAGCTTGAGGCAGAGACTCCAGCAGCTGACTGGTTAGTCTACACTGCACATCTGCCTCTGATCAGTTTTTATGTAACTACAGAATCTCCCCAGGCTCCATTTGCCTGTGTCCTTGTGCCAAAGCAACAATCCATGGCCCCTCGAAAGCCTTTCAACCACAGACATGCCGGGATTACGGTACTTCCCCTGAGAATCTCAGGGCATAGCATCAAATGTCTTGGTTAAGAATGAGGACAGTGCACAAGGGGCATCTCCCAGGCAGGGGGATGCTCACTATGAACGGAAACCACCAGTGAGCACGATGAGTTAGAAGGTCAAAGAGGACAGAACGCTGGCATGCCAAAACACACACTCCACAGGCAATGCTGCTCTGTAAGGACGGTGTCACCTGTAAGAAGGTGCAGTCCTGGGACTTTTGGAGCAACCCTCCAGTGAGCTGCAATTTTGACTGAAAATAAGATACAAACAGAGATAAAACTTGGCCTGTGGGTCTGAGTCAATTCCAAGCCTTTGATTTGAGACCTAGAAAGGAAGTTTCAACAGCAGAGATCTAAGGAGAAGACAACTGCCTGTAAAGGAAAAGCTGGCCCTTGCTGCAATCAGATTCTGATTTAAGTCGGGTCAACAGATCAATGGCCATTCAAGCCTATTGAAATTGAACAAGCCCAAGTGGTATCTGTGCTCAGGGTGTAAGGCAATGAGGTGTAAGCCAATGACTTGATGCTGTCTGTGGCACTGAAAGTTTTCTTATTTGTGATAACCTTTGCATTTATTTTCTCCAGTCCCCTGGGAACATCTCCTTATGTCTGACCTATTCACAGACAGGTTTACAGTCTTCACCAGGTAGTGAATTGTACTAATTTGCTCATTTAACTAGAATATAAAGCATACTGTGGCAAGGCTTTAAATCACCCAAGAGTTACGATGAGGCATAAAAGGCATCCCTGGAAAGGTCTCAGGAACGCAGGGACACACAGGGAGAGCCTGCAGTTTAACTCTTCCCTCACCGTTGCCTAGCCCTTAACAACACAACAAGGCAAAATGTCTACTAAGCTGCATTTCTTGTTTCCATGGCTGTGATCAGAACTCAGAGCTGTCTACTCTGCTAGGTCAGCATCAGCCACTGAGCTGGGCCCTGGCCTCCTCTGGATCTTTTTGTAGGATTAATATTTCTCTAAGATAGACATATTTTCCATGAGGAAAACACTTTAAGTTCCTAAAAAACCTGCTAATAAACACCAGAAAGCTGCACTAAAATCTCTCTGGTAGCAAAGCTGTCTGCGTGCAGGTCAGGGTGAGTCTAACCAGAGTGATTCGTCGCTGCTCCCAAGTCTGCACAGAAGGTTGCTTAAGCTGGCTTCCACCAGCCTACAGCATTTTCTTTTCAAATGTTTTTCTATTTCTCTATTTTAAGCAAATAAAGTTTCCTCAGATTTAAGGACACTGACGTGTGTATGTATTATGCATACGCAAACACGTGGACCATATTTATGTATGCCTTGGTACCTATAGAGCTCAGAAGAAAGCATTGAATCCCCAGGAACTGGAGTCAGAGATGGCTGTGACATATGGGTGCTAGAATCAAACCCAGGTCCTCTCCAAGAACGGCAAGTTGCTCTTAACTGCTGAGCCATTTCTTCAGCCTCTTTTTTTTGAAATAAAAAAAAAAAAAAGAAGTTGTGCATGCACATACCTTCAGAGGCCAGCAGAGGGAACCAGATTCCCTGGAATTGGCGTTTGTGAGTTTAAGCTACCTAACATGGGTTCTTGGAATTGAACCTGGGTCCTCTGCAGGAGCAGGATACATCCTAATCATGTCTCCAGCCTCTCACTACCACATTTTAAGCAAATAAAGTTTCCTCAGAATAAAGGACACCGAGAATCTGCCTAATCATGCGATGAAAATGATTAAGCTTAGAAATTCTTCATTGCTAACTTCTTTAAAAAAAATTGTATAAAAGAACACAGACAAAACTTACTTAGCACAGTGAGATGAAAATGATTCTCTCTTTCCACTTCTTCCTTCTGGGATATCAACCTAGCAAAGACAAATTATGGTAACACTTGCCTTTTCTCATAATTTGGTTAAGATAAATTTAACCTCAAATACTTAGTGACTAGAATTGAACAGTGAAGCCGGCCATTGAATGTATTGGAGCTACACTTGCTAAACACTAAAATAACCTAAACGAGATTTCGGAAATAATGTACAGATTCAGCGGATGTGGTTACAGACTCCTGTAACATCAGCGCACAGGAGGCTGAGGCAGGAGGATCATGAAAAAGAGGCTAGCCAGGGCTACAGCATGAGGCCCTGTCTAAAAGGCATGGAGGGAGAATAGCTCTTGATGTAGTCCTCCTTGAGCAACCAGTTAACTCTTGCTTTATGTGCTGCCATGAACACATGACACCACTCTCTCCCTGAGAGTTCTCTACACTTCCTCCGAGGAACGTATGACATCATCAGGCATCAGGCTGTAATGCTGTCGCCTTGTTCAAATGGAGGGCAAGATTCTGGAGCACTTCCCTGGTCCCCAAATGAAGCATTTGATCAGATTGATCAGATTCTCTCCAGATACTGAAGGGCACTTTGCCCTTCATATAAACAGGGCAAGAAGAAAGCAGTTTGTGCTAAATGAGTGTCTACTAAGTGCTTAGCATCTGGTTGCTTAGCACAAGGTAAACAGGGGAGCATGGCTGGGATAAAACCATGCAGTTGGAAACTACTTAAGGCTGTGAGGTCTGTATTAGATCAGTGCCCTTTTTGATAAATTCTGTAAGTTTGATGTTTTAAGACAATTTTTTAAACTTGTGAGCTTAGGAATAACATTTATACCAATAACTTGGCCCGCTGGGTGTGATTGATTTCAGTGTGGTAATTGTGCTTTTCAGAGCACCGTTCCACTGAGCAGAAGAGAAATGGGGAGGAGTGTTCAAACTTACATTACTCTTAATATTAATTTAGAGACTGTGGCTGGAGGCCTGCAAAAAAACAGGCCACATCTGCACTGGGCAATTTTTAAGACCTACATTTTATAATCCAAGAGGCTTGGACTCTCTCTACTTGAAAAATACAGATTTTCTGTAATCCTAGATTTTAAAATTTCTGATGTAATGGAAAATTATTGTTTTTCCCCTCCAAAATAAGTTAGCTTTATTGATATTTCATAGTATCCATAGGTTATATCAGAGAGTGAGTCCTATTTTTCCTATTAATACATGTGTTCAAAGAACAGTCTTGTTTTGTCCCTGTGTTTCACAGCTACCAGGGCCTAGCAGGAAAGCCTCATACTGAAATGTGTTTACAAGTTAAGCTATCAGAGGCTATAAAATTTTGATGCTTCAATATAATTTTCTCTAGTCTGACTTGAAAATATTATGTGAAAAACAATGGACCACTACCTCAGGTAGAAGTGCCTGGGTATTCTCAAACTGACGTGGTGTCACACCCTTAAAGAGCATCCCTTCAGAACTGTCTGGTAGCACTAACTCATGTTCACCAAATGTCTCCAAGCACGAATATATATCCTTAAGTGCTTAAGAACACTCCAAGGATGAACGATTTACCAGTTGATACTGTGTCATTGGAGGGTGGGCCCAGCAATGTGTACTTAACTGACGGTAGTGATTCCCCCACTCCTAAACTCTGTCAACAGCCAATTGGTCAGCAGTAACAAGTGTCACTGCCGAGTCCTCTTTCCTTCCATAACTGAATCCTGACAGAGCTAGCCTGTGTGGGAAAATATTCATTTAAAAATGTCTGAGTGTCAAATGATCCAGAGAAGACAGAAACGGCAAACTCAGGACTGTAGGGTTCTAGTTTCTCTTTCCCATCTGCGAGTCTCACTGAAGCACCGAATGTGTGGCCAAATAAACAAACCCCACTCACAATGACTTTGACGTAATTGGCAGGAAACATGCCAGTCTGGTTCCTACATTTCCCTCTGTACCACTCTGCATCTATTTTTTCGAGAAGATAAACAATCTCTCCAGATGTGAGACTCAGATCATCAGCGTGCTCTGTAATACAGAATCAGTGACACACGATGAATTACCCCAGCTGCACATGTGACTAAAGCAGAGAGAGAACAAAGTAGCATTTAGATCTGTCCACAGAGGCAGGGAGTGCATTCTGCCAATTCTGACACAGACTAGATCATACTGATCAAATTAATTTTTTCATGCAATTATATTTTTAAAATGTGCTATTAGAGGTTCTATTTTCTAAGATCAGATTAGATATATCTACTAAGGGAAACTGTTTTTAAAACCACCATCGTCCTGGTCAGTGATTCCTACTGTGCCAGTGTAAGTCTTGCTGAAAAACACACTCGGCATTGACAGATCTTTATAGACCTGGCGTGATACACTTACCACTATTCCCAGTCACCCGTAAAAGCCATTCCAACTTCAAATATTAACTAAGGGAGTACTACAGCTCTTTAGGAAGAAAATTTATCTACACTGAAATAAAATCAATCTGCCAAGTATATATAAATAAGTTGTAAATAGTTTTTTAAAAAATATTTGTAGCTCCGGCTAAGAAGGATAACTTAAAATGACTACAAAAATCTAATACTTCGATCTCATAGGCAGGTGGTGGGTGACACACATATTAAGAAACAGTTTAAACACCCACTTTACTTTTTAAATTAGAATTAACTTCATCGCAATGCTAAGCATGCAAATGTTCTATCCTGAGGCCCTAAAGAATATTATTTTGAGCTAAAACTTCATCACAGAGTTAAAGTTTGTAAATGGTAAGCAGTGGCTATTTTTCATTTGTACGAGGGATCTCCCAATCCTTTCAAAGGACAGGTTTTCAGCTACGCCTTCTGGCATGGTTGGGTGCGTGGCCCCTTCCTGAAGACAGCATTCTATGAGCACCGATGAGGATGAAAGGATGGGAGAGGGCATCCCAGGCTCCATCAATTGATTACTTATGTCCTTACCTGCTGGGAAATCATGAAGAGCCACAGCATGAGGAGCACCGCTGTCTACAGGCTTCTGAGGATGGCCCACATCCTTAGGGGAAAAACAAGGACGGTGAGTGGAGTGTGCAGGATAGACACCAGTTTCATTATTCTCTGTAATCATCGTTTTTTTTCTCATTACAGAGTCCTCCCAAAAGAACTGCACCATGAGTACTAGATGCAGACCACACAGGTGAGGTAGACAAGGGAATCATCACCTCAAAAAAGAATGTGTCCTTGCCAGGGTGGGCACAGAAAATAAATTTCAATTGCATATCTGTAAGCATTCCTTTTCAAGGATTCACTTACTTTATGCATATGGGTATTTTGCCTGCATGTCTGTCTGTACACCATACAAGTGCCCGGTGCCGACAGAGACCAGAGGAAAGCACCAGATTCCCTGAAACCGAGGTTGCTCAGGACTGAAGCTGTGTCCTCTGCTAAAGCAACCCCAAGTCTTTGACCCTGAGTCATCTTTCCAGCCTCGCTAAGGTTTTTGATTTTAAAGGAGGAAACTAACCCCAAACAGAACTGTTTAACTTTAAAAACGTCAAAAGAAATAAAAACAAAACACAACACTTATCCTACCGTAAAGTTGTGGGATTCAGCCACCTTGCCCTTCACTGAATGGTGCTCTCCCACTTCTACTGATCAATTAAACCTTAAGGACAGAGCTATCACAGCTAAGTCCATTCTGATGGAAGAGAATGAAGTTCTGTATTTATGTTCTTGCTTTTTGCAATGAAAGGAGCTATTGAGTTCCCATAAAAGTATAATTCACGGAAGGAAAACCAGTTCATTTATTACCACTTAACTGAATCCATTCTCTAGTCTGAAAGCAATGCTATCTCCCAGGCCTGGCCTTTCTATTTAATCTGAATGGCTTATTCAACGGCAATTCTAAGTAAATTAGCAAAGAGGCTAGGTAAACAATGGCCTAGCTTAGCTGGAGGAAAGGGGGAGGTCCTAGATGACACTTACTGACAAGCAGCTGCTCCTCTCTGGTTTTACTTTGTTTCTTCTTGTTCTTCCCCTCCCACCCCTTTTCCTGCTGCTGCTGCTGCGATATAGACCAGGCTGGTCTCAAACTCCTAAGAGGTCCTCCTGCCTCTGCTGAGATTGAAGCCTGCACCCACCACACCCTGGTTATTTCTTGAGACAAAGTCTTGCTATATCTCCAGGTAGGCCTGGAACTCACTATATAGACTAGCATGGTTTCAAATTCATGATGCTCCTGCCTCAACATCCTGAGTGCTAGGATTATGAGTGTGTGTCACCACACCTGGGTTCTTTGTCTCTTATATGAAGAAACAGGCTTATTAATGACATCATCATCATCATCAAATCCAGTTACAGGATATCGATTACTTTCTTTGGTGGTCTGCAGATCAAGGCCAGGGCTTTATTCATGGACAAGGAAGACTCTATCGTTGACCCTTGGGAATGTTACTTAAAAATCTTCAACACTAGCAAACTTATAAATGAATGAAGATAGACTTTTGTGTGCTTTCTTTCTTTATTTTTCAATGACTCTTGACCTCACAGGGATGCTTCATCGCTGGCCCTTCCATAGCCACAGTGCACTGGCTTGATCACAGTGTCCTGTGAGGAATGGCCCACTCTTCCCACCCTGCACTTCTGTCAGGTCTTTCCTGAATCCTCCTGCTCTTTTAGCCAAAATGCACCACAGGGACAAACTGCCTATTTAATACAGGTAAGCAGGATTGTAACTCAGGCCGAGGCAGTGATGGCTGAGGCAGCTTTTCACATGAGCTCCTGCTTCCTGCCTTTGTCTAAATAATGAGCAACGTGGGAGTTGTGGTAATTGTGAGCTATTCTAAGTCTCCGGTGGCTTTAAAAATACCAATTTATGTAATTAATTATGTGTGTGTGTGTGTGTGTGTGTGTGTGTGTCGCGCGTGTGTGTGATTTTTATTTGCTCCTGATTTAAATCTTCAGAAAAAAAGAATGGCTATTCTATAACAATACTAGGTTGGATGACTAGTGACTTGGAAAAAGTCAAGACAGATCTACCTTAAACCTAACACGAACGTGAGTCTCCAAGTGAACCAAAGACCTGTGTGTACCCAAGAGTGAGGAAGTTGGGAAGATAATTTGAGCCTCCAGGTCCTTTCTCAAGCCTTCAGTGATGAGCAAGGAGACTCATCAGGGGGAACAGCCTAGACAGGGTTGTCTACTAGGGAGCCATACAACCTAGACTCTACTACCAGCATATATATCCTGTAGGTAAACCTAAGATAGTTCGAAGGTCTTCACTGCTAAAGAAATGATATCATAACAGTAATAGCTAATACCATTGCTCATTATTGTGCTCCAGGCACTGTGACAAATACCTTCTATGCATTAACATTAGCTCACTTGTTAACTGTCTGAGATACAATTCATGCAAAATAAAATGTATCCATTTAGAATTTATGTAGTTAAAGAACATTCACGGAATTGCAGTATCATTGAAGTCCATGTTTACAGAGTTTTTATGATTCCTCCTGCTTCCCCACAGAACATAACCCATGTGAAGGCTAAAGTTATGTTTTAAGTTTAAATTACTGTGCTTAAGAGATCTATAAAACAAAAATGCCTCTAACCTGCCCAAGCACAGATAACATCCCTGAATGTAAGATGACAAGCCACGCGTTTTCACTTGTGTAAACAAGCTTGGTTGCCTCAACTGTACAGAATGTGCTTGATCACACAGGCAGGAGGGATGTAGGCAGGAAGGACATCAGGATGTATGCTAATCCCACAACTGGACGAAGGCAAGAAGTACATATAGTCTTGTGGGTTTTCCCTTTATAAGTTTCTAACTAATATATTTTGGTGCCATTCTCTGGGAACCCCAGGTGTAGACCTGGCTGGTGTCTATTGTCCTGACCACTTTTATATAAACCTTGCTTCAAATTGGCTCAAAAATTGTGGTAATGGTCTTATTCTTTCCCAGTGGGGTTAACGCCTACGTTCAGGAGCTACTCCTCATTCACCCTCCTCTCAGCCCTAAGAAAACACCAATCTACTTTCTGTCCACATAAATTCACCTTTTCTGGATTTCTATGCAATATGTCAATTCTAAAAACAACTCTGGGGATGTTGCCATTCTTCCCACATTAAAAAGCAAAACAAAAAAGACCCAACAACAAAAACGTTTAGCACACTCTGTGGCCACCCAGGTAGAAGAGAAACTGAAGCCACACACTTGGTAATGCTCCTTCAGTTTCTCTCTGACCAGTCAGTCCTTTGGATTCAACCATAATCCATACATTTAATATCTTCTGTTTGCCAACTTAGGGGAAGGTGTGACACAGTTTTGGATCTTCTTCTTTCAGGCTTTTGGTGGTCTTGGGAATGGGCCCCAGACAAGTGCCGGGCCAGTGAGTGACTCAAGTTTCATTTTCTTAAATTTTTTTTTTTTTTTTTTTTTTGGTTTGGTTTTTCGAGACAGGGTTTCTCTGTGTAGCCCCGGCTGTCCTGGAACTCATTCTGTCGACCAGGCTGGCCTCGAACTCAGAAATCTGCCTGCCTCTTCCTCCCAAGTGCCGGGATTAAAGGCGTGCGCCACCACCGCCCGGCTTCATTTTCAAAAAACTGTAACAATCCCTACAATTCCCAAAGCCTAAAGAATGGTTCACTTCATTATCACCAACAGAGACAATGCACTGGCCCCGGAGGTCAACTCTTTGCAAATCCACAGCTCGAGATTAAAAGGCAGTGTTCAAAGTGGGAAAACTTTGGACTGTTACAACTTAAATTTTAAGCTTTAAAAATATATGTAAGAGGATAGATTTTTTTTGGCAGTGTAAGTCGTGCTGTTACCAATGGCATGCTCTGAGAGAGGAAAGGTGGCTACAACAGATGGCTGACGCTGGACCCAACCAGAAAATTGGGTAAGAGAAGTTTCCTATGTGAACTAGTTAGATTTTTCATGTGCCAGCTGCACTAGCTAAAGACATATCTTCTCCCTAAAATGATAATTTTTAGAAAAACTTCAAAGGGTAAAGAGGGAATTACACTGGATTATGAAAACTAGGATGAAGAACAAACTAAAAGACTCTTTACTTGAGTTGAATGACTGGTGGGCATTGTTACCTTGAGTGACAAATCATGAACACTTAACTAGGTAAATTAAACTCTTCCAAAAATACAGCTAGAGTCGGGGGTGTTGCTCAGAAGTAGGACAGCTGCCTAGCTTCTCTGACACCCTGAGCTCCATTTCCTGCAATGATAAACTGTAAATGTAACTTTTATTCTCCTGTGGTAATTGTTGCCTCTGAGGCTTACTACTTCAGCCTGCTGATCTAGGCCTAGTCCTGGAAGCTTCTAGTCTCTTATCTAGGCCTACAGTGTTTTCAGCCTCTGAGACTTACTGCTGAATAAGCTCACACTTTCTAGTTCTTTCTGAACTGTGGCTGGCTGATTCAACTCAGCTGTTCTGGCTCAAAACTCCTCTCCAAGATGACTAATTCAATCTGGCTTCTCACTTGGCCTCTGACTAAATTGCTCTGCTTGGTTTCAAACTAACTCTGGCAATCTGTTCTAATCTTCTGGCTCCTTCTCATTCTCTGGCTTGTTCTGTCTTCACCTGTGTCTAGTTTGTTCTCTCTGTAACCTGTCTCTGTAAATCTCTCCCAGTAAAACTGCCTCCTCTTTTCTCTCCCTCTCTGCACTGCTCTCTTAAATAGCCTCTCTCTTTTCCTCTCTTCTTGTGAGAGTTGGGCAGATCCCATTCTGTCAAATCTTTCTCTAATTCATCATTTTGTCTGCCAGTCAATTAGATACCACATTCAAACATGGGTGCTTCCTTCTACAAACTAATTTTACCTTCATTGTTTGGGATTAAAGGTCTATACTAAGAGTGTGTCTGTATTCCAGCCAGAGGGATTAAAGGTGTGTGCTAAGGGCTAAGCCACAGCACAACCAGAAATAGAAACAGTCCTCCCCCCCCCTCCCGCCCCAGTAAATGACACAATCTTAGGTTTACAGTGTGACCTGAGTCACGATAGTACAACACTAAACAAATTGTCTTCAGGAATCATTGAGTTTTACATCAGGCTCCAAAAACTGTTGTCAGGCCTTAATTGTGACTTGAGACACTGGGTTATATTTCATTATTTAATGAACTTATTAAAGCAGATAAATGAGGTTTATAGGTTTACATGAATCTCCCTTTCCCCTCCCCAGACAGGGTCTCCTGTCAGTAAGGATGCCCTAGAGCTCTGCCACACATCCAAGGATGACCCTGGACTTCTGATCCTGCTTGACTCCATCTCCTTACAGAGAGAGCACTGGCTACTCCACACCCAGTTAGATTAATCTATTCTCTGTCTCTCTCTCTCTCTCCTTTTTATTTTTGAGACATAGTTTCTCTGTATAGCCCTGGCTGTCCAGGACCTCATTATGTAGACCAGCCTGGCCTTCAAGTCACAGAGATCTGCCTGCCTCTGGCCCCAGAGTGCTGGGATTAAAGGTGTGTAGCACAATACAGGGCTCAGCTTGCATTTTAAAGCAGTCTTTTATGTCAGATTTAACATTCACAGGATTCCTTTTAAAATAATAGATTCATTCTGCTAGAAAAACAACCTCTGGTACTTGATAAACAGGTTCACATTATTTAAAAGAGTAAGTAGCTTTCTCAGTTGAGTGTCCTAGCTCCCACAAGCCACCACCACTTGAAGAAAGCAGAACACCCAGTAGTCTCTGTGCCCACACGATTAGAGTCATTTATTCCAAAATTGGAGCAAACTGCTGTTATTTCCACCCTGGTTAAAGCAATGTTGCTGATAAAAGAAACTCCGAGAGTGAAGGATATAATTAATAGCTCTATGACGGGGTCGCCATGCAGGGCAGAAGCCTCACACTAGCAATTCCTTACGTTAGGTCTGCTTCTTGGGCGCTCGTCAAGAGGAGTGACAATCTTCATCTGGGATGGGTGGACTCTGCCAGTGCCTTCTCCCCGTTGGCATTCCAAGTAATTATTTTCTGCCTGCTTCAGGATCACAAGTACATCCCCACGCTGTAAAGCACAACGGCACTCTCTGAAGCAATTATTATTTAATAAAACATTATTACTTTTCCACATTTTAATCTTTGGAGCCCAAAGCATTTAATAATGTGTAATAGCAGGAACAGAGGGCAGCGTTTTAGTTTTTTGTTTTTTTTTTAATCAGTCAGTAAAAAAAGAGCTTGACTTTACCTTACAAGAGAGTTCCGTGGGGTTTTGGGAGACAATGTCTTCATTGGCAATTCCATGAGGCACAGACAGCTTAAATGTAAACCAGAAAAGAATTATTCATAATCCCAAACCATCACCTGCTGCTGATCACTTTGGCATGTGTGCTGAAGTACGACTTCTTCAGAAGGTGCGCTCTCAGGCAGGCCTCAACCCCCAGGATCCTGTGAGGCCACCATTTCTCCTGGGCACCGAAGCTCTCAGGATGTGGAGCTGAGCCCACAGGATTGAAAGGGTTGAGTGTGACCTCACATTCTCTGGGAGCGCTCTCTGCAGGGCTTTACTGATGGCTTCCGTATGCCTCGTAGTCTCCCTGGCAGCCAGTGTCTGTCTGCTTGAAGTCCAGGGACTTCCTGTTCCCTCAACGGTCTGAACTTATGATGGTTTTTAGCCCCAGGGGTAAAAGGTTCTGTTCCTGCCTTGGTAGATTTTGGCTGGTGAGTACTTGTCTGAAGTTCTATGGAGAACCCAAGAGCAAAGACACAGAGCACAAGGAGGTGAACTTGTAATCTGGGTTGAGCAGCGTTGTCACTCCTTTCACATCTCCACAGCACCCCGGGCTCCTAGGGCACATAGATTCCTAATAGTAATTTAGTGGTGGTGTAGCCATGGGGGGTAGGAAGTGGATTTAAGGATGTATTTTATAATGAGACATATCACTCTAAACGGACCATCATTTTTAATCACTGATTTCTTTGAATTCCTTAAATAGTTTGACATTACACAGAACCCCAAGTGGAACCTGGTTCCCCTTGAATGAACAGTTTTGGCCTAGGATGGCCAAAGTAAACAAAGAACACACCACTAATTAACCCTGTATTCATGGTATAGTAAAATGCTGAGGAGTGAGGGCCCAGTGCCAGATTGTTCGGTGTTAATGTCCTGGTTTTACTGCTAACTGGCTTAAATCTCTAACTGTCTCATTCTCCTTATTTATACAATGGGGATAATAAAAGTATCTAATCTACTAGGCTAGTTTTGAATAGTGCCTAGCTAATAATTACTTCTTGATACATACCAATTACTATGTTACTTTATTTATTAAGTAGTCTATCCCAAAGACTACGCCTTGAGTTTGGCTAGTTAAAGTTTCATTAGTTTATACTTCATCTTAGTGGGGGTGGAGGAGTGGGGGGTGGGGGTGGGAGTAGAGGTGTGGGGTGTGGGAGAGAGAGAATGAGAAAGAGAGAGGCAATGAGTTTCATTAATTTAAATGACTGTGAATATATTATCTGTTTTTTGTTTTTTTTTTTTTTTTTTTTTTTTTGTTTTTTTCGAGACAGGGTTTCTCTGTGTAGCCCTGGCTGTCCAGGAACTCACTCTGTAGACCAGGCTGGCCTCGAACTCAGAAATCCGCCTGCCTCTGCCTCCCAAATGCCGGGATTAAAGGCGTTCGCCACCACCGCCCGGCTATATTATCTGTTTTTATCTGTCTATTCTCTTCTCAAAACCAGAATTAGCTTAAAGTAAAAAACACTTTCTTGCTTAATGGAAGTATAGAACAGGATTAAATTACTAACTACTGTTAAACACAGCACTGGCATACAATTATTTAAAAAATAGAAAAAGTTCTCCATGCCCACTTATAAGTTAATTTTCATAAATAATCTCTGTCATTTGTGGGAAACTCAGGCAAAAGTCATTTGGTGAAAAACATCCAAAGAGACCAAAATTAACAGTCAACCATCTCAATTACTGATAAGAACTTTTAACTAGTAGCTACTAAATGGGCATGATAATTATGCTTACAAAGTGAAAAAAAAAAAAACTGTAAGAAAGTCCACTGACCTTAGTAAAAGCTTAACTTCTACTTCATTTAAATGCTACTCACTTAGTGGGCAAAGCAACTGTAAAGCACAAACCATAGGAGAAGATGAGCCACGGCATTTGTCACACTCCCACGGTAGACGCTACTGAGTCAGAGAGATAGCATTCCTATCTGCCTGCTTCCCCTTCCTCGGTGTTTCTAATACTCTGTCTTGAAAACCCAGGGATTTTTGTTTTTATTTTGTTTTCTAAAGATGTATTTGTTTGGTGTGTATGAGTGTTTTGCTTACTGTACGTGAGTGTGTCATGTGTTATGGATGGTTGTGAACTGCTATGTGGCTGCTAGAAATCAACCCGGGGTCCTCTGCATCTGCAAGAACAAGTGCTTTAAACTGCTGAGCCATCTCTTCAGCTCTGGAAAACTGAGGCTTGTGGCAGCCTACCTCTCTAAAGCTTTCTGTGCCAGGGTCCAACCCCACACTTGCTTTTATCACCTTTTAAAAAGAATTACAGGTCTTTCTTATCCTAGCACAAAATCCTTAAGCACCAATATTTTTAAAGTTCAGGCTTACCATGTACTTCCGGTAGAGAGGGTGTCCTGGTTTGGGACGAGGGGGTAGCACCGGATCTGGGTTTTTAAAGACTTGACTCTTGGCTTTTGAGAGTCCAGATGCCAAGTGACTTTGTTTTTTCTGAAGATCCATGTCAGAGGAGGAGCGATTAAAAGGCAGATTTTTATTTGATGACTTGGTTACAGAAAGTTTAGGGGGTGGTGGTCTCTCAGGGGCCCCTTTGGGGGGAGGTCTCCAAACTGGATTGCCTTTTCCATGTACAGGTCTGAAAGGCAAGGGGGAGCCAGGAGTCAGTGCGCGCGTGCACATCACACACACACACACACACACACACACACACACACCACACACACACACACAGAGATAGCCTGGCACAGGCATGAAGAGCTAGTGGGATACAGTTTTCTGAAACCTGCAGGGTGTGCTATTTTTGAGCAAATGACTGTTGCATTAAACATTGTATCAGAGGAAATGGTAAGATGCTCCAGCTTCCTCTTAGCTTGCACTGGAGATTCATTAGCTCAAGACAAACAGGCATTTGCTGTCATGAATGCTATAATGTCCCAACTGCTCCTAAATCCACTGACTATTGCAGGAAGCTAAGTACTATCTCTCACAGTCTGAGACAAAAGCTTAGACAGGAGATGATATCAGGTGTGTGTGCTTCGATTGTTTGCATAATTAGAAAAGGAACATCAAAATCCCCTAATGGTCACATTATGTGTTACTATTAAAACTCTTAATTTAGATTAGCATAGAGTCCTAAAAATGGAATAGGACAGTTACTGGTTTGAAAACCTTTTTCCTAATCTCTAAATGGAAATAAACTTCAACATGGCAATGCCTTCTGAAAGTGTGACAGCCTTTGTTCAAATACCTCTAGAGTCCTGGGGATAGGCCAGCTCTGAGTTCTCTTCAGAGATGCTGAGAAACAGGCCTGCCTTTCCTAATAGGAGGGTGTTTATGAGCAAGACTCCACAAAAGGAACTGTTTTTAGTTTGGAAAGCTGTTGTATTTATTTGGAAAAAGTATCAAAGACTCACTCATGTTTGTGCTCTGTAGGTTTTTGGATCTTGTTAAAAGAAGAAAAGATCAGAGAGTCCCATAACCTGCTGTCACAAGCAGACTTTGGGCTGGCAGCCTCTCTCCAAGGCAAGATCTAAGGCTCACAGTCCTGCATACAGAAGATAGTGGACAAGAGCCAGTTCTCCACAGCATCCCTCCAACTTCCCACATTATACCTACCTTGGTGGCAACCTGGGGGTCCTTGTACCAAGCCTCCTGATTCACTGGCTTGCTCCAGTTCCTACAAATGTCACAGAAGGCTTTTTAGTTGAGACTAACCCAAAACAAGAGTTTGTAAGAGAAAGTGGGGTCAGCTTTTTGGGTGATTATTTAAGTAGAAACTCTGTGAAGTTAGGGAGATCAGCTGAGAAGGACTTTCAGTATTATACATGTACATATATACGCCCTTGCTGGCTTGGAACTATGTAGACCAGGCTGGCATTGAACTCACAGAGATTCACCTGCTTCTGTGTCTAGAGTGTTAGGATTATAGGCATGATCTATTGTGTCCAGTCATAAAGCACAGTGAGAGCACAGGATAGGTTGAGCAGGGCTCTGCAGCCAAATGATGGACAAGAGGATTTGGAGGAGGGAGAGGTCAATGGAGAGATTTCTTGGGGGTTGGGGGTGGGGCTCAGCTGGTCTGTTTCATAGGCTTTCCTAGACCAAGGACTGGGAAATTATTCCTCTGTTTAGTGCGAAACAGAAAGATCTCAAAGACCAAGCAGGCCTCTTTGTTCTTTTCTTCTCGGTGTTTTCAGTTGAAATCTTGAAAGTATTTACTCCCAAGACCAACTTTCCCTTTTCCAGTCATTAAGACCCCAGCACACACCCAGGAAATACAGTCTCTAAGACTTTAAAGGGAAAACTTTTCTAGCCCTCTAAAATTACTCTGCATTAACAGTTACTCAGTTATTGCTTAGGAATCTTTAAGCAAATCCAAACTGTTTCATCCTCATAACAAATGAGTTAAAACCTCTTTTCACAATTTTTAAATTCATGCTATTTATAACATTTCCTTAAATACCAAGTGATTAATCGCCAATAACTATGATAATTTAAACATGTTTCGATGTCTTAAAAACCTCATTTTTTAAAAAACAAATTAAGCTTGCCCTTAAAACTTGGTTTCACTAATGAGTTCAGTTAATGTAGTGAAGCAAGCCGCCAGCTCATAAACCCTGCAATATTCCAGAATATAACCCACGCCTTATAAACACGCGGCTGCCTGTAATTCTTCCTGACAATATTGCTCTGATAAAATGCATGTCTTTCCTTGGCCACCTTTAAAATTAAAGCAAACAAACTTTAGCAGACAAGGAGAACTTTTTTTATTGATTTTCCTCAAAATTAGTTGTGGGTTATGCCTTAATAATTAAGGGAAATTTCAGTGGGAATATTAATGTGTAACTGTGATTTGGAAGGGTATAAATCTTATGGTGTACAACACACTAGCTGCGGCTTTCTGGGCAGAGGCTTGTCTTCTCTCTGTTTTCAACAAGGCTTTACCACAACTGAACTACATCTATGTAGATTTGTCATATATTTAAAATACCTTTCTGATCTCTCACTTGAGAAACTTTTAAGTTGGAACAAGAAAGGCACATCCTGGAAGACACCGCCATAGGTGACACCTCCAACGGTGACAAAGTGGCCCTATTGCTGCAGTTGTCTTAGTGTTTGCTCAGTTTGGGTTGGTGCCCAGGTTCTGCCAACAGTCCTTGAAGATTACTGACTAGAGTTTCTCCCTCTTCAGCATTCCACACACACTGTGAAGCCTTTCTGTATCTTAGCTTTTTCCTAGTTCTGGGATCCCGGAATTCTGGTGTCTGAGATGCTGGCCAAGTTCCTGGCAGAGGTCTTTTTCTGATCACAGCATTTCTATTTGCACCATCTACATTAGAATCATACTTTAATTTTGGAAAAATTCCTCCCCTTCCCATTTCTTTTTGAGAGGGAACTTTGAGGTATAGCATGGATAAGAGTGGAACTCATGGTCCTCCTGTCTCAGCTTCTCCAAGTACTAGGGTGACAGGTGGATGTCACCATACCCAGGGTATATATCATGGGTAAGCCCATCACTTAAGTGATGGAAGTGAGGTTTGGCAACTGTGGCCACTCGGGCTGATAAAGGAGAAACAGCAGGTGAGTTTTGTGCAGTGAAAAGGACAGTTGGGAAAGGCTGTCTATCCTCCGTCTGCAACACTGACACTTTCTACAGGACTTGCTCTCACCTCTAGACCTCATGGCCTCTAGTCTAAATAAATTTAGTAATTCAATTCCTAAAACAAAATTTTTAGGCATGTGTTTGACGTTAGACTCTAGAAATCACACACAAACCACCGAGTTTATAATCTGTTTCCTTCAGACTCGTTGTGTCTATTATGGTCTGCATGTATGAGCACACAGGAGACCCTGACTCCCTGTGATTTCCTCCTGCTCCTGTGAGGCTGGGATGTAGCTATGGACACCGGAGCTCTCTGGGTAGCTTAGTTTATCCAATCCTGTTTTCTTTTAAATGTAGGTGTCACTCATGGACTGCGTGACGCCACAGGTGACAATCCCGGTGTTTCCATAGCATGGTCAACCACAGAACCTGGCACAGCTCTTGCTGGAGAGTGTGTGCCTGCTCAGCACAGCTCCCTTCAGGAGCTTTTTGAGAGTGGACGCCTGAGACCTTTGCAGATCTCAACAACTACATTCCTCCATACGAGTTTGGGATCACAGTATGGCAGGGACCCTACGATCTGCTTTTGGGCTTTCTTTGCCCAGTTTTAATAAAAATTTATTATCAAGTACTTTGAAGATACAAATGATCACTAAATTTTAATTCATTCTACAGAAGAATCTCATTAACTTGGTATTGGCTAATTTAATTTAATGTCTTTTTCAAAGAAATTTCTCTTCACAAGATGATCAGATGGGCTTGCCTGTATGATGAGCACAGTTAATGCACAGGGTAAGACTATTATAAAAATTGAACTGAATTGGTTTAAAGACTTTAAGAATTGATTTCTCTTGAAACAAGCCATAAAGATCGCCCACTAGGATGGAATTTTTAAAAATGCACATGGGAATAGTATTAAGGTTGAAATACAATTCATATATAAAAGGTTCTAGGTATGCTAACAAATGCATGTATTTTATTTCAATTAAAAGTTTTTCTTAAATTTCAAAATAAAAAATTCTTAGTTATTTTAAATTTTTTTTTAAATAAAAATAGATTTGAATGTTTTAAACAAAATCCGACAAATTGACTAATCCATTTCTCCAAATATTAAAGTTTTGGGGAAGTTATAATAACATCCTCATTATTATTATGGTATCATATAAAAGACAATGTCATTATAATGGTACAGGAGAAATTATTTTATAGTGAAGTACAATGAATGAATCTAATCCTTCTATAGGGACTTGTAAAATAGTGAATGTAACATTAAGTAAGCACATAAGGTTTAACAATTGGGTTCTAATAAGATATTTCTAAAAAAAAATCTAGCCAATGGTAAGATAATTTAAACAGCAACTGAACGCTTAGAACTGGTTCAGAACTCTGTCTTAGGCCTAACAACCCCACAGTATCACTTACTGGGTTTCTAGTTCTGTCAGAGTTACTGAGTCTTCCAGACACTGCACTGTAAGTATTTCCAACTGGCTTTTCAGCAGGGAGAGGAGGTGGGCTTTGTGATTCCTCGTGTAAACCTAGAGGAAAGACAGAAGACAGACGTCACCAGCAATGGCTGGTCTAGGATTCCATATAACGAACTGAATGTTTGGGCTCCCTAGGAAAATGGCAGAGAGGAGAGATCCTCACCTGGAACCAGACAGTTCAGTAATGAGAAAGAGCTCCCAGCAGACCCCTGAAAAGTGAGTGAGCTACACGCTATAATAGTGGGATAGCATCTGCTAAGAATGATCAGTCAGGCATTAACTTGGGCACTCCAAACAAAATCACCATCCCTGTGTCAGACCTGTCTGGTCTACTTGTAGCTGGTACTATGTGTGGCAATTTTGGTTTAAATCTTACTTAAAGTAAAATGAAGTCAAAATGTTTGCTCTTTAATTGTGCTAGCCACATTTCCAGCAGTCAGTTGCCACTGGCGGATAGCTACTACAGTGTCCATCACGGATAAACTACTGCCAGAGAATAGCATACTAGACAATATGCTACCTGTGCTAGAGACACTGGAATTAAGAAAGCTCTAAGTGAGCTGTTTAATTTATTAATGTCAGTAATTGTCAGGTTTGTTTGTTTGAACTAAAAGCTTGTGTTCATTCTAGCAAGACATGGTCCTTAGTACGGCGGAACACCCAATCCTACCCATTCACAAATAATTAAATGTTTCTGATAATTTAGGTTAATGGCCATAATTAGCCTCAATTACTGAAACAATATTTTTATATCCAAACCACACACGTAGCTTAGTAGTATTCCCAACTTACTTTAAAGAAAGAAAATAGAGATGATTAGATTTAATTATTGCCAGATAATTAAAATCTGTGTGCAGGAATACTTCTTGAAGGGAAGACTGTGACATATTGCAGGAGGCTAAAGCCACCTTTACACTGTCTGTGTAGTCACTAAGTATACAAGTACTACTAAAAGTACATGGGAATTCTCATTTGTTCAAATGAATACTTGTAATTTCTAGCTCCAGTGAAAAACCTCTAACATGAAGAAGATCTGTCAGGTTCCTGTTTTACCCAGAGACAGGAAAACATTATAAAGGGAGAAAAATGCTCCCAAGCTCGCTACTAGGAAAACAATGATTTAAGGGCTTGTCGTGAGAGGCAGGACACACAGAATCACTCAAGTCAGTTAGTCACCTTCCTGAAACACCCTCCCACTGTGACAGGTTCTCAGCCTCACAAGGAGACAATCATGTTATTAAGAGTTCACTGGAACAAGAAGTCAGCTGGACCTTACCTGCAGAAAGGGCACAGGGCGAACCTGTTATGGGTATGACTGCTTTCAGGATCTGGCAAGGGCCTGAAGGAATGCAGGGGACCAGCAATGTGTGTTACCTGGGAGGATGTCTTAGGTTCCAGGGTAAAGAGCTGCAGGTTCAAAGATTCTAAAGGACCTTACACACAAGCTGTTCTCTTCCCTGTCCATTCCAGATTCTTTGGACATCAGAAATCATGTTCTTTTTCCTCTGCTGCATTTATGCATTGTTTAAAAACTCTACCAATGGGGGCTGGGGAAGGCTCAGGGACTAAGAGCACTGGTTCCTCTTCTAGAGGGCCCAGGTTCACAGCACGCACATGGAGGCTCACAACCGTCTCTCATTCCAACTCCAATGTATCTGAAATCTTGTTCTTTTTCCTTGAGCACTGCCTGCACACGGTACAGAGACACACATGCTGGCAAAACCCACATTAAAAAAAAATGATTTACAAATTGTACTAACAGAACTCTGGAGAACTGACTTACGCTGGCCCCAATGACTCTTGGAAGGCTATCTTGGCATACCAGTTCTCACGCCCACCAGGGCAGATTCACCTTTAAACGGTTTCTGGGGTGTTGCTTGGAGATTCATTTAAGATGGTTCCTTAGCTTATCTTTTCACAATTTCAGAGTTAATAACCCAATTTAGGAAAAGTAAACGGTAGGCTGGACACTGCTCACACTAGGAAGGCCTGCTGACAAGTTCTGTTGTTAACTGGCACTCAGAACTTGTACTGTAGATGGGACCAACTATCATTTACTTGATTAATTTTTTTTTTTTTGATACAGGTTTCTCTGTATAACTGCCCTGGCTGTTCTGGAACTCAACTCTGCTTACCAGGCTGGCCCTGAGCTCAAAGAGATCCACCTGCCTCTGCTTCCTGAGTGCTAGGATTAAAAGCATGTACCTGGTACCTGGTTAGTTGGTACCAACTAACCATCTTTAGAACGAACAAATCAGAAGACTCTGTCTCGGCTCAACAGTGACTTTCCTTCCAGGCATCTGGAACTTTAGAATCTGTCCGGGTTTTTATGGTGGGCTATGTATCTAGTCTTCAGGAACAGCAGTCGGTAAAGCATCTCTAGGTTTCCGTTTAACATTTTGTGTGTTGTCCTAACTCACTACAGGGAGACTGAAGTCTGTCCTTTGTGGTGTGACCTCACTAGAGGATTCCTGGAAGCTTATTTCTCGTTTCTATCACATTATACCCCATTTACCTTTCCCCTTGGTGGATTCTGTGTCATTTACTCTTACAGTAAAAAATCGTAACCATGACTACTGAGTCCTGAGGAGTCCTAATGATTCATCACCTTGGCGGTGGTCTTGGGAACACTGGCATTAGAGTAAATTTAAGAATAGAAGTTGTGAACTGAGGGTATAACTCATGTAAACCATGAGAGAGGACTGGATTCTAGCCTTCGCAAGAACCCACATGAGGTTTCTATAGTAGTGATCTTTGTATTTTACTATGCCTGTAAAATCCAGAATAAGGCTACAAGATAACAGTAAAAGAGTGAGTGACCCCAAGAGCTACAATGTTACGCCTTTCTCTACTATATTACAACGACAAAAGCCATCATGTCACCATTTTCCTAATCAACACTACCTTCAAAGAAGCAAGACTTGCCAGAAATCGAACGTGTTGGCTTTTCTCCTCATTTTTCACAGCAACTCTGTTCAATCTCAGCTACTTGCTGAGCGCTATCAATTAATAAAAGACCATTAAGAGACTAAAACCATTATGATGCTTCTTGGAGGTGTCTTAGAGAAAAGCCAGTCCCCTAAGGTCAAGTGTATGGGGGCTCCAGCCCTGGACACAGACAGTGCCTGTGTTTGGAGGAATCAGCAGGACCTCTTGTCAGACAAAAGCAAAGGCATCTGTGGGCCTGGTGAAAGCTCTGCAGGCATAAATGAAACCAGAGGCCCCTGGAAAGCTGAGTCATGATTCCCAGCAATGCCAGGAACTGCTCCAGAACTCGCAGATTTTCTTTTCTTTCTTAGTGTCTCTTGTAGCTTAGGCTGGACTTAAAACTCACTGTGTAGCCAAGGATGACCCTGAACTCCTGATCCTCTAGCCATAACTTTCTGAGTGCTAGAGTTACAGGTGTTCTCCATCTCTCCCTGTTTTATACACTTCCTGGAATTGAACCCAGGACTTCCAGCATGCTAGGCAATCAGTCTATCACCAGAGTCAATCCCCAGCCCTAAATACCAAGTTTTTGAGGCACACTTAAAGTGGATATAATATTTCATTTACTGTATGTTTAAAAGACTCATTAAGGATGTACACAAAAGTGTAGGGTTATACAAATTTTAAGATGATATTTATTTTGCAATTTAGTCATTCTAAGAAGTATAATTGTTAGATATTTCTAAAGCTTTGAACAATCCACACATATGAAGCCTGAGCTGACTGGAACAGTACACCCCTGATACACATATCTAACTTCATTTGCTATTTGCTTCACCTCTTTCCTACCACCTTTACCAGAGGCACTGATACAGGATACTATGATTGTTCCCAGATTCACAGTCTCTTACTCTCTTTGTCTAAAATCAACCTTAAAGAAAGACAGAACACACATTCTTGGTGATAATTCTCCAAAGAATTGGGAAAGAACACCTTGCTCCAGGATGTCCATGACCGTGAATAACAAACAGCAGGTAATGCGTAATTTCCAAAGCAGACATTGATAAGTTAATTTAGATTTCTCCTAGGCTCTTGGAGGAGTAAATTAGGAACACAGAAGAGCTTACATTTTCCTGGTTTGGCTGGGATTCTTATTACAGTAGGCTTCCTGGTGGGCACCGGCTGCCGTGCTCTTTCTTTTGTTGCTTCTGGTTTTGTGGGGAGCTGAAAGGGATCTAATGAAAAACATAGTTTATTTTGCATGTTTTAGTTAACACAGATTCAAACAAAAAAGCCTCATTCATAATTTAAGAGTCATATTTCTCATGCCCCAGGGAAAACTATTCATGGATAAACAAAATCTCAGTTTGCAGAGACAAAAACAAAGTTGGAGCTCATAAAAGGAAAATAATTTAGTACCCCGTAAATAATTCATATGGCTCTCTTCCTCTCTGATGAGAGAGATCCAGGACAATCCTGAATTATGTAGAAGCCGGCTTTCAGGGGAGTGTAATCATTTCATAAATGTCTGCCTGCGAAGGAGAGGCAACTGCAACAGGCAATCTTTCCAAGCAGCAACGCCCCAGGCCCCCAGGAGGGCTCGGCTCTGCACAACCTTGTGCAAGGCTGCCATACACACCCACTGGCTCACCAGAAGCCTCCTCCTCCCCTCACAGGACCTGACACTGGGAAGGGCCCAGCTGTCTCAGATTCAGTTTTTAGTGATGCTACACTTCTATAATGTGGAAGTAAAAATGGTTTTATTCCAAAAATAAAACATCTCCCTTCAAATAGCTCACTCTGGGGCAAAGATATACGACTTACCATTTCTCCATCTTCATTATTTATTTTAAGTAAATCAGATATGCCTAAGGTAAGTATTTTAAATCAAAACAACTATAAACCCATTTTTTTTTTAAACAGAAAGAAATGAACTTTAATGTAAATGCTCTTTTTCATTAGTTTAGAAATATGCCTATAAAAATGTTTGCATGTAGGCCTGGAGAGATGGCTTAGCACTTAAGAGTACTTGTTGCTCTTGCAGAATATCTGAGTTTGGTTTCCGGCACCCTATCAGGCCTGTAACTCCAATCCAGGAGATCCACTGTCTTTTTTGGCCTTCATTGATTCCAGGCACATATGTGATACATAAATACACATGCATGGAGGCACACCCCCCATAAAAATAACATTTAAAAAATGTTTGTAAGCATGGAATATGCTTATGCATGCCTGTGTGTGTTGTGTGCTGGTTCACATGCATGTGCATGTTACATGTTACAGAGGTCAGAAGAGGACACCTGGTAACCTGCTGTATCGCTCTTACCCCTTGGAGGCAGGCTATTTTATCAAACCTGTAGCTGGCTGCTTTTTTTGGCTAGGCTGATTGGCCAGTGAGCTCCAGTGATCTATCTTTACCCCACTTTAAGCTGGGATTGCAGATGCACAGGCGCATACATGGACTCTGTGGATGCTGGGGATCCAAATCCAGGCCCTCCTGTCTGTGCAGCAGGTAGGCACTCATACCCACTGAACCACCTCCCCGGCTCCTATAGATTTCTTTTTAAATGATGGGAACCCAAAGCTTGAGAAAGAGGTCAGTTGGTAAAAGGCTTGTCATGCAAACATGGGGACCTGGCTTAATCCCTAGAATCCATGCAAAAAGGATTTTTTGTGCACTGAGGAAGCAGTGACAAGAGGGTCCTAGGGTTGGCTGGTAAGCCAATACAGCAGAAAGGGGGAGCGCTGGCTTCAGTGAATACCCTGTTTAAGGAAAAAAAAGGGGGAGGGCAGCAGAAGAAGACACTGGTATCAGCCTCTGGACTCTGCATGCACACAAGTGTTCGCACCACACAGACACAGACAGACAGTCACCCTCTCTTCCCACAAAAATAATTAAAAGAAAAAAAGAAGAAGAAAGACGGAGACCTGAGAATAAATGGAATAGTAAAAAGAAAATGGTATGCTCTATAGCATCTTCCCTTCTGTTCATCTCTCCTGCCCCTGCCTCTGTGCTGCCTTCCCCTGCTCTGTGCTGCTCCCTGCCTGCCAGAACCTAGGACTGTCAGCCTTCCTTATCCTCTACTCTGCGAAGCTTGGCCTTCCTTCAACCACCTTAACCCTTATCAACCCCTCAGTAGTTACATCCATTTTCGTATCTCTCTCAGGATCTGTTTCTGCTGGAAAAGGACTAGTTAAAATAATCAGGGCTAATCAAGTTCAGTGTAGCAACCTTTCATGTGTATTCTGCTGTAGTTGCTGCCTCTGGCATCTCAATGTTCGTTACTGGTATAGTTTGGCCAACATTGCTGGTCTGGATCTACATAGTTAATTTAGATTTCTCCTAGGCTCTTGGAGGAGTAAATTAGGAACACAGAAGAGCTTACATTTTCCTGGTTTGGCTGGGATTCTTATTACAGTAGGCTTCCTGGTGGGCACCGGCTGCCGTGCTCTTTCTTTTGTTTGCTTCTGGTTTTGTGGGGAGCTGAAAGGGAATCTAATGAAAAACATAGTTTTATTTTGCATGTTTTAGTTAACACAGATTCAAACAAAAAAGCCTCATTCATAATTTAAGAGTCATATTTCTCATGCCCCAGGAAAACTATTCATGGATAAACAAAATCTCAGTTTGCAGAGACAAAAACAAAGTTGGAGCTCATAAAAGGAAATAATTTAGTACCCCGTAAATAATTCATATGGCTCTCTTCCTCTCTGATGAGAGAGATCCAGGACAATCCTGAATTATGTAGAAGCCGGCTTTCAGGGGAGTGTAATCATTTCATAAATGTCTGCCTGCGAAGGAGAGGCAACTGCTACAGGCAATCTTTCCAAACAGCTACGCCCCAGGCCCCAGGAGGGCTCGGCTCTGCACAACCTTGTTCAAGGCTGCTATACACACCCACTGGCTCACCAGAAGCCTCCTCCTCCCCTCACAGGACCTGACACTGGGAAGGCCCAGCTGTCTCAGATTCAGTTTTTAGTGACGCTACACTTCTATAATGTGGAAGTAAAAATGGTTTTATTCCAAAAATAAAACATCTCCCTTCAAATAGCTCACTCTGGGCAAAGATATACGACTTACCATTTCTCCATCTTCATTAATTTAAGTAAATCAGATATGCCTAAGGTAAGTATTTTAAATCAAAACAACTATAAACCCATTTTTTTTTAAACAGAAAGAAATGAATTTAATGTAAATGCTCTTTTCATTAGTTTAGAGATATGCCTATAAAAATGTTGCATGTAGGCCTGGAGAGATGGCTTAGCACTTAAGAGTACTTGTTGCTCTTGCAGAATATCTGAGTTTGGTTTCCGGCACCCATATCAGGCCTGTAACTCCAATCCAGGAGATCCATTGTCTTTTTTGGCCTTCATTGATTCCAGGCACATATGTGATACATAAATACACATGGAGGCACACCCCCCATAAAATAACATTTAAAAAATGTTTGTAAGCATGGAATATGCTTATGCATGCCTGTGTGTGTGTGTGTGTGCTGGTTCACATGCATGTGCATGTTACATGTTACAGAGGTCAGAAGAGGACACCTGGTAACCTGCTGTATCACTCTTACCCCTTGGAGGCAGGCTATTTTATCAGACCTGTAGCTGGCTGCTTTTTTTGGCTAGGCTGATTGGCCAGTGAGCTCCAGTGATCTATCTTTACCCCACTTTAAGCTGGGATTGCAGATGCACAGGCGCATACATGGACTCTGTGGATGCTGGGGATCCAAATCCAGGCCCTCCTGTCTGTGCAGCAGGTAGGCACTCATACCCACTGAACCACCTCCCCGGCTCCTATAGATTTCTTTTTAAATGATGGGAACCCAAAGCTTGGGAAAGAGGTCAGTTGGTAAAAGGCTTGACATGCAAACATGGGACCTGGTTTAATCCCTAGAATCCATGCAAAAAGGATTTTTTGTGCACTGAGGAAGCAGTGACAAGAGGGTCCTACGGGTTGGCTGGTAAGCCAATACAGCAGAAAGGGGGAGCGCTGGCTTCAGTGAAATACCCTGTTTAAGGAAAAAAAGGGGGAGGGCAGCAGAAGAAGACACTGGTATCAGCCTCTGGACTCTGCATGCACACAAGTGTTCGCACCACACAGACACAGACAGACAGTCACCCTCTCTTCCCACAAAAATAATTAAAAGAAAAAAAGAAGAAGAAAGACAGGAGACCTGAGAATAAATGGAATAGTAAAAAGAAAATGGTATGCTCTATAGCATCTTCCCTTCTGTTCATCTCTCCTGCCCCTGCCTCTGTGCTGCCCTTCCCTGCCTCTGTGCTGCTCCCTTGGCCTGCCAGAACCTAGGACTGTCAGCCTTCCTTATCCTCTACATGCTGCAGAAGCTTGGCCTTCCTTCTAACCACTCTTAACCCTTATCAACCCCCTCAGTAGTTACATCCCATTTTCTAGTATCTCTCTCAGGGATCTGTTTCTGCTGGAAAAGGACTAGTTAAAATAATCAAGGCTAATCAAGTTCAGTGTAGTCAACCTTTCATGTGGTATTTCTGCTGTAGTTGCTGCCTCTGGCATCTCTAATGTTCGTTACTGGTATAGTTTTTGGCCAACATTTGCTGGGTGAGTTTGGAGGGAGAAGAAAATGTTGAGGTTGAAATTGAACTCTGTGCCACTCTACCTACACATTCTCACACGCAGAGTCGGGGCGTGCAGGGCCATGGCTCAGGGTGGGGGTGGGTGGAGAAAAGCATGTCAAGAGGTACTGCAGAGGCTGGCACAGGAACATCCAAATCCAGCTTGCAGGGGAGGCCAGCTGCAGGAAACCCTGCCCCTAACCCTGCACTCTCTAGAAGGCATATCTCAACAATCCTGTCAGGGGTCAGCCACTTTGGTTTAAGCTCAAGGATTAAACACAAGAAGAGATGCTACAGTTTATATGCAAAGTGCTCTCAGCGTCCCAGATGCCCACTCCTACCCTCTTTCTTCCTCTTAGTTTTCCTGTCACTAGCTCCTTTTAAATAACTGGCTCGGTCATGTGTACTTATCCTGCTATGCACACCCTGGTGAAAAAGTGTGACACTGTTGCAGATTGGCTGGCCCCACAAGCTGATGGGCCCCAGCTGTGCTCACTGAGTCACGAGGCCATCTGCATGTTGTGTTGGGCTGAGATCCATGTGACACCAAAAGAGGACAAACAGCACCATTCCAAATCCCTGGGAAGCAAGGGGGATCAAAGGCTTGGTCTTTATCTCCATGGTGGAGCCTGTTCCAAGGACAGTCACATCCCCTCTAAATGAGCCACACCCTCAACGGCAGAAGTTGACCCATCCCCCACCCCCCACCCCCGCCAGTATGGGCAACATACAAAGCAAGCATGGCACCTCCCTTTGTGTTGGTGGACTGCAGGCACAGCCCAGGAGGCCACATCATTGACATATGTTTAAAGGACTAAAGTTCATGACCTTTGGTCCTTGGCCTTTTTTTTTTTTTTTTTTTTGAGACAAGGTTTCTCTGTGTAGCCCTGGCTGTCCTGGAACTCACTCTGTAGACCAGGCTGTCCTCAAACTCAGAAATCTGCCTGCCTCTGCCTCCCAAGTGCTGGGATTAAAGGCGTGCACCACCACTGCCTGGCTCCTGGGCCTTACTTTTAGAAAATTACTCTAGAAACAAAAAACACTGGAAATAAATATTTCTGGGAGTATATGTTATAGGATCTCTTTCATTCTTTCTTTCTTTCTTTCTTTCTTTCTTTCCTTTCTTTCTTTCTTTCTTTCTTTCTTTCTTTTTTTTAGAAACAGAAGCAAAATACAGGGCAACAACAGGGGAAATCTTTGAATATTCAACTCCAAAATACTTTAAATTTATTATTGAAAAAAAAACAAAACAAAACTGGGAAGAGGTGGCACATGCCTTTAATCCAAACACTTTGGAGGCAGAGTCAGGCAAATATCTGAGTTCAAATGTAGCCAGGGATACATAGAGAAACCTTGTTTCGAAAAATCAAAACCAAAACTAAAACAAAGAATAGGGGGGTGGGAATACATAAAAATAGATGACAAATATATATATTTTAAAAAATATATGTAAGAAAGAACTGCCTCAAATATGTTTTTTCAATGGTTTCAAAAATGACTATAGTTTTAAAGGTGGGGATATTGGATACAAAGAAACAATAGATTGGACCATTAATCTGAAGAGAAGTTGTCAATAAATCTCATTGCTTTTCCAAGGCAACAATAATATTAATCAACAATAATAAGCTATAAAAATAAAAACTTCTCTGGTGACCTTGGGGGATGCAGATACATACATATTACTCATACACACAGTAAGCAAACAGAATCTTAAAAAAGAAAGAAGAAAAAATAATGGGATGGACATGGGGTCTGTTATGATTCCAGGAGCTGTGAGGTAAAGGCAGGGGGATGGCAAGTTTGATGGCAACCTGAGCTACAGAGTGATAAAATCCTGACTGAAGAAAAAAGAAAAAGAAAGAAAGGAGAAACAAGTAGAGAAGATAATTTTGTTAAAGGTAGCACTTACACAATTTAAATGACTCAACACAAATGAAAATCAGGCCTCCTTCCATCCATCTTTTCAGAGTCCTTCTAGATACATCATTTAAGACTTAACACAAGTAACAGTAACTAAAATACCAGGAATACTATTCTTCACCTTTTTGATTTATTTTGAGACAGGGTCTTTGTATCCTGGGCAGTGATACATAGTGATACATAGTTTGATATACAGTGATACATCTTATGTATCAAGCTCACTGAGTAGCTGAGGATAGCCTTGAGTTTCTGAGCCTCCTGGTCCTCACTGAGTGCTGGAATTACAGGACATGTGCCACCATATCAGGTTTATGCAACTGTAGGTTAAACTCGGAGCTTCATGTATCCTAGGTAAACACTCTACCAACTAAGATACATTCCTAGTCCCTGAACCTTGCACTTTAAAAAATGAATAAAATATATGAAGGCTAGGAAATAATAGGTTTGTTTGGTGTCTAGGTACTACATGATACTCCATTGTATTGCATCACACCATAATTCATTTAAGCAGCCCATTGAAACTTATTTCCAATATGCTTTGTAGGTGTACATAATCTGCATAGACTGCAGATGAGAATGACTGCCATAAGTTCATATGTTTGAATATTTGATCCTTAGCTGGTGCAACTGTTTGGGAAGGATTAGGGGGTGTGGCCTTGTTGAAGAAGGCATGTCACTTGGGGGCAGGCTTTAAGGTTTCAAAAGAGCCATTCCTAGTATGTGTGTCTCTTTTTGCCTCCCACTTTCAGATTAAGATGTGAGCTCTCAGCTACAATTCCAGCACCAAGCCTGGCTGCCTGCCTGCCTTCCTGTCTGCTGCCATGATCATCATGGACCCTAATAATTCCTTCTTCTATAAGTTGCCTTGATCATAGTGTTTTGTTACAGCAACAGAACAGTAACTAAAACATATGTGCATTATCTCCAATGTTCTTTAGAACAAGGTCTTAATCTAGAGCCCAGGAGTGGTCTTGACATATTGAAAGATGTACCTCAAACTGTTCATAGATGAATTAATGGACACCCTCTGAAAGGAGATTAAAAGATGCATAGGCTGTATCAGGTTCTCATAATCTGGTGGTCTATAGGTGGTTAATAACCTCCTGGAGATAATTCTACCAGAGCCTGCTCATGCATCACAAGAGAAACACTCTGTCCAAATCTAGGGAAGTCAATGGCATTTTCCTGTATTCTCATTTGCTGTGTTCACTCTGTCTTCTTTCTGGTTTCTCAATTCAACACCAATTACTCTACACGTGTCAACAAACAAGCAGGCTTCTTTATACCTAGGCATGGTCTTCATTACTGGGCTGATAAAAACACTGGTGATTTCTTCCGTCCATTAGCTGTCTGTAATAATATGCTTGCCACTGTAATTAGTTTCCCCATCTCTAGCTTGCTTCTCTGTCATTTCTCTCTCCAGAGTGCTGTTAATAGCAGAGATTGGTCACTAAACTATTAATCCGGTCTGTGTAATGGAGCTGACAGGAGAAGCATTTTTTTTTTTTTTTTGGGACAACTAGGTATGATTTGTAAGGGTTAGAAGTGGAATTGCTAATACTTCTTGGCTTTATTACATTAACCTGGAAGGCATTCTATCTATGAAATGAATCCAATATTAAATTGTCTGTTTTATGAGTTTCCCTTTAATAATTCTCCTAATCTTTACAATGTTTCCACAGTGTCAGTATTTTCTGATCTCTATTTCCTGAGATTAATATGGCAACTTCATTTTATGAATGCTTTATCAGTTCCTCATTAGTTTTGAGGGAAGACAAAGAGGCCCAAAGACAGACTTCTGAGCTTTCTTCTGCGTTCCTCTCCCTAGTTCTGGCTGATGCCTGGACCATTTAGGCAAGGGTTTACAGAGACCATTTATTTACTTATAATGACAATGCCACTGAAATACCAGGAAACCCTCACAGAATCCTTAGTCAAAAAACAAACAAAAAAATCCATCAGTACTGAGGACTGAGGTGATTCTGAAGGTCTCTGGAGGGTAACAAGCATATGGAGTCACAAGGCCGGTGCCAGTGTGCACTCTGGGAAAATCCCTAGAGCGGCTGTGGCTCAGGAGATGATGAACGGCTTGAAAGAGCTTAGAAGGAAGTGGCAGTAATCCAGAACAAAGGCTGAAACTGGGGCAGTATATAGGAATGGGAGGAGTGAGGCAGTTCTGAGGATGGGTCACAAAGTAAAGCAAGCAATGGTGATTTAACAGATGTGAAGTTATCACTACCTCCCAGTCTGCAATGGTGGCAGCGCTCTCCTATGTGATCACAGCAGCCCGGTACTCTCCCCCACCAGGGGTATTACTATGGTGCTTTATATGAGAGAAGAAAGGTACTGCCCAGTTGAGGGAAGTGCTAAAAGGCACACAGCAATTGTGAGAGATGGCTCTACTCCCAATCCAAATAGCTAGATACTCTGCATACAGTGAGAAGACTCAGGGATAGCCTCTCTGTCTCTCTAGGGAAGACTGTGTGAGGCTGTCACCAAGTGAGGTGAGAAATATAGGGGGGGAGGTTTACAAATAGATGAGCATGGAGCTCCCCATTACTCCAGAGTCAAGTGCAATGGTTAAAGTCTGGCATGCAAATGATACATCTTGCCAAGAGAGAACCCTGATGATTAAATGTTGGGTGATGAAGAGGTAGAAATCAAGATGCAGAAAAGGCCAAGTGTGAGCACAGCACTGCAGCCAAGAGTGGAGTGTGTGAGGCTGAGTGTGAGGCTGAGTGTGAGGCATGGTACTGCAGCCATGCTGTGTGTGAGGCCGAGGCATGGCACTGTAGCCACGCCAAATACTTTCTGTTCAGCTTCCTATTTGAAGATGTCTGTCATGATCTGCTTTATAGAACAGAAGAAATGTTCAGCATTTTTAACCAAGTTTTCATTCCCACAGAACCTAGCAGGTTCTAAAAAGGCAACCTCTGTTTGGTTTATATTGTTTTCCCATCCTGCCCTTCTCTGGCACTTGAAACATCAAAAGGTTTATATAAAAAGACATTAGCAACACATTAAAATAGTCTATAAAGTTTTGCTTATTTAGGGAGTCCTGAAAATGCTGGGTAGCAAACATAATTCAAAAAACAGGACTTAGAATTAAAAGATTGCATCTGGGGGCTGGGAATGTAGATTAGTTGGTAGCATGATGAATAAAGCCTTGGGCTTGACCCCAAGGATACCAAATCAAAGTGACACACATACAGACTCACATACACAGACACACACACAAACACACACTCAAACACAAACACATACACACACATGCACACACATTCAAACACATGCTCACACATACAGATACACAAACACACACACATACACTCTCACATACACAAACATATGCTCACACATACACACACAAACACACATACTCACACAAACACTCACACACAAACACACATACTCACACAAACATTCACACACACACACATACTCACACAAACACACATACTCAAACATTCCCACACACACACACTCGAGCCTTGGCTGGAAATGACATGAGGCACTGATAGTCTCTTAGTCTGTTTACTTCATCTGCAATGTGAGGCCACACAGAGGGCTGTCTTAAGTCAAATTAGTTTGAGTCAAAATAAAATAGCATCCATCACAGTGTACAGACCATCAGCAGAAGCTCAATAGTGTTCTCCTTATGCCTTTTATGGTAAGAGATGGATCTTTCTGCTTTATATTGTTGTTATAATGCTGTTGCCAGTTATAATGTTGTGTGCATAATAAACATTTAACAAATATGTCTGCTACCATGTACGAGACACATGGTATTCAGAATTTTTTGTTTCTTTGTGACAAGTCTCAGACATAGCCCAGGTTGTCCTTAAACTTGGGATTTTCCTAACTCAGCCTTGAGTGCTGAGCTATCCTGCTTAGCCACACTTTGGCTTTAAAACTGTATGTATTCTACACCATTCTAAGGTATGCTTAATATTTATAAGATAACAGTTAAAATCTGGAAAAAACACTATCAAGTTTGATATGCCCACAAATCTCATCCAAATAAGTAAACAATAGTAAAAGGAATTTTTCCATAGAGACACAGATCAGCTTGGTTTGACAGATCAAAGATAAACTTTATGTCACTGACAGATAAGCTTTGCTATCTGAACAGTGTGAAGAAAACATTCTCTCCGCCTTTGGGTATTTTAATTATCTTGATCTTGCCATTACCCTTACAATTTTTGAGTTTTAGTTACAGAAATTTGCATTGCCAAGATATTCTGTGAGAATTATGGGAAAGAATCTTGCTAGTGTGTCCTGGCTCTGGGCATCACTTTTCCAGGATGGCTCCTTGGGTTCCTGGCTCTCAGCTAGGACCCCTGTGGGCTCAGCAAATGATTCTCCATTTGTGAAGCTTCCATTTCATCCTCCTAAAGCTGAGTTCCAGATCCTTTCAAGTGAGGCCTGAACTTCAAACTGCTAATTCAGGAAGCCAGCAAAAAATTGGTCCCTAGTCCCTGTCTGCTTATGTCTGGTTGCTATAATAAAATCGATGTGTTCTAGTATCTCTTTCACTGGTCTCCACCGTCCACCCCATGTTCTTCCTTTCCTGTCTCTATGAGCATGTATCCCATGTCTCTTATTTTTGTTTATACCATCTTGAAACATGTGCACATACCTTTATACATATATATGTACTGAATACCAAAACAGTGAGTGAAACTAAAGACACCATTATGAGCTCGGTTCTTTCCACTTCAAATTTTTACTCACCTAGAACCATCTCAGAACCAATGGGTTCTTCAGCAGAGCTCCCCGAGGTGGGCAATACGTCATCGTCAAAGCTGATGAGGTCGATGTCCCCTAGGGCTTTGCTCTGTGGAGCTGGAACTGGGGGATTGGATGGCAGCCCTTCTCCAAGAGACCTGAACGCTTTGGCTTGTGATGCTACTGAGAGTCGGGAGGAACAGAAACCAGTTTCGGTGGAACCGAAGGGTACAGTGGGGCATCTGGGGAGGCTGATTTCTTCGGCAGCAAAGGCCGGGGAGCAGGAGTTGGGATTTTCTTCCCCGGATCAGGGCTCTCGGCCATGGGTCTTCCTCCAGAAGTCTCATGGTTCACGCTTTGTGTAAGGCCAGGAGTTGGTTTCTTTGGCAATTCAGGTTTGGTTACTGGGATGATTCCGGCTTCTTGTGGCGATGAGTATGGGGTGAGCCCTTCTCTGGCAGTCACCTTGAGCCTGTTTTCGGCCCACGAGTCCCATTCTCCAGAAGCTCTGTTAGCAGCTGGCTTGGGCGCCACCAAGGGTTTCCCAGAGGAAACAGCAGGCTTCGGGGGAATCGTGCGAGGAATAATCTCGGGTTTCTTGGGCAGTCCTGGGATTTCTGTGTTTGTCTGACCCTCAAATGCTTTGATCCTGGAAACAATGGTATTTTGGCTTTGTTCTGTGTTCATAATGTTCATCACTGCCTGACTATCTAAATTACAGGTGCTGTCCAGCAGACACTGGGGTGGCCAGTTTTCTCTGGGGGTCACTGGGCTTTTCGGGATATGTTTTTCTTTACTGTTAGCATCCCTAGCTACTGGCCTGAGGTTGCTTTTTGATCTTGGTCTTGGCACTGGACATCTTGTAGCACTGGGGTTTTCAGGACAATTTTGCTCTTCACAAATATCGAAGACTATTAAAGGTGCCACACCTGGGGGGAGATTACCAGCTGAGGCTGCTGGTGAGGGCTGCAGAGGCTTGAGAGGCGCCTGTAGTGCTGACAGGAGCAAAGGGCAAAGTTACAGTGTTATCATTTGAAAAGCAAAAACTTAACAGAAGCTATACAGATTTAAAAATATAAGAGAGGCTACCAAGAGATTTGGTTTCCACTAGGAACTGTTCGAAGTCAGCTTACAGGACGGAACAACTTGTGTTTGCTTTTATAATGTAGTCATTGTATATTTTAAAATACCATTAGACTCCTGGCTCTAAATAGACATCACACAAACCTGGCTGTCAAAACTCAACAACTTTAGTGTTTACTTTCCAAGGCAAGTCGCTCTCATCTCTGTTGCCTGAATATGAAATACTCTAAAGAAGCCCAGAGAACAGTCACCCTTGGCATCTTACCAAGACGAACTTACTAAATACCTTTATTTATTGAGAAATGCTTATTTTCTTATCTATTATTATTGAGAAAATCCTTCTCAATGGAAACAAAGGGGACCTGCGCTAATGCACACTGTGAGTTAAACAGAGGGTGTTTTTGTGAGATGGATGAGAGACTGGGTTACAGCCTTCGAGAAAGATCTATTATAGCAATCACTGCACATCCAAATTAAGAAAGCACACAGTGATCACCAGGCCTAGGAAGCAAGATTCAATAAATTATGCACGACTTGCAAATTATTTTAAAGACAGGAGGCCCGGCTGATTACGGCCCTAGAACTAGGTCAGAATTAGGGAAGACAGACTACTTGCATTACTTGGAGGTGGATCGCTGTCTATTTCTTCTGGGAAGTCGGTCTGCGTTGCAGAAGTACTAGTGCTCCTTGGAGTGGCAGCAGCATTATTATTATTTGTGGAGTTGACCTGGACTTGGTTGATTTCTTTTATCACTTGTTCATAGGAGGGCGGGAGCTGGAAAACAAAGAATGAAAATTGCCTATGTCTATGAGTAATAACAGGCAAGGTGCCTACAGCCTCACTGTGAAAATCTTTGAATGTAATTTGAAAAAAAAAAGAAAATGCAAAGAGATAATGTGGCTTTTACGCACCTCAGCAGGAACCAAGTCCTGGGGCCTCCAAGGGCCTGCTACAGGCGTGGAGGGAAATCCCAGTCCCGGTGGTGGAGCACCTGGAAACCACGAGGCTGGCCTCAGTGGCTCTGCTGCCACGATGGTGATCTCTGGGCGTCTGGAAGATGGAGCCTCAGTAAGGTTCTCAGGTCGGACACAAGTTAGCATCATGTATCAGTGTTTAGAGACTCACGGGGCAACTACTTTTTAAAGAAGCATCAAAGCATTAAAGGTCTCAGAATGGCCTTTGTAGTCCTGGTGGCCGCACAGAATCGCCAGTAAGGCTTCAAGGGAGCATAAATATGTGGCTTAAAATAGAAAAACACAGTGGCCAGTGGACTTGTTTGGTTTTCTGTGATGAGGAAGTATATACAGAATGGAAGTTACCATGTGGCTAATAACACTGTTCTCACTCCATCTCTGCCCCAACTTGAAGCTACCTTTTTTTGTTTGTTTGTTTGGGTTTTTTTTTTTTTTTTTGTTGTTGTTTTTCCAGACAGGGCTTCTCTGTGTAGCCCGGGCTGTCCTGGAAATCACTCTGTAGACCATGCTGGCCTCGAACTCAGAAAATCCTCCTGCCTCTGCCTCCCAAGTGCTAGGATTAAAGAAAGGCGTGCGCCACCACTGCCCGGCGCTCTGAGCTACATTTTTATGTTTAATTTTCAACTTGCTTTTCTAGCAAACTCCACCTATGTGACCCTAGGTAAGTTAGTCAGCTTTTCTGAACTTCGGTTTTGTATCTAACAAACAGGGATAATGATATTTGTTTTGTCTTCTCTAGTACTCTATGAAAATAGAAAATACGTTGTTATCAAAATTGTGTACATATACACATTCTCCCGCTAGCTTATGAAGTATGGTAAGCTCATCATTGATTGAGTTTGAACTGCATTCCCTAAGACCCCCACTCTCAGCCTTTTGTAATTTAGTAAGAGTTGGCAGTTAATGCTGAGTACTAGAAATATACATTAAGCCTTATGACAAGCTGTGAGGTGGGTGTGACCAGCACCATTTTACAGAGAGGGGTATGGAAGCTAAGGAAGGGTGGTGGCTTGTCCAAGGCTGTATGGTAGGAAAATGTGGAAGTCAGGATTTGAACATCATTCTGTCTCAGTCTAAGTCCTTTTTCTTCTGGGATAAGTGGTTCACACCTGCAATCCAGCACTCAGAAGGCTGAAGCAGGAGGACTGAAACAAGGGCTTCATAATGAGCTCCAGGCTAGCCTGGTTTACTGAGTGAGACTGCCCCCAATAGTCCCTGTTCTTCATTATTCTTTTCTTTTTTTAAAAAAATAATTTATTTATTTTTATTTGTGTACACTGGTGTTTTGACTGAATGTATGTCTGTGTTAGGGTGTTGGATCCCCTGGACAGGGAGTTACAGACAGTTGTGAGCTGCCACGTGGGTGCTGGGAATCGAACCCAGATCCTCAGGAACAGTAGTCAGTGCTTTTAAACACTGAGCCATCTCTCCAGCCCCTCTTCATTATTCTTTACTATACTTTAGAAAAGTTTAAAGCAGGGATGACGACTCATAAAGCTTTATCCATTCCTTTATCCACTCTCTACCCTTCTATTTGTCTGTCTACCTATGTTCATATTCATCCATCTATCTATCTATCTATCTATATCTATCTATCTATCCATCCATCCATCAATCCATCTATCCTTTTACTTTCTGTTCTTTTACCACTTTGTCTTTCTGTCTCTAATATATATGTATACACACAATACATATATATGTATATATGTAGTACATACATTATATTAGTTTTTTAAGACAGGATTTCTCTGCCTGTCCTGGAACTTGCTCTGTAGACCAGGTTGGCCTTGAACTCACAGAGATTCACCTGCCTCTGCCTCCTGAGAGCTGGGCTTAAAGGTGTGTGCCACTGCCACTTGGCTTTATCACTCTTTCTAATTAACCCTCTACCATGTATTCATCCATATACCCATCCAGCCTGCCTCTTCTCTTATTCTTTACTATTATTATACACACTGCCCCCATCCATATATCTGGGCAACAGTTGTTAAGTACTTATAAGGAAAAATCATCTCTATACATCATTATAATAAAGTTTTACATATAATAGTTGTTTAATAATTACTTTAAAATTGAATTCAGCAAATACAAAAGAATCTTTTAACGTCTGTGTCATTTCTCTCAAGCAAAACCTTCATTTCCCAAACTTATATATGGATTCAGAGATGTGTTGATGAGGTAGAACTCAGCATAGCACTGCTTATGATGGTAAAATAATCTGCCAATTGATGATACTTCAGACTATCAGATTATACCTCTATTATAAATATAACCATACCTCCTATCCCGATGAAGCTCACTTTGAACACAGGTCCGAGAAGCTATGAGAAAAAATAAACTAGTGTAGCACCATATAAGTAGATTCAATAAAGATTAAGTTTTTATATAGTATATAATTAGAAAGAAGTTAATTTATACAGGACACATATAGAAGATATTACTTTTAATACTGCTAAAAAACAAATCAGAATGATCTTTAAATATGGCACAGTTAATTATAATCATATATTTGAATGCAGAAGAAAATAATAGATTCCAAATAGTGTCTAAAATATTGTCTATATTTCTGAAAATCACAGCGTTAGGACTGAACAAAGACTTATTAGATAGAAACCGCATGGTAAGAGCATCGAGATTATGACAAAGTAACAATGGGAAGAAAAAATAAACTTCATCTACAGGACTAGCCTAATACAATAGTTTTATTACTATTGTAAAAAGTGTAGAAGGAATGAAATTTTACCTATTTTTTAAATTTTTTGACCTTTCCAGTAGTTTTATTAAATAATAAATATAAATAAATATAATAAAAAAATCTTTCATGATCACATTATAATACACAGGTTTTTTTGTGTGTAGAATAATCAAGAATTTCCCCTAAGTCTCAAACTCAAAAATCTCCATGGCAGCTAGGTGTGGCGTTGCACATCTTTAATCCCAGTGCTGAGGCAGAGGCCGGCAGCTCTCTGTGAGCCCTGTGCTAGCCTGGTCTATATAGTGAATGCCAGGCTGGCCAGGACTATATTATGAGTCTACTCACCTGACTCAAATTTAAGCTCGGTGGCTTAAATTTTTCCTGAATTTTATTTATAAGGCAAATCAATTAAACAGGAAAATCATGTCACCTTTGGAGATTCTTTTTAACATAACAGAATATTATGTCTGTTTTTAAAGATCCCTTTGGCAGGTGGAATCTTTAAGTACTCTACTGTAAAGACTTGTGTACAAGGAAGGGCATTTGTTTGAGAGACAGACTACTTGGGAAGTAGCTTTCTGCACCTCTCCACTACACTTTCCAAGTGCTTCTGATTTGGAAAGATTGGAAACATGCACCTCCATTATATCTTCCAACTTTCCTCTGAGCATGGCTGCCAGAGCTGAGGGCAGTAAAGGCAGGATGAAATCGGGATACTCCCAGAGCTGGGGCAGCTGAACCGATACCGGGCTGCAAAGGCTGAACCCCTAGTGTCAGAAACCCAAACCCGTGTCTGGATCCCGACTTGGAATATGCTCATAGAGTCATCGGGCTCCAGTGACATTTGTGAGTCAAAGCTGAGCTACACGAAGGAATGTTCACTACTGGAACAGGAGAGGTCAGAGCTCTGAGGAATGTCTGATTGGTGAGAAGGTTTCACTGCGTCAGAATCACCCACGCTTGCTGCAGTCATATGCCCACCATCACCACTAAAGCTGGAATCAGCAGATACAGCACTTCCCCAAGACTCCAGTCTTCCTGCATGAACATACCTCTTCCGCGGGGCATTGTGCTGTACACTAGTCATGAATGCTAAGGGAGAAAAAGAAGGGGTTACAGAAGAGGAGAGGGAGGGAAAGGGGTGAGCCAGTTGCCTATGCTCTACAAGGAATTCAGCAACAAGACCACCTACTGTGTTGCTTTTACTCTAAGAGATTCTATTCTCAAGGAACACATTCTAAAGATCCCTTTGTGGGCAAAATCTCCAGGTTCCCCACATCCTGCACACTTAAATGGAAAAGAAAGTTGATGGGCCACAGTTTCAGATGGTAAGAACCAAGTTGAGATGTCAGTTTGTAATGTTACCACCAACACAGAACCTTTTAAGTTTTGGTAGGATCATAAGCCTGGGCAGACCATCTTTGATCCTCCTCAAACCATAGGGAGAGACGTAGAGGTGTGAGCAACCCATGTTCACACAGGTGTGCTGGTCCACAAGGCTGGAGCAGCTTGCTGCTCCAAATACTTTGGCTCCTTGTAGAACTGGGTGAGTTGGTTATTAGTTCTCATTCTAAATAATTTCAAATAATCTATTAGGTAACTAGAGGAAACTAATATGTTGAAAGATTATATATTATAAATGTCCTTACTATAGAGTCACCCTATTGGTAAAAGTCACAATAATAAAAACTCAATGGCTATGTTTTTTGGACAGGGCACGAGCAAGTACAAGTGATGTGACATCAAGGGCATCCAGAACATCAAACTCTTGCCTTCAAGTCTGGAAGCCTCATCCACATTCGCAGCTCTACCTTGTGAACCAAACCTCCCTGGTTTCAGCTTCCCTTCAGCTGTAAATCAGGGTCAGCTCACAATCTGCCGACAGTGCTACTCTCTAATGTGACACAGCTCCCAGCTTATGGTATGGAAGCAGAGTTGGAGAAATCTGGATTCTAGGAATGTTTGTCTAAAAATTAATGAAAAGGCCAAGAATCATGGCACACACCTATAATCCCAGCACTTGGGAGGCAGGAGAATCACTATAAGTTCAAGGCCAGCCTGGTGTACATAGTCAGTTCCAGTCTAGCCTGAGCTATGTAACTAAAACCTGGTCTAAACCCAGTCTTTAAAAAAAAAAAGTAAACAAATAAACAGCCAAAAGGTCAGATATATCCAATTAGCACATGTAAAAAACATTAAAAAATATTTAGGAGTCAAAGAATGAATGCACAAAACTCTACAATAGACTGGAACTATAATCATTATTAAAAAATTTAGAAAACAACTGGCTGTGTGTAATGTTGCATTAAGAAAGAACGAAAGCTGTCTTCTTGCCAGGGTTAGAGGACTGGCTCTGGACTAGTAAATAGGACATCTTAATTGGCTGCTATGATAAAAAAATATTTAACAACTTTTTCCTTTAAAAGATTGTTTGTTGCTTTATTTAAATTAGGGGCTAGGGAGATGGCTCAATAGTTAAGAGCAATGGCTGCTCTTCTATAGGACCCAGGTTGGATACCCAGCACCTACCATGGTGGCTCACAGCCATCAGTAACTATGTGTATGGATGTTTTGCCTCCATGTATGCCGTGTATTCTGAGTGCCAGGTGCCCACAGAGGCCAGAAGACACTGACTGGATCACTTACGTATGGAGTCACAAATGTTTGTGAGTTGCCATGTGAATGCTGGGAATCAGACTCAGGGTTTCCGGAAGAGCATCCAGCTTTTAACCGCTGAACCATCTTGCCAGCCCTACAAATGTTCTTAAAGAATAGGCAAGAGGGAGAATGGGGTGTGTGTGTGTTAATTATCCCTCACTTTATGTTTATACGAATGAGGACAGTGTATCCATCTGTCATTTATCCTTGTTTAGCATCAGAGCAAATGCAGACATGGGTAGTTTTTTACCATGTGAGTGACAGATAGGAATGAAAAGGAATTGGTCATTAGAACGGCAAACCCCTTTGCTTCATCTCCTCCTCCTCCCTCCCTCTGCCGGGCCGTTGTGCCAACTTCTCTTTTGTGCCCCAGGCTGCTTGGCCAGATCACTGCTTCCCCTTCAGCCATCCTTGGCAACCAGGATCAACAACTAGGTTCTCTCTGCTAGACATTCCTGACTGACTTTCCTGTCTCAAGCACAAGCCCCTCCTTCGTCTATTTTTACTCCCAAACTTGGTTCTATTCAATGTTGAAATGTTCTACGGTGGCTGCTGTCTCCACTGATTTCCCAGGTATGATACGCAACGGCCTGTTCTTTGCCCCTTTTCCTTTCACAGCCCCACAGGCAGCCATCTCTTGGTTTTTCCACAACTCTGGCCATGCTTTTTGGGTTTGTCCTGCCCCTTTATCCTCAACTGCCTTCTCTATACCTTGCACAGTCTAAGCAAACTCCATCCTGGAGAACCTAGGGAGTCAGGGACAAAGTACAACTCCTATCAGAGTCCTCGAATCCCAGGAAGGAGAGGGAAGACACCAGCTCTCTCTCTCCTCAGCAGGCGAGGTTTTACAAAGATGACCACATATCTCTTCCATTACTGTCCCTTAAAGGGAAGAGCTGTAAGAGTCACCATAGGTCTCTGTCTCTTGTATCTTTTTCCTCCCAATACGAGTGCTGAGAGCCAACCTCCATTCCTCTCAGCTCTTAACCACTGACCTTCTCTCTGCCAAGACAACAGATTTTTATGAACTGCCATCATATTGCCTTTTCCTTGTGATTGTTCACAGCCAAGTTCTTCATGACATGTGGATGCTTTAAATTCATATTAAATATTAAAAGTTATATTCCTAAACATAGGCTACATTATTTTTAGTGTGGTAATTTCTATTCCAATTTTAGAGTAAAACATCTAAAACCCTGTCTTTACTTTTTCTGTAACAGGTAATCCATGTTCTGTTTAAATAAAGGACCTTTTCAGGGCCTTTATTTACAAAAGGTTAAAATTCTATACCAATTACAAATTATAAAATACCAACCAAGAGGTAAAGACACAAAATATAAATGTTAAGTTTGGAGAGAATTCTACTATGGCCCTTCTATTTCTATGTAGAAATATGTGCCTATCTTTATAGGTATTTATATAGTCTCCCCATCTCTCTTTCTCTCTCTCTCTCTTTCTTCTTCTTCTTCTTTTCTCTCTCTCTCCTGCTCCTCATCCTCTTCTTCCTCTTCCTCCCCCTTCTTCTTTTAATCTCTCTGCTGAGTTTTTTGAGGCAGGGTTTCTCTGGCTGTCCTGAACTCACTCTGTAGACCAGGCTGGCCTTGAACTCAGAGAACTGCCTACCTTTGCCTCTCAAGTGCTGAGATTGAAGGTGTGTGCCACCACCACCAGGTTGCATTTATATAGCTTTTGAAAATTTCATAAAGAGACTAAATTAACCAAAAAAGACAGGATTTGATATTTTAATTTTTTGTTTTATGTGCATCAGTGTTTTACTTGCATGTCTATGTACAATGTGCATGCAGTGCCTGTGGAGGCCAGAAGAGGGCGTGGATCCCCTGGAACTGGAGTTACAGATGGTTGTGAGCTGCCATGTAGGTGCTGAGAATTGAACCCAGGGTTTCTGGAAGAATAATAGCCAGTGGTATTAGCCACTGAGCCATTTCTCTAGACCAGGGTTTAATATTTTTTAAACTCAGCAGGTAGATATTTCTTACTTTAGAAAAAATTACACAAAATTCTATCTGCTTGTTGATACTGCATTGCCAGATTAAGGTTTCTGGTTTTGTTTTTTAAGACAGGGTTTCATATAGCCCAGGCTGGCCTCAAATTCCTTATGTAGTCAAGGATAACTGTGAACTCTGGATTCCCCTTTCCACCTCCCAAGTGCTAGGATTATAGGCATGTCCACCATGCCCAGCTCCAGATTTAAGTTGCTTGACTGTATGAGGAAACGTATAATTCTGAGATACTGGCTTATCAAGCAATGATAGTGAAAAACCTGCTGTCAAAAATACATTATTAACTCTTAGGAGAAGCTATACTTGTTGGGTCCTTGGTAGATTCATCATATACAATCACTTGCTGGGAATCTCAACCATCATTTATAACGACTACAGAGGAAAATACAGAGCAGAAGGAAACAAACTTACATCTCTTGATTACAGCTCTAATGGATGACAGGGGTCCTTGGCTAGAAAAAGAGAGAGAGAAAATGTATTACACATTCATCAATTCTGTGGGGAATAGTTTTTCACAATGCCAGGTCTTTCAGGGGCATAAGACATTAGTTACTGGCCTCTTTACAGAACAAAAATTAATGAAAAACCTTAAACTGCCTTTTATATTACAATGCCTTAAAATTGCTTTCATAGAAACCTACAAATTACATCTCCCAGTAAAGCTCCGGACACTCCTCCTCATCAGACAGTATTACTACATGATGCTCACAAGAGCTTTACATAGTTCTCCTACGACCTTACAGCAGCTAAATATATTATCTGAATATCAATTTAACCTAAGGGCCAACAGTTTCTTCTTTAGATCAGCCTTTAAAACACCTCAACCCAACAAAGCAATCTTCTACTTCTTTTGGGTTCTGTTCAGCAGCTGTGGCCTCCTGCTGTCTTTGTGCTCTTGGAAGAGTTACAGCGACTTCTTCCAGTGCTTATGCACAGGCCAAGACTCACTAGCTACAAAGTGTTGATGTTAGTGTTGTTTCTATTCAAATCAAATGATCTTTGGAACATGAAAAAACCAACAAACAAAACAAAACCAACCAGTTTAAGGAGAGGATTTGGGGGTGGGGGGGAACAACAAAGAATTTGTTTCTAACATTCTGTACTTTTTTAGAATGTTCTTTTAAAATTATACTTGCTGTAGTGGCTTGAATGACACCCCCTCCCCCCACCCCCCATATAGTTGATTTGTCACCAGGGCATGGAACTGTTTGAGAGGGATTAGAAGATGTGTCCTAGCTGGAGGAGGTGTGTCCCTAGGGGTGGGCTTTGAGGTTTCAAAAGCCCACATCAGGCCTAGTGTGTGTGTGTGTGTGTGTGTGTGTCTGTCTGTCTGTCTGTCTGTCTCTGGCCAGGATGTAATCTCAGCACTGCTCCAGCACCATGCCCGTTTGCTTCCCACCTTGACAGTCATGGATTAACCCTTTCAAACTGTAAGCAAGACCCTAATGAAATGCTTCCTTGTGTTTTCCTTTCGTAAGAGTTGCCTTGGTCCAGCTTCGGTGGACAGTACCAACTTAGATAAGGACAAGTGAATCATAGGCAGAGCCATAGTGACCTGTCCCCTGAACCTACACCCAGCTGATAACCTGTTCTGAAAGGTATCTGTACTCCCCCTGAACACCTATGCTCTGGTGCCATTCCCTTCCCCACATCCTGCCTTTTTGTGTTTATAACCTCTGTGTAAATAAGTAAATTACGATGTGATTTAAATAACTAACTAAATAAAATTATATATAAAAAAAAAGAAGTGAAAAAAAAAAGAGTTGCCTTTGTCATAGTGTTTTTTCACAGTAAACAAGTAACTAAGATAGTTGATTTAAAATTTATGTTCTTTCAAAATATACCTTGTTTCATAAGCAGGAAAATGAAACCTCTAGATATCAGTTTATTTAAAGGAGGGCTCTTTAAGAATAAAATTGCTATGGTTTAAACATGTCTCCTACAAAGCATCCATCAGAAGCTTAACTCTCATCAATCAGTATTGGAAGGACCTGGTTAGAGGAAACCAGGCTGTAAGGGTTCTGCTGTCATCAAGTAGACAGGAGCGGATTCACTGCAGAAGAGCTAGATTTGGCTCCTGTTCACACATGCTCTCTATCACCTGCCCCTTTGCCTTCCATAAAGAAAAAAAGCGCTCTCCAGATCCCAGTTCCTCAGTTGTTGACATCCCAGTTGCCTGAAGAACCAGGAACTAATAAATTTCTACCTATTATAAATGACCCAGTCTATGACATTCTGTTACGGCAGCACAAAATGAACTAGGACATGGTTCTCAAAGGAGGGGTCGAGACCCTTTGTGGGCTGCATATCAGATACTTACATTATGATTCATAACAGTAGCAAACTTATAGTTTATGAAGTAGCAACAAAAAATAATTTTATGTTTGGAGATCACCACAACATGAAGAACTGTATTAAAGGGTCACAGTGTTGGGAGGGCTGAGAATGACTAAGATAATGCATTGTTTCAGAAGGAAGAGAGGAAAGTCCTTGAAGCTCCTTGACAAGCAAGAAACAAGAAATGTTTTCGTACTATTGACTTCTGATAGAGTTCTTAAAGGCCTTCTGTAAAACAATTACCTGAAAAGCAAATCAATAATAAGGTAATACGGAAGTTACAGCTCTGAGAAGTGACTAAGTTGAGGCTTGGGCCAACAAGTACAGGTGCTTGTTACTAAGGACCTGAGGTAGATCTCCAAACAGTATTCCCTAAGGGTAGAAGGTTCCTTTATCCACATGTACACCTTGGCACATAATGCTCATACCCACATCTAACACACACACACCCCAGAGCAGAGGGGGGGGGGGATATAATAAGAAAGAATCATGGTGGAGAGCTAGCATACATGAGTACAGGTTAGGGAGAAGGGCTGTCTGAGTACACTGCAGCCTCTCAGCTCACTGGAAGGTGCACTGATGGGTGGAAGGAGGGATGTTATGGTTGAGTTGCGTCTCCCTCCACAAAGCTGTATTAGAGATGTTACCTCCTGTGCCTCTGTGCCTGACTCATCTCAAATAGGGCCATTACAAATATTACTAGTTAAGATAAAATCATACAGGACACAATCCTATATGGCTGGATGCTTAGATGGCAGAGATACCCAGGGAGAGCTCCACAGGACACTAACAATGCTGCTCAGAGCTGAGAACCACCAAAGGCTACTGGTGACCACTGACACCAGGAAGGCAGGACGGACCTGCTTGTGGGTTTCAGAGGAACACAGGCCTCCTGTCACCACAACTTCAGCAAAACCAGTGGGCTACTACATTTCTGCTGTTTTAAGTTACCTACGGACTCCAGCAAAACCAGGAAGATAAAAACATTTCTATTGTTTTAAGTCTCCTTTAAACCTATGTCACTGTTGAGCATCCTTGGTCTGAAAATCCAAAAGGAAACCTTCAGCACTCTTAGAGATAGCTCACAGGCAAAGTTCACTCAGACACCCTAAAACCTGAAAGACTCTCAAGTCCAAAACACTTCTGGTCCTAGGGGTTTCAGATAAGGGACTTTCTGAGTTACTCACAGGATGTGCTAATTCACTGAACTCTACACCTTGTGGATGCCACCTTTCCTGAAAAGAGAAATTTGACTGAGTAGCAGCAGTCATGTTCTGCCCCCTCCATCTGTGACAACTGAAAGTACTATTGAGAGCCAGTGTTGGCAGCAGCAAACAAAGAGCCAGGGCAGTGTGGGTGGGATCAAAGCCAGCGCCACCACTTCTGGTTGGTAGGGCAAGATGGCCCTGCCAGAGGATGATAAGTTCAGGGTCTGAGTGTGAGGAAATGGGCTGAGGCAGGATGGAAGAGAAGGGAGGAAATTGGTTTCTAGAAACAACAGGTCTCTAGGAAACTGAAAATATAACCAACATAAGGTAGAGAAGTAAGTCTTCCATGACAGAACACAGAAAGTCAGTCATTCTAAGAAATGAGCCTTTGAATAAGTGAGATGCTTAGAGCTCAGAATTATCTACAGTCAAAACAATTGTGTTTGTATTTATTTATTGTGTGTCCATTTGTTCATCCTATGGTGAGCATGTGGAGGTGAGAGGTCAAATTTGGAGACTGGTTGTCTTCTTCCACCATGTGGCTTCCAGGGATTGATCTGCAAGAAGCACCCTCTGACCCAATGAGCTTTCTTGATGACCTGGCCCAAATAATAATTTTCTTCTTCTTCTTCTTCCTCTTCCTCTTCTTCTTCTTCTCCTCTTCCTCTTCCTCCTCCTCCTCCTCCTCTTCTTCCTCTTCTTCCCCTTCCTCCTCCTCTTCTTCCCCTTTCCTCCCTCCTCTCTCTTCTCTTCATCATCATCATCATCATCGTAATGCTGAACCTGTCAGCTTAGGTAGGCCAACCAAGGTTCTACCACTGAGTTATATGTCCCAATCTATATATCTCTATATAGATATATCTATCTTTAGCATACAGTATTTTATACAGTAATAGATTTTGACTGGTGCTTCTGCTTTGTGTGTGCTGGATGGAGCCTGTACCACTACGCATTAACTTTTGATTTAAAGCAATATGTTATGTAACAGGGAAAAGGAAGCACTGTTCTGCAAGTATTCTGTTCCACAGATATAAAGGAATAATGATATTTTAGCAGTCTAAGTTAATACTGCATCACAATCTGTTGGGCTCCATGTGGTACACTGTGAAGAACAGGAGAAGGCGTAGCTGAGCAGAGTCTTCAAGTTCTAAGATTTGGATAAGCTTCACACTTAAGAGGTAGGGGGTAACGTCTTGGAAAGGGGGCCCAGGGATATGGTTGGCAGAGCGCTGCTTAGCACAAGACTTGATTTCTAGCCCCACATATATCGGATGTGGAAGCACAGGCCTGGAACTCTATTACTCTGGAAGAGGAGGCAGAAGGAACTTCAAGCTCACCCTCAGCTACGGAATGAGTTTGAGGCCAACTTGGGCAACATGAAACTCCATCTTTAAAAAACAAAACAAAGAGAACGAATTGTGATCCAACTGGAGTGACTTTCCACCAGAGGAGTTGACTGCACTCCAGAGATGGACACACATCATACGTTCATCCATGTGCTATCACTGAGCTACGTCTCCAGCACTGAGGGATGGTTTTGCTAAAATGAAAAATGCTGACAAGACAAAAAAGACTTTCTAATCTGGGAGTGATGTGCACAGCCCTTGCTAGTGAGTCTGAAGCTAGCCCGAGTTCATAGTGAGTTATGGGTCAGCTTCAACTACTTGGCAAGCTTGTGCCTCAAAACTAAAAACAAAACAAAGAAAACAATGAAGTAAAGCAAAACTAAAGCTACTACATCAAACTAAGGCCCTGTGTAATTCAGTCTCTGAAATCTAAAACTAAAAGTTATGTATATGAGTTCAAATTCTCTCCCTCACTTTTGGTCACTACTGACAAGTCAATTTCTAATCTTTAAGATCATGATACCATGAGTATGCAGATGCACTACTGGACTCCTTGGGCCATATAAAGAAAAGAAGCCGGGCGGTGGTGGCATACGCCTTTAATCCAGTACTTGGGAGGCAAAGGCAGGCGGATTTCTGAGTTCGAGGCCAGCCTGGTCTATAGAGTGAGTTCCAGGACAGTCAGGGCTGTCCAAAAAAAAAAAAAAAAAAAAAAAAAGGAAAGGGTATCAAGATGGGAGGGGTTGTGTTGAGGAGCAGGCCTCGGGAAGGGAGGCTTTGGGTAGATACAGTGTATACAGGTATGGGATTGTTAAAGAATAAGTAAAAATATTCTTTAAAATGATCAATAATACAATGCCAAGTTTCACCAGACACTTTATATTCATCTTTTCCAAAGATAAATAAATTATATAAAGGATAGGTATGATTGATTTCAACAAGTTCTATTCATATTTGTGGGGAGAGCTAGGCTGGCAGGATGGGATGTGTCTATGTGCTGACTGGAGCCACATCAATGTCCAGGAAAGTATAAAACCTACAGCCAGCTAGAGACCTACTTCCACTCCTGTGGGCAGGCCGTTCGATTTACTTCCTGTTACTTTTCTGCCTGTAAAATGAACATATGTCTGTCTTCGGCTAGCTGCCAAAACTTAAAGGAAAACAATGTAAAATTATATTAGCACAGAGCTGGCACTTATTAGATTTATAAATGATATTTCCTACCCTACTTTCTGATATTGAAATTTCTATAGTTCATAGTATATGTGGCTGAATTTTGTTGTTGTTGTTTTTGCAATAAAATCTCATGTGTTCTCTGGTCTCAAACTGATTATGTAGTTGATGAGGACCTTGAATTTCTGACCATTCCATCTCCATCTCTGTAACGCTGGAATTACAGGCACATGTTACTACACCTGGATTATACGATGCTGTGGACTGAACTCAGGGCTTCATCCTTGACGATCAGGCGTCTTACCAACCATGCTCCATGCCCAACTAGGCTGAAACTTTCAGAGCTACTGAGTCAGTACCTGAGCCACATAATCCTATCTTGAAAATACAAATATTTTGCATGCCAGTTGGAATTACTATTTGCCGTTTAGCAAACATTCGAAGTCTCACAAAGAGTACCTCTTGTATACCTCATCTCTTAGAGTATCAAGTGAACTACAGACCTTTGTACTTTTGAACCCAGTTCTTATTCCCACTGTAACCACAGACAGTCCTCTGTTCTGTTAGGTCACCCTCCCAGGATGTGGTCTACAAAATGGTCACAGGGATCAGTGGGCTCTGTAGATTTAGTTTCATATCGCTCTAAGTCTATTAAAAAGAAATTCTATATAAAGTTCAAAGATCATGGAAAATGCTTTCAACTGTTAGAACTATAGAACAGTTAAAATTGGAGTATGCTGCCCCCTCCTTCCTAATTCTTTCTCTCTTTTTAAATACATGCATGTCTTGACTTCCTAATTAGATTGCAGGTTTCTCAAGGAGAAATAATAGCTTCTCCCCATTTTCACAGAGCAATTCAGTGGAACTGCATCATGTGCTCACTGAACTGATGTGAGCTTAATCCCACTTGCAGGCAGAAAGAAATATAATTTAGCTAGTTCCAGTGATTCTACCCACAAAGATCTTCAAATTCTGCTGCTGGCTTTGTCCTATTGAGATCAATATCCAGTCATGCGCTGTATCGTAGGCATATCCTGCCCAAAGTGTCTGAGTCTAAAACCAGGAACTGTTCACTGGGGCTGGTGGCACATGCCTAAAGTCCCAGTGCTGAGGAGGTAAAGTTAGGAGGATGGTGAGGTCAAGGCCAGTCTGGGATACACAGTGAGACCTTGGCTCAAAAACTCAATAATCTGGGGCTCTAGCTCAGTGGTAGAGCATGTGTCTCACATGTCCTGAACCTTGAATCCATTGTCGGAATTGAGGAAAATAAAGAGGCACTTTTCATATGGCACATCACCTTGATGGAGGATTGGTCTCACCACCAACACTGGATGGAAGAGTGGCAATGTTGGCCTTATACGAGGGTGCTTTAGACTCCAACGTTTAACTTCGGTACTCCAAACTGGTGTACTGCTACTTTCAAGCTATGTAAAAGATACAATAACACACTGTGACATGCATCAGATAAAATGTGTCTTGGGCTGGAGAGATGGCTCAGCGGTTAAGAGCGCTGACTACTCTTCCAGAGGACCTGAGTTCAATTCCCAGCAACCACATGGTGGCTCACAATCATGTGTAATGGGATCCGATGCCCTCTTCTGGTGTGTCTGAAGAGTGTGTACTCATATACATAAAATAAAATAATATATACATTTAAAAATAAATAAATAAATCTTTAAAAATGTGTCTTGAGTCAAGCTTGCTACATGATAGGGTGCAGGCACAACTCCATTTGCAAAGAAAGGTATAGCATAATGTCCAGTCACCCAGAGAAAAGTGACAGTTATTGTTATATGTGCAGTGTGACCTCTGACCTCTACAAATATGAACACAGAAAGAACTATGAGTCTGATATATAATTGTGTTCAATAAACACCTACTGAGTGAATGGAACCAAAGAACTAAGTAACTGAAATAAATCTGTTCTGGGGAGTTTGTTATCTTTCCCCTTCAGCTAAGTTAGCCTGATCTTTAAAAAGGAAGAAGGAAAGAAAACCTAATAACAAAGAAGGGCTAAAATCCCAATCTTCTTCTCTTCAGATATGTAGCATGCAATATAATTTAATTTTATGGTAAGGATTTATTTATTGGCAAAAGGTATAAAAAGGACACCACAATTTTGAAAGATTATCTATTAGGAGAATCGAAAGATAATATTAGGCAATATATGGCAGGTTCCTTTTGGCTTATTAGCTTATGATGCCCCATACCCTTCTCTCCTTACCTCCCCCTCAAAGCAAAACACAACTGGATACTTAATTGTTAAGAGTATTAGGATTAAATTTTAAGTTTCAACCAAGAAAATGTACAGCCATGCTAATCAAGGTATTACGCTGATTACCAAAGCAACAAACCCTGCTAGGACACGATCCCTGACCCACAAGGCTATCCTTTAGTGAGACCCTGACAGACGAGAGGTTTTCTAATTTGTATTTCTGTTTTCTTCAAAGGAGAACTTAGAACTGGCTTAAAATTCCAACCTAATTTTTTACCATGCATCTGAGTTTTTTTACATACTATTTTTTGTATCATACCATAAATTCCTTCTCAAGCCATTTATATTCATACATATATAAATACACAAACATATATATACACACATATATTCACACACACATATACATTCTAACATAAACAATATGTTGATATGGTGTTGCCCCAAAACCTTAAATTAAAAATACATTACAGCCAGCTTTTTATAAAACTTCTTGACATATTAAGTTCCACAACAACACCCCCTGTGTAAACAGATCTCATGGAAATGGACTCATCAAGTTACACCCTATTCAACAATGCCTGAGAGGTTGTGAAAAGAACTTTAAACAATCAGAAAACACTGTTCCCTGATAGCTGTCATTCTGGTTTAATAAGTAATGGTGTGACACACACCCTTTAACACTTCAGGGATCTCAGGGGAAAACAAGGTATTAACTCCTGTGGTAGATAGGCAGGCCCTGTCTGCCCAGAGAAACCAGGGGGCAGTAGAACCAGGAGTAGTCATGTGGTTAGAATTAAAAAACAAAAAAATTAAGGACAGTTGTTTCTTCCATTACAGTCTATACCTAAAGTCTTACCATTTCTACAAGAAAAAACAAACAGCAGGTATAAGCATCCCCTCTTTTTTTTAATAACCCAAAAAAGATTAGCTCTGTTCCTTTAGAGACACTAAAAAGTCAAAGAAACTCGTGCAGAGTATCTGTATCTGATTGGCAGACTATTTCAATTTTAGATCATGTTAAAGAGATGTGGGTGGGGCTGAGGAACTGGCTCAACAGTTAAGAGCACTGGCTGCAATTCCAGAGGAATAAAGATCAGTTCCCGGCATCCACATGTGGCTCACAAGCATCTGTAACTCCAGTCCCAGGGATCCAATGTCTTCTCCTGGCTCCTGTGGGCATTGTATACAAATGGTACACAGGCAAATATGCACAGAACACTCACACATATTTAAAAAAGGAAAAAAAAAACAAAATTGAGAAATTTTGTGGCTGGAGATTTACTCCAAAGGTTAGCGCCCTCGGTGAATGAGTAAGCATCAAGCCCAGGACCAGCCTTCCGACCTCAGGAACGGATGCAAATGTCTCATGCATGTGGCACCCCACCTGTAATCCCAGAGCTCCAAAGGCAGAGGTGGGACTTCCTGAGCAAGCTAGACTAGATATGAGTGATCTTGGGATTCAACTCTAGACTCCAATATGCAGGCCCACTAATGTACAAGAACACCCTTACCACATGTGTGCCCATGCATACACAAACACACATGTACACACCTATATACCACACACACAACACACACACGTGTGAAAAGAAAGATAATAGAAGAAAGCAAGAAGAATGAGAGGAAGACAGAAATATATTCCACACCGCCCCCTTGTTACATCTGGCCCTTCTTTTGGCAGTGTTTCTAACCCATTTTGAAGCAACCAATATTGAAATCTAGGAGACAGAAATTCCTAGCACAGGTCTCTGGTATCTACTGATGATGTAGGCAAAAAATAAAAAATTCAGTAACAGAAAACTTGAAGTTCCAGAAACAGCTGACATTTGGAATTGGGCTAGCAACAGAATACATTATACAAGGGCATGTTCATGCATGCGAGCTCAGGGAGGAGCCTTAACTTCAGCATCGGTACTGTTCGGACAAGACTAGAGTCACCTCAGTCAATCAGTACAACATTCTACAGAAAAAATGTCAAACCTTACGACTGATACAAAGTCACTCAAAGACCAGCAGGTTTAACAGAAAGCAACAGGGAAAGAAACCAGATTGAAAACATGGTTTATGTTTCTTCATTCTTTACAAGACTAAAATAAAACTGCCAAGAGGGATGGAAGTCGTTTCTTTTTTTCTTAAAGACAAGACAAATACGCATTTTAAGTATTTGAAATTGATCAAAATATTAATTGATACTTCTGAAAACAAAGGAAGTAATTAGTGACATAATTAGGAAGATAATTTTTTTGCACCTTAGATGGTAAAAATGCATAAGTTATTATAAGATACCACAATAAGACAGGCACAGAGGCACATAACCTCAGGACTTGGAAAGCAGCATAGGCCACACAGGGTGATAAATGTCTCAAAATTACCACTTCCTCCAAACAAAAGGACGACAATATTTCCCACACCAAAATAACTTTCAAAAATATCTTTTATGGAGCTGGACAGATGGCTAAGTGATTGTTCTTACAGAGGACCCAAGTTTAATTCCCAGGACCCACAGTGTAGCTCACAACTGTCTATAATTTGATGCCCTCGTCTGACCTCCAAAGGTGTAGCATGATGCACACACATACACATATGCCAGACACTTGTACACAGAAAGTCTTTAAAAATTAAAAATACTTTATTTATTAAATTTTAAGATGTGGTCTTGCTATTTTGTCCTGGTCTCTAACAAAGTAATCTTCCTGCCTCTGTCCTCTCAAGTAGCTATGACTACAGGTGCGTGCACAACTACACCAAGCACCTAGCCGCTCACTTCTTAGCTTTGTCTCACTCAGTCAAATCAGCCCTCTGACATGGTTGGACTCAGACAGAAACGGCCGTAAATCTCTGGAACGAGGCTTTGGTGTCAGCAGGGAACCTGCCCGGGACAGAGTGTGCTGAGTTACCACAGCTGCTGTGGTGTCTGGAAGGCATTTGGTCCTGTCGTTCCATCAATAAGGAGAATAAAACTAAGGCTGATGTGAAATTATAGATAGTCTGTTACTCAACAATGTGTCTTTGCTCTGCCATCTGCACTTCCTATAAGGTCTATCTTATGACTTGGCACCTATCATTCTACCCTCAAAGGTCAACCTTACTTTGAAAGTAATTTGTTAAAGATTAGCTTATTTTTATAGTACTTAAAAATTATTTTATATATGTGAGTACACTGTAGCTGTCTTCAGACACACGAGAAGAGGGCATCAGATCTCATTACAAGTGGTTGTAAGCCACCATGTGGTTGCTGGGAATTGAACTTAGGTCCTCTGGAAGAGCAGTCAGTGCTCTTAACTGCACGGCTGTCTCTTCAGCTCTAGATTAGCTTATTTTTAATTGTGTGTGTGTGTGCACATGTGTGCACAGGAGTGCAGGTGCCTGCAGGGCCTTGAGATTTCCCCTGGAGCAGGACTTAGGCATCTGTCTTAGCTGCCTGACTTGGGTGCTAGGAGCCAAATGCTTCTTCTTTTTTTTTTTTTTTTTTGGTTTTTGGTTTCGAGAAGGGTTCTCTGTGTAGTCCGGGCTGTCCTGGACTCGCTCGGTAGACCAGGCTGCTCGAACTCAGAAATCCGCCTGCTCTGCCTCCAAGTGTGGATTAAATGCTTCTTCTGAAACAGCAGTTGCTTTTAACACTGAGCAATCTCTCTAGTCCCTAACATAACTTTTTATTTTTATTTTTTATTTATTAATCATTCCATTTGTTTACATCTCAAATGATATTCCACTTCTGGTTATCCCTCCACCAACCTTCCACCCCACATCCCCCTCCCTCTCCTCTTTGCCTGTATGAGGGTGCTCCTCCACCCATCGGGGACCAAGGGTCTCCCCTCCCATTGCTGTCAGGCAAGGCTACATATGTATCTGGAATCATGGATCCCTCCAGGTGCACTCCTTGGTTAGTGATCTAGTCTCTGGGAGAACTGGGTGGTCAGGCCAGCCTATGTTGTTCTTCCAATGGGGTTGCAATCCCCCTCTGCTCCTCCAGTCTTTCTGCCAGCTCCCCCACCAGGTTCCCTAAGCTCAGTCTGACGGTTGGCTCCAAGCATCCACATTTGCATTGGTCGTAAACATAACTTTTTAAAACATTTACTTATTTTTGTTTTAGGTATATGAATAAATGGATGTACCTCATGTGCTTGTTTGGTACTCTCAGAAGCCAGAAGACGACATCCAATCCTCTGGAACTGAAGTTGCAGGCTGTTTAGAGCCACCATGAAGGTGCTGGGAACTGACCCTGGTCCTCTGTAAGAGCACTGCGTGCTTTCGACAGCTGGAGCCATCTCTCCAACCCCAAAACAAAAGTAACTGTCCATTCACATAACTGTACACAGATTCATTTCAGCCTACTTCTCTTGTTGGTAATTTATAAGTGGGAAGGATCATGACCAGATGAATAATTAGTGTTTAGACACTCTTATGGTGATGTTATCGTTGGTTACAGATTCAGGACTTTGTGCCAAGTGCTTCTGCACATGCCTGCCCTGGACTGGCTGGATCCTTTGAGAGATAGTTATGGCTCAGGCTGCTGAAAGCAAGGTGAATGCTACCACTCCTGTCTGAAAAGTTCTGCTACTAGGAATTGTTATTCAATCTTTTTGTATTAGCAGAAAGGAAGATAAACTTTCTTAGTTTTTGAGTCTGACAATACCCTCTCCTTTAGATATCCTTTATTTCAATTGGCACATGATTAATTCTATATTTGATAATTATTCTGTAAAGGTTCCAAGTGTCCAAAGGTGGTCCCTGTCTCCTAGTCTGCATTAAAATCCCAGGTTTTGTTAATTGTTTGTTTACTTCTCTCTTCCCTACAAAGCTTTTGAAGGCAGTGGCTCATTTTTACACTTGTCCCCAGCACCTAGGAAAAAATGGAATCTCACAAATGCTCTCAAGAAATACCAATTACATGAGTGTCTTTTTAAAAAGTGTTGGTGCTGGAGAGATGGCTCAGTGGTTAAGAGCACTGGCTGCTCTTCCGGAGGACCTGGGTTCAATTCCTAGCACAGAAAGTGGCTCACAGCTGGCTGTAACTACAGGTTCATAGGGATCTGATGTCTTCTGGCCTCTGAGGAGAATATGTATGGTGTACAGACATACATGCAGGCAAAACAAAACACATAAAAGAAAACTAAATAAATCTTGAAAATTCTAAGTGTGCACATTGATGGAGTGTGATTGTTAACTCTGTTTTATTTTCATGCCTCAGCAGGGGTGGTTTAGGAAACATCATTTTCTTTCCGTAAACAGCTTTGACACTGCATACAGGTCCTGAGTCATTTTATTATTCAACTTTGGATCCAGGGGATTTTCTCTCCTATAATGGTAAATAAATCTGACCTCAGGCTGCTAATTTCACATAGTGATTGACTGGATGATGGCTTAAATATAATGTTCATTATTCAAAGGTGTAGGAATTGACATGAGCCGATTGATTTATTTTGTTTTGCTTTTTGCCACAGCAAGTTATTTTAAAATAATTCACCATGCTGACAAGATGGCTCAGTGGATAAAAGTGTTTGCTCTGAGGCTCCGTGATCTGAGTTTGATTCCCAGAACCCACTTAAAGGTTAAAGGAGAGAAGTGACTCCACAAAGCTGCCCTCTGGCCTCCACAGGCATGCCCACATTATAAACACACACGGTAATAAATAATGTACGAACTACACAGAGCATTGTGTCCATTGTATGAAGCTTACGAACTGCAGTGGCATGGTAGTGCTACATTACAATTACATGCTTGGGAGGACAACTCTGTTAGCATCTGAGGCATAGACTGTTGTCTGCTGTTGTGTGTTTACTAGACCTTCTTGTTTAATATGGAGGCTTTGGCTCTGTTGTCAGTGGCGGTGACAACATCGCTGCTGACTCCAACAATAATTCCCAAACAGAGGAGGAACGTTTCATTCATCGTTCTGTGCACTTTTCGTAATGTTTCCATCTGTCCGTGCTGAAATCAAACCAGGTCTTGCACACGCCGTGCATGCATGTACCATGGAACCGTCTCCCCAGCTTTTTATAATGCTTTCTATACTCGTGCAAGTTAAATCTGCATCACTGACATTTTTTTTTACCCTCACTTTAAGTATAGACAGTGAGCAGAATGATTAGTCAGCCCCTGCTCTGCTCATTTTTCCAGTATAAATATTCCCACCACTGTCTGTGCACAGCTGCAGTGCGCCACCCCTCGCAAGAAGCACATACTGCACATCCTAGCAAGCAAAGTTAACATGGTAGGAGATGGTGTTCTAATAGCACACTCATTTTGTGATTTATTTAATTGCAAATTAAAGCCAGACAAGATACTTGATGCCTATAAAGCTCACCACTTGACAGTCTCAGGCAAGAAGATTTGCCTTGAGTTCAAAATCAGCTTGGCTACATAGTGAGTTTCAGGCTAGCCTGGGCTAATGAATGAGACGCTGTCTGAACTAAAATAACAAACCAAACCAACAAACAAAGACCCAGAAAATCTAAAAAAGATTTGTGAGTTAATACAATTTAGTTCTTAATATTGCCAGTGCCTAACAGCAAATTTGTAAAAATCTGTCGGCTCTGTGTGTATGTGTGTGTGTGTGTTTATGATCAGTTCATTCAGGCTGCTTCAAGAAAAAAAGCCAGACTTACAGGCTCATTAAAATCAACAGGGATTTTTCTCTCTCATGAATCTGGAGGCTGGGAAGGTCACAGCCAAGGTGACAATAAGCACTGCATATCTGACCTGCTTCATGGTCATAGAGACTGCCTTGTCCTTGTCTTCACATAGCAAAGTGACAAGGTCTGCTGAGGATCTCTGTTGAAGGGCTCTGCCCTCAGAACACAATCCCAGCTTAAAGATCCTACCTGCGGGGCTGAGGAGATGGATGGCTCAGTGGGGAAGAGAGATGGGGGAACCTACCAGCTAGACTGGAGGACAGAGCAAGAACAACAACAAAATCCTCCCTGAAACAACTCGGAAAGCGAAGATGACACCCAAGCTTGTCTCCTGACCTCACATGAATGCACACCCCCAACACACACATGAAAGAGAAAGAGAAAGTAAATACTTAAGAGCTTAAAACAGAAAACAAAGAACGATCTCATTGCAAAGACCATCAACATGGAGGGTAAGACTTCAGCATAAGGGAGCGGGTGAGACACAAACATTCAGACCACAAAGAGTTAAAGTGAGACTTAAGAAGTGACTCATACTGAATATTGAGTAATTTGTACCTTTTACAAGTGCTGTTTTGTCCTGTGTGCTCCCCTGCTTCGGCACAGACTATACTTGGGGCCATTTCACTGTGAGACTAGGCAAGAATGGCTGAACAGGATTCACACCTCCAGTGTGGGAGGGAAGAAGGGTGGGACAGGACGGACACACGGACACCGCAGCAACACGCTGCCCTGTGCGGCGTTACTTCAAAGCTGACCAGTGTGACGTCATCATCCTTTAGACAGAGGCTGACCTTGGTTCTGATGGACTCCATACCTGCTGGTTTCTCCCCTTTCTGTTCTCCTTGATGCCTTTAAATATCCTGACTACATAAGGCTGCTTATTTGGTGCCATCTTACTATGTGAGTCTTCATTAACAGTCATTGTCCTTGGATGAAATACTCTTATGCTAAAGCTTGCTTGTCTCTGGCCGCCCTAGTCTAGAAATGGACACTGTCTCTGGGGGTCATTTCATGTAGCTAGCAGTGGTCAGCATTTTAAAGGGCTCCAATGTCCAATAGCTACCAGATGGGCTCTTGGTTTTCCAGTGGCTTTGCATGGAATAGGAATTAGCTGGTGGGAGTCCCAATAGTCTTGCTTATGTAAAGGAGACATTTCTAAATATTTGCATAAAAGTTTTGTGCCTACACATTGCTGGAGTTCCTGTCGAGATTCCCAAAGAGAACAAACCCTTGTGTTGTTAGAAGGAACTCATGCTTCATTTACATTGTTCGTTGAAGCTACCAGACCAGGAACATTCTCAAGAAATGTGTATTTTCCAAGGACATGGTTCAATTCATTTTCAAAATCCATGTTATTAGTAAACCAAAGGCTTTGGAAGGTCTCTACTATAGAAATCTACATTGATTTTGTGCTTTTGTATCTATTACTTTGTTATTTTCTCAACCTGTGATTCAGCCTGTTTTATCCTAGCTTAATGCCACTGAATATTTGATAAGATATTCAATCATAGTCCATGTTTTATTCCTGCTGTTGATGAAATGACAGCTATTGTGGTAACAGTGGTCATTCTGTTACAGGGAGGGACCCACTGAAACCAAGGCCACAACTTTCCCCAAGATTTACAGCTGTTCCTGTCTGCAAACAACCATGTCAGAGAACACTGGGTTCTCCTCTCCCCAGTACTCACCTATTTACTGGGGAGGGGGTAGTTACTTTCTCATATGGAGGTCAGAGGGCAACCTGCAGAAGTCAGTTCTCTCATTCAACTATCTGGGTCCTGGGGATCAAACTTTACCTGCTGAGCCATCTGTAGGGGCCAAGGCTATTTTTGTAAAGATCAAAACCAATATAAAGTGAGGCTGAATGTGTAGCTCAGTAGTAGAATGCAAGGTCTGGGTTGATCTCCACCCATAACAGGATTGACTTAAATTCTGGGATTAAGTCTTTGTTCATGCAAAGACCAAGACTGGTGTCCAGAGACAACCCATCTCTACATATGAAGTATCTATCTGATTAAGGCTGCACAAGGATTCTGGGAGAGTGCAAGGCTTAGGCCCTATGATCTACTATCATTACATATGTAAAGTGATTGAACTGAGTCCAGAAATCTAAGGCCCAACTTCAGTCCTGCCATGCCATGGTGTGAGCATATGTGCCACATAATGCCATTTTCCTTGCCTAGATAGTATATTATCACAGTAGATAACCTCTAGTCTACCTACCAAGTTAAAAAATTATGAAACTTAAAACTGTAAGATTCAATTTAAGTCTTCTTAATGCAAAACAAAGACACAATCCAACAAGAGCAAAGGGGGTCAGATTTGATATTTATTAACTTCCAATACTAAAAAACAAAGGCCAGTGTAATTTGATAGACTCTAAAGACTTTTAATTCAATCCAGACCTAAAAAGTAGTTATGATCTCACTTTATAGATGAGAAAGTTCATGTAATTTGAAAGCTCAGAGTCTTAGGGCCAGTGACTGAGCAAGCCAGGGTTTGACCTCACTCTGGCTCAAAGCCTGGGTGCTTTAGCATTAATCTTCACTGCCTCACAGGAAGTCAATGCTCAGCTGTATGTGCACACCTACACACACAGACCATCTTATAAAAGTACGGATTAATTGCCAAGCAACTATGAGAATGTCATCTTTCAGTGAACATCCTATAGGCTAGAAGACTTAAATCTGAGGTGACAGTGGAAGAAACAGGGGACTATTGATCGTGAAGGGTAAAAAGCGGCTGGGCATACAGTAAGTCAGTAGAGCGATTGCCTGGCATGCACAAGGCCCTGGGCTTAGTCCCCAGTGCCACATAGACTGAGCATGGTGGCACATGGGAGGTAGAGGGCTGAGGATCAGATTTTCAAGGTTATCCTTGGCTACATGGCAAGTACAAGGCCATGTCAAGCCAGGACTAGAGACCCTGTCTTGAAGAAAAGATCGATTGTATTTTGTTTTAAGAAATCTTACATGAAAAATATTTTCAAACCTTTGTTGGTTTAAGAAAACAAAATATCAGAGATGCCTATTGTTCACTGAGGCAAACATCTGCTGCCATTGTCCATACGGCAAGCGATGTACTTTCCTGTAGGAAATGGCGGGATGGATCTGGTTTGCCTGTAAACACTTAAAGCTCCATTCTGCTCTGTTTTCCTAAAATATTCATGGAATCCAAATCCACTTCAGAATGAAAAGTATAGTCTGGGAGAGTTTTAAAGCCAGTATTAACAATGCCAGGAATGCAGCTTCCGTTTCTAAGTTGCAATATTGCTGCTGTTGCTTCTTTTAATGGAATCATATTATCATGTGAGGATGAAACAACCGAAACCTCCTTAAGCTCTAAAGAAATGAGGAGTTTTATTATGAGCATGCAAAGTTTATCTCTAGAATTCTTACAAACAGGAAAACATACACTAATAAGGTGTGGCACTGGAGGAAATGACCCTTTCCAGTTCTGAACTCTCATTGTTACTGCTCTCATCTTTAAGCTGGAAATCTGCCTGCATCTGCACACACATCCAGCAATTTTAAGTCTAAAGACTTCTAAGACCTGAAAGAAGTTAATTTTAAAGCTCTGGCTCTTCTAGCTTAAACTTGATCAAAGACTTGATTAGCAAATCCTGCAGGTCAGAAGCCCACCAGCTACATTCAGAAGGTGTGGGATCATGGGAGAGCCTGGCTCAAGGTACATGAGCTTCTGCTGGGCCTGGGGAGAGAGTTCTCAGAGAAGCAGGCAAAGCAACAGCTACAAGCAGCCTGCATCACTGCATGGGGTCAGCTTTTGTGACAGTTATCACCACATTGCTCAAAACCATGGAAACAACACCCTGAACACAGGCTGGAGAACCCACACAGGCTCATTCCCAGAGTGACTCCTAAACCTGAGTCCCCAAAACACCAGAAAGCATCCTGACAAGGTCATGATGAGACTTTAGTGTTTTATCTTTTTCTCCAAGAAGGTGTGTGTGTGTGGTGTGTGTGGTGTGTGTGTGTGTGTAGTCATTCTGTGTGTGGATTGAGTGGAGGTGAGGACTTATTTCCAAAGGAATGCAGTTTCCTACGAAGTGGCTTAATTATACAAAAAAAATCAGAATAAACACAGAAAACCAAATCTCTAACTTCTTTCAAGTAGTCTAAGAAAACATCTTATCATCATGTCGAAACCCACAGTTTCTTACATCCCCAGGCACTTCTGGTCCAGATAAAGGCAGCTCAGCAGCCATGTAAAACCCCCAGGCTCTTTTTATTATGTAGAATCTTATCATGATTAGACACCTGTCTCAAAATGATAGAACTCTTCAGGACCACAATCAATATTAACTGTGCAGTTATTTATGACAAAAATGGACAAACATCAAAATATTAACATTTTCTGAGTTAGAGAGATGCAGAGTCCTGACCTTGAGAAGGAGTAACGACATCAAAACTCATGTAAGTGGGTTTAGTCTGCTTCTCCCAAGGTCCAAAGAGACTATGATGGCCAATTTTATGTATCAGTGTGGCTGACTACAGTTTTCAGTATTCAAACACAAATTTACATGCTCCTCTGAAGGCATTTTATAGATAGGGAGGTTAGCTTTAAATAAGTCCAGGTTGGTCTGGTTCACTCAACTGGAATGCCTCAAAGGGAGAGTTAAGGCTTCTGGGGTGGAAAACTCTCCTTGCAGGCAGCACCCTTGTAGCTGCTTCAGTCTGCATGGGAGACTGCCAACTTGCTTCCCTTGTGGCCTATCCTCTGGCTCTTGACTTGCTTAGTCAGCTTCTACAATACTGTGAGCGAGTCTCTGCAATCTCTTCTCTCTTCTTATAAAAGCTCTATTATGTTACTGGTTCTGTACGTGTGTGGGTCTGCATGTGCATATGTGCATTCTAGTGCTGGTACTCTTGGAGGCACTGATTCTGGAGTGACAGGTGCTTGTGACTCACCCAATGTGGGTAACTGGGAATTGAACTCTGGTCTTCTGCAAGAGCAGGATTCACTCTCAACTGCTGAGTCATCTTTTTAGCTTCCCAATATATCTATTAATATAAATACATTTACTACTGGTTCTGTTTTGCTGACAAATACGGCAATTAGGGAAGTACCACAAACCTAAGAAGTAGACACTACACCTAGTCCTATTTGCAGCAGAACCTGAAGTAAAAAGACCAAACCTGCCAAGGGAACCCAGGTCTTAAATCATGTGGCCAGGATTTGAACTGAGGCAGCCTGAACAGTGGCTCCATTCTATAGTCCCTTGGAGAACACTTCTACCATTAAAGGAGCGCAACACAGCTGCAACAGGGCTTTAAAAGCTCACTTCAGAACATCCTAAAAAGTTTCCTCAACTTGAACACACATGGTTACTATTTCAGATACAGCCTGGAAAGTATTGATTAGGAGTCTGAAGTAAAATTTACAGGAACAGATAACAGACATGGGTGTGAGTGCTTTTGTAAAAAAAATGTGAGTTATACTGAGATATAATGTGTGTGTTTGGGAGATGAATGATGAGAAAGACTGAATCCGTAGCCTTACAAAGTGATATGTAAGTGCTCAGCCACTGAGCTACACCCTCACAGAAACCAATATGCTTGTTATTTTCCTCTGCTACACCCATAAATAATGCAGGGCAAAGGAACAGCTTAAAGAAAAAAAAAAAAAAAAAAAAAAGACGTTACAGAGTAAGAGCACCAAGTTTTAGCAAAGCCACTGGGCAGCACAGACACTCCTTCACTGCAATAGGTTAAATCTAGTAAATCTATTGTAAACTGAAAATATCATAAAATGAAATGCTTTTTAAACCATCTAAGTGGGCTGAGGGTGAAACACTTGGAGTAAAAGTGTGCAGATCCAAGTTCAAATCCCCAGAGCCCATCTAAAGATGGTGTGATAGTGAACATCTGTAATCACGGGCTCCTATGAGGAAGTGGGAGGCAGAGACCCGAGAGTCCCCAGGAGCTCCCGGCCAGTTAGCATGGCTGTCTTCTGATTTCTACACACTCACACACTTGCACACAAATATAAATGTGCTCACACACACACACACACACACACACAAACATACTTCCCCCCTTCTAATCTGTTGATCAGAAATACAACCTCTAAGCTGTTGCATTTCACTGCTTACTTAGCCTTATCTAAAATGTTTAAGTTAATTCATTATATCAAAGATCATCTGTACACAGTGGACGGCAAAATGTAAATACAAGACTGTCACAGCACTGTTCATTAACAGTAAGACACTGGGCATGCTCAGGAGTTGGAGGCGGCGGTACTGAGTTTGAGCTACGCAGTGAGACCCCTTTGGAAGAAAGGAAAATGGGGGAGAGAGTGGGAACAGCTGAATGGCAGCCAACAGGAAGATTAACCTTTGGTACACTACACCTGCAAGATGGGATACTAGCAAAGAGTATGTAATGCTTACAGGTTATTGTTTTGTGAAGAACTGTGTTAACAGATACACAGCGAGCATTCACAGCTAAATGCTAAGCCATCAGTATACTAACATTAGTTACTATTGAACTATTACTAATAATCCTTTTTCTTGATTTTTTTTGTAGACTTTCTACAGCATTTTTATTTTTATAAAAAGTTTTAAGCATAGCTTTAAGAATATATATTAAAATGGAAAAAATTTCATGAACTAATGAAATAAACACAACAGTTTTAAAATAGCATACTCATGAACCTCTTTCCATATTAAATTCATAATCTATTTGAAAAGATAGAATCAAAAAAAATTACATTAAAATGTAATATTGATTAACTATGGCTTAGGTATGATTAGATGATTTTTGCTCCCTTTTATATACTTGTCTTTTAAAAAAAATCCCATCATGAACATATTCTGCCTCATAATTAGAATAAACACATGTAATTCTATGGTTTTTTTTTTTTTTAAGAGCCAAGGTGTTAAAGAGAGAAGCTCCGCAGATGGAAATGGTGAGGGATACAGTGCAGTCTCTGAGGACCTCCTTGTCCGGATCTTCTCTTCAGGATCCAGTGGGCAACGGCTGCTGGTAAACTTCAGGTCCTGCCTAGCCTAGCACCTGCGGCATAGCACCCCTGGCCTGCCTGCAGAACATGAGTGCCAAGGACATTACTCTGAAGGTTATGAGGCAGCTGGTACTTTCCCTCTATTCTTTTGTTTTCTTAATTACCAAAAGGAAGGTACTAATTCTCATCCCTCCTGTCCCAAAGGAGGGAGGGAGGGAGGTAAGACAAGCCTTCTTGGACACTCATCTTACTTTCAATGCAGTCACAAGGCTGTGCAAGGTGATGATCTCTGCAAGGTTACCACAGGAGCTAGAATATAAGAGGCAAACCATCATTGGGGCTGATGTTAAAGTTCTGATTTGTTACGTGCAGAATTCTCTAAGCAACCAGAGAATCCAGTCCTGGGTCCAATCAACTCCAGTCCTGGGTCCAGTGAGCTCCAGTCCTGGGTCCAGTGAGCCCAGTCCTGATTTCTCTGTTTACTCAGGTTTTAGCTTCAGGGAAAGCATGGGTTCCTTTCTGAGCAGCAGCTGCTGATTGTCAATGAGATGGAGGTCTGAGGTCGTAGTCAACTGAATGTTTTTGTTTTTTAACCAACTGTCTAGACAGAGATTTTTCTAGGAATTAGTTTGCTTTTGCAGTTTATAGTGGTAACCAACATACTTGAAAAAGGTGGTCTGTGCTATGCCAGTAAGGGGTATATTTAAATAAAATTTAAAGCCCCATTTTACAAGGATATTTATTACTTGGGATAAAGCATAACCTAAGGACAGACTGAGCCACAAGGCTGTACACCAAGCTCACTCAACCAAAGTCTCTGTGATATTGGCTTTGTAGCGCTGTAAATAACTGCTTCTAAATTATAGTACAGAAAGTTAAAGAACGAATATAATATACAACTCAAGGGGAAGAGAGGAAAGAATGAAAGGGTCAGGAGTTCCATGTGTTCCCTGAACTGCTGAAAAATGGTGGTCATACAGGCCTGTCTTGAGAGAACATAAATACAAGCCAGCTGTTTCAAAGCTAGCTGCCTGCTGCTTAATTTGCAACTTCAGAAAAGCTCCCAGGTAAGTTTGATGGCAGCGGCAGGTCAGCTGATAAAATGGTTCAGTTATCCAACAGACACAATATAAACGTTCATTCCCATCACACCGCAGGGAAATGCTCAAGTCCCATTTCTTAAAACCACGGTAAAACAGCACAATTCATATTATCTCGCCTCCCTCTGCAAAAAAAGGGTTCTTTCTTTCACAAAGCCTATATGCACTTTAATTTTTCACCTTGTCTCAAACTTCATAGATCTTAGAGCAAAAGTAATGTTACCGTTATAGCTCACAAAGCATAATGCCAAGAAGTAATTACACACAAGCTATAGTTTATAGAGGTACAGAAATCAAAACATATGGGAAGGGAAATGCTACAGAATTACAGTAGTTAAATGGAGCCCAGAAGAGCGCAATGATTTAATAGACATAGTTAGAAGGAGAAAAGCAAAAAACAAGGTAAATCTTTTGTTCAGACATTCTATTTAAAACCATAATAAGATGATAGTGATGGGCCAAAGAGAAACCTCAACATCAGTAATGGATACCAATGTCTAGGACCAATATTAACAACAGGTACTGATGCTATGAACCATGATCAATGACAGGTACCAACGATGTGGGAACCATCAACGACAGGTGACAAGTACCAATACTGAGAACCATGATCAATAAGTGCATCAATGACAGGTACCAGTGTCAAGAACCATGATAAACTATGGGTACTAATGCTGAGAACTAGGAACCTTTGAAACTCTTAACCATGAGGGGCTTGCTGTGATACTAACATCAGCAGCTCTTAATTCTGTGTTTACTGAACTCTGTGCTATAAATATTTTCTGAGTTACACTGGAGTCCTTCCTAGGCACCATACTACCAGGGAGGTATATGAAAGTTCTAAGGAAGGAACATAGGCCATATAAAAATTTAATATTTGAAATGATTATGAAAGTAAAAATGAGAAAATAAAGAGTCTATTTGGAAAGAAACCATAAAGGTTTTCACAGACACATCTACACACAAGATGTTCACAATGGGACAATTTCTAACTGTAATGACCTGGAAACAACCTAAACATGACTCAAACGGAACTGGTTGAATAAATGATATAAAGCTATGCTGAAAAATTTTGTACAGTATTTTCAAAAGGAGCAACATGTTACTCTGTAACTCTGTTTCTTTTTAATTTATTTTATTATTTTATGTATTAATTGTCTTATTTTTCCTGCATGTTTGTCCCCGACCTCCCTCCCCCTCTCTTCCTCCTTCCTTCCTTCCTTTCTGAAGGGAAGAAGGGTTTCTTTGATGTCCTGGAACTTGCTCTGTAGACCAAGCTGGTCTCAAACTCACAGAGCTCTGCCTGCCTCTACCTCCCAACTGTTGGATTAAAGGCATGCGCCACCACTACCTGGCTTAAATAATCTTTTCTTAATTACTTAAGTTTCATCTTTTGTGAATTCCTTGACCCAAAGAAAAGACAAAAGAGTTGGTTGTTTTCCTTTTTCTTCTGAAAGGCAGTTTTTAATTTATCTTGGGCACTAACCTTTGTTAATTGTGTATATTATTACATGGGTACACTTCCCTTCTTATGTTTTTATGACATAATCAGATACCTAAATTTAAATTTTTTCATCCAGTCCAATTTACTAATCTTTTTATGTCTTGTACTTACTGAGTTTAACAAGCTCACTGTGAGGGTTGGAGAGACGGCTCAGAGATTAAGAGCACTGACTGTCCTTCCAGAGGACACGGGTTCAATTCTCAGCACCTACATGGCAGCTCGCAATCATCTGTAACTCTAGTTCCCGGGAATCTAACACTTCTGGCTAGGCATACAATACAGAGACATAAATAAACGAAACGTAAAGGTTCTTTGGAAAGTCAGTTGTGTCGGATGGTGTTTTGCTGGGGCAAACACGTGGAGGAGTATTTTCCTGAAGCAGACACAGGTGAAAGGATATTTCGCTAAAGCAGACTCATGAAGGAACACATGATTAAGGATTCTTCTACAATGACACATGTGTATTGGTTCGCCTTACATTGGTTATTGAGCTCCATCTGTGGTGACTCCATAGATAGAAACACACCAAAAACCTTCTGGTGGTGTGCTGGTGGCTTCTTGCCACTTCTTCGGACTTGGGTGATTGGCAGAGTGGAGTTTTGCTAAGACAGACTCATGTGACGAGGCAACCCTGTGATGTTTGAAGGGAGTATAAACAGGACCCAACTGACTGTGAGAAGGGTTTGCTTGTAGAGCTAGCTTTGCAATCCTTCTTGGTCCCAAGTCTTCAGTGATCTTCGATTTGCTGAGAGAGACACAACGGAGAACTACTCCTGGGGTCCTTGGTGGTCCTAATCCCTCCTGCTGACTCATGCTAACTGGGCTGAGGCCTTGGCTTTCATGTCACCACTGCTGCTATCCCAACACTACTGAAGTGAATTGCTGGTGTATCTGTGAAATATTTGTCAGTAGTTGTCGCTATTGACCTTTGAACTAAACTGCTGATTTCCTGACAACACAGATGGGATTTGCTCTAAAGAACCTTTCTAAACAGATCCACTCCCCCATATCCTAATAACCTTTCTTTTCCAATGTGGGTGGTGGACTAGAAGGAAAGTTAAAGGATTTAAGAACCATCATTAAAAGTAGGTGTTTGAAAAATGTAAGCTACACATATACACAGACTAAACATCCATATACATACATACGTACATACATATATACATACATACATACACACATACATACACTCACTGTGTACTCTCAAGTCACAAAGACTATCTTACATATTTCTTCAAGCATTTCATACTGACTTCTCTTCTTTGGTGGGTTTGCAGCTTATCTCAAAGGGGTGCTCGTGGATGTTTGATAGTTGGATAATCAATGTTTCTACCACCATTTGTTGACAGTTCATTCTTTTACTGATCTGTAATGCCACCTCTGTTAACATCCCACAAACACTGAATATAATTACCTGTCTGTGAGCTTCTGTCTGGTGACCTAACTGTTGACAAAATACTATCTTAATCACTTACAGCCATCTGCCTCTCCTTCCTGACTTCAAACTTCCCTTGGCCACTTCTTCTCATTATACATTATAGAATCACTTCATGTTTCCTTTTCTTGAATGTGATTTTCAAACAAAATATTTCCTGAATGGGTTCCAAAAGAGACTATGACAGGTAATTCTTAACAAGGCTTTAGGAACATCAAGATTCACGTGATAATTTTTGAAAAGTAGATTTAAAGGTTTTGTTTCGCTGCCCTGCTGTAAATTATTTTCTTGGAGAAGATAAAATATTTGAGATGAAATATCTAGTTATTCAGTCTCCGTAAGTCACTGAAATCTGCAATTTAAGGCTCATGGGGTGGTACAAAGAGCTTCTTATCTTCTATTCAATGATTGCCACAGGACCCAGCGCTCTATATTATCTTCAGTTCTTACTTCCAAGTAATTAGTTTCTCTAGCACTGTTTCCTAGTGCCTTTTTCTAGATGTTATTAATAGCCATGTCTGGAGGAGAAAGTTATAAATTCAAATAAAAATTTAATCTGATGTCTACTAGAGCTCTCACTTAAGAGTTTTATAAAGAACTTTATATATCTAAAAATGCTTTCATTAGTATCTGTGAATGCTTTTCTATGTTGGGAGAATGATGCTCTACTAGGACTTAGAGATCAATAGAGCTGGCTAAATTTTTGCTCAAAGATTGTGGTGGTTTGAATAGGTTTGGCCCCACAGACTCATGTGTTCGAATGCTTGTCCCATGGAGAGTGGCACCATTAGGAGATGTGGCCTTGTTGGAGTGGGTGTGGCCTTGTTGGAGGAAGTGTGTCACTGTCTTTGAGGTCTCCCATTGCTCAAGCTCCACCCAGTGTAGAGAGACTCCTTCTAGCTGCCTGTGGAAGATAGTATGTTTCTGACTATCTTTGGATCAAGATATAGAACTCTCAGCTCCTTTGGTACCATGTCTACCTGGATGCTGCCATGACCATAATGAACTACCTCTGAAACAGTAACCCAGCCCCAATTAAATGTCCTTGGTCATGGTGTCTCTTCACAGCAATAACACCCTAACTCATTCCTAGGAATACTACTCAGCTCTATTCAAAGTTCCAATGGATTGGCTTTTGTTTCGGGATACTAAAAGGTGAGCAAAATTTGCAAATAACTGAGAATTACATTTGTTGTGAAGACCCCAATCCATACAGGGGAAAAAGAAAAAAATGAACTGAAATTTTTAAAAGATTCTGGTTAAACTCTGTCAGGAGACCCATCTAAAATGAGATAAAGTCTTACTTGCCTATTGCCTTACTTTGAATTAGGGTAGCCTTTTGAAACTGACTCAAGCTCTTAAAGAGACATATGTAAATTCTCATTTCACTGTATGTGTGTTTCTATGTGTGGGTATGTACACGAGTCAAATGCCTGCAGAGGCCAGAGAGGGTGCCAGACTCCCCAGAGCTAGAGTTACAAGCAGTTGTGAATGGCCCAGCATACAGGGTGCTGGGAACCAAACTCATAACCTCTGAAAGAGCCGGAAGAGCTCTTGAATGCTGAGCCATCTCTCCAGTCCCAAAATTGAGCCCCTTTGAAATTGTATTAGGAAGACTCTGTCTAACCTCTAAGATAGACAGGTATCTCACACTGTAAATGAGAAAATAAAGCTAGGATTAAACAGTGTGTACTGAAATTGGGTCAGACATGGCAGCCATTGCATCAGACACTCTCCTCTCTCCACCCCACAGACAAAGTGCTGCTGAAAACCCAGATGGCCCACCAGTCTTTTCAGCTGGCTCTGGTGTTATAAACAATGGCAACTGCACTGAAGCTTGCAAGAATAAACCCGGAATTTATCGCTTCAGGATAAGAGAGCTCTGCCTGAGGAGAGTGCTTTAAATTTTTCTTCAGCTCCTGCCTGTTGCTGCATACCCATCCAGGATCTTAATTTAAGAAAACAACAAAAGTAATTATGAGGCTAGTAACCCTTTGCAGGATGCTTGTGTTTCTCTCAACGACATGGCTGGCTGTGATGATCTATCTAAAACAGGTCTAGTCTATTTCTGAGGCTTGCTATCTTAAGCCTCACTCAGTGATGCCTTACCATGCTGCTCTGCTGATAGGGCTCATGTCCGGCCCCATCCTCACACAGCTGGAAGAATAACTCTTAGGGTAAAGCCCAGGACTGATATCCTGTCTGCACTTTCTGGGCATCATCTGGTATTAGAGCTATCCTTAAAGGGGTTTAAGCATTAGGATCGACAGCTATGATAATGGAACCTATCCAATACTTAGAGGTATGTATACATACATACGAAACTGGTGTAAGCAGGCCTCTAAATGGACCATCAGGCATGCGTCTGTAACGTTCTCTCTCCCTCAGAGTGGGAGAGGATGCTTATTTCCTACTCTGTTAAAAGACTTCACTCTCATTCTACCCTCCTTGAACCATACCTACATAGAAGAACCAGCAAGTGAGAATATACGTCTTCTTCCATGGATATAGAAGTACGAATTGCCAGTGGGGAATGTAACAGAACGGGTATTTACTTAATGCTTAGAGGCTAATGAGAAATAAGAAAGCCACCTAATTTCCTTCCACCAGAAGGGAAATGGCAAAGTACACAGAGGGGCAAAGAAAAGGAACCGTCCACACTCTTCCCTTCTCCTAAGCTCAGAGCAGCGGACAGTTGTTTATAATGCCAGCCTAGAGTCCTCTGGTGTGGTGGTCTGAATGAAAACGTCCTCTATAGTCTCAGGCATTTGAACACGTGCTTCCCTGTTGGTGGTGTGGCCTTGCTGGATGAAGTATGTCACTGGAGGTGGGCTTTGAGATGAAAAGCCTTCTGCCATCCCCAGGTCACTCTCTCTGCTCTGTGTCAGTTTCAGGGTGTAAGCTCATAGCTTCTGTCCTGCCGCCATGCCTGCCACAGTCTGCCATTGCAAACCCTGCCGTTATGGATCCTAACTATCTAGAACTTTAAGCAACAGAAGATTGGCAAATATACTTGGGAAGACAGCCTCAACTGAGGAGTTATTCAGATCAGGTTGTTCTGATTGTTAATTGATGTATAAATATTTAGGGGACTGTCCTGATTGTTAATTGGTATAGGGAGATCCAGCCCATTTGAGAGGCATCATTCCCTAAGCAGGAAACCTGAACTACACAGGACAGGAGAAAGCTGGATGAGAGAGCATCAACTGTGACAAGCTGCTCTGACTTCCCGGACATGATGGGCTACAATCTGTAGCTACAAACCAATCTGCTCTTTCTTCCTGAACTCATTTTTTATCAGGATATTTGTCACAGCAACAGGAACGGACTAGAATGCCCACAGCATTCTAAAGAGAGACATCTGTGACAGCCTGCCCTCACCTAGACCCTACTCACTTGTCTTAGCGGGCAGCACCAGAGGCTGGGATTGGACCTAACCATCAGAGAAAGGATGAATGAAGGCTCTGCTCTCCATATTGGGTTTTGTTGTTGTTTGTTTGCTTGTTTTTTAGTGTGAAAAGGGAACAAAGAAATCCAGCCTTCAAATCTTGAATCTTCCTGGAAAAGGAGGGACTGAGATGAGTCTACCTGGTTCCTGTTTTACTCTCACCCTTGGTGGGTGGCTCAAGGCTACAATCACACTCTAGAATCCACTCCAAAATGACCTGGTTTCTGCTCTAGCAGAGGAAGAGTGATCTTGTGGAACCCATCCAACCAATGGCAGTACTGTCCTAAAGGAAATGGATGAAGGTGTAAGCCGAAGATCGATTGCTCTCTCAAAACTTTGTCCATCAAAGCCTTAGAGAAAGAAGGGTCCAGTGTGATGGAGATAATGCTGACCATCAACAAAAGGAAGCCGGCGTTGGCTCCTTGTGCAGATGGCAGCACAATGGACGGGCAAAACACTCCACTTTAAATAGCAACGTATGGAAACAGTTGACACCTAAGCACCAGTATCTTAAAGTCCAGTTAAAGAAGCTGATGTGAACTGGGGTAATGAGAGGCTAAGGCAGGAGAATCTCCAACAGACAGTCAGCCTGGACTTATGTAGTAAGGTTTAAAAAAAATAAGAAAGCCTGTCTCAAGAAAGCAAGAGAGAGATTGAGTGTGCCTAAAACAAGCTGTGTGGGGTCCCAATGAAGAAAGAAAGCCAAGGGCTAAGCTTTTCCAGTGTGGGGTCCCAGTGAAGAAAGAATGCTAAGGGCCAAGCTTTTCCAGTGTGGGGTCCCAGTGAATAAACAAAGCCAAAGGCCGAGCTTTTCCATGTGGGTCCCAGTGAGAAATTGCTAAGGGCCAAGCTTTTCCAGTGTAGGGTCCAGTGAATAAACAAAGTCCAAAGCGAGCTTTGCAACCCAACCCGTGCTCTCTTCCACAGCAGGCCCTCTACTTCACTCAGTGGGGTCAAGGGCTCTGAACACTGGATCCTAATCACTCAGATACCACATTTTGCAGATGGTTCTGCCATCTTTGTCTTCTGTCATGTCTCCTCCTTTGAATCCAACTCCATCTCAATAGCCAGAATAGGGATCTCCCAAACCAATATTTATGGACTACTAAGTAAACCAGGGCTGAAGCCGCTCGAAGACTAACTTAGTTACAGCGGAATCTTTTTCTCTTTTCTCCCCAGTGCCAGCAATTTTAGCTTTCCTTCACGGTATTTGCTCACAGAACAGCCATTCTTTGATCAGCTCTGACAGGAAATTCTTCCTCATATTGTGTAGAGAGGTCTATCAGGCTTAAAGTTCTGTCCACAGAGTCACATTTGTCTTTGGGGACTTCTTCGAACAGTTGGCAGTTCTTCCACTGCTACTTTCTCAACTTTTCAAGTCAGGGCTTGGGGACAGACAGCTCAGTTGGTAAAGTGCTTACATAGAACCCAAGGTCAACTTCCAGGCATCCAAAAGCCAGGTGAGTGAGTAAGCCCGGGGTTAGGGATGCAGAGCCAGGTGAATCTCTGGGCTTGCTGGTCAGCCAGCCCAGTCTAAGGGGTGAGCTGCAGGTGCCCTGAAGGACTGTCTTAAAGAGAAATGATGGACGGCACCAAGGAACCATACCCAAGGCTGACATCTGTTCAGATGCTCACACATACCCTCGCCTAAATACACACACACAAATGTTCAGTCTATAAAAAGACTGAAGAAACAATAAAATTCACACATACATATGCCTTCCGTCTATGCACAAATCACTAATGTTCTCCTGTGACACACCTGCTTCTTCATCTGCCCTTGTTTTTCTCCCATGAATTATATAAGACTAGACTGTACACATAAAACATGCCACCCCTGACAGTTTGGCATCTGTCTACTGAGAGTGACTTTCTTATTCTCTCTCCAAATGAGCAATGTTTAAAAATAAAATCCATACTTAAGCCTTTTTAGTTGCCACTCCTCCAATTTCTTTTTTTAAAGATTAGAGTTGTTCTAAATTTCTTCTTTTATTTATTTGGGTGTTGCATGTGTGTGTGTGGGGGGGATATTTTTAATCTTAAATTTTAAATATCAAATGCACATACCACATTTTTGTGCTAATCTCTTTTAATCGTATGTATGTATGTATGTATGTATGTATGAGTTCTTGCATATGCAACATATGCAAGATAAACATTCCACATTCCCAGCCTTTGGATTTTCTGAGTCTTACTATGTAGCACAAGCTGGTCTGGAACTCAGAATCCTCCCGTCTCTTCTTCCAGAGAGCTGGATTATATATGGGTGTCCACCACATCTCTCTCTTTTTGTTAATGTAAAACTTTCTCCCAGCCTCTTTGTGCCTTTTAAGACACTATTCTCCAGAACCCACTCTCTCTTAGAACTACCGTCTAAGTACTGAGTGTGCCGCTGCTCTGTCATCTGGAGACACACTGCCCGGCTCTTGTCAACCATGATAGGTAAGGTGACCACTTGATGAAGGCGGTGACTTCCCCTTATGCAACTAAGAACCTTTATGGGGTGATCTTTCAAGGCCACACAACTATCAGCTCCCAACAACTCTACAGAAGAGTTAACTGCTACTGATGGTCTTTGCCTCAGACAAAACTGCACTCAAAACTGCACAGAGATGGTTTCCCTAACACTACCATCCCTTCTATGTGGATTTGAAAAATTCCAATATATTTTATACCCAGCTAGGCAAGGTGGTATGTGCTTTTAATCCCAGCATTCAGGAGGCAGAGGCAGGAGCATTTCTGTGAGTTTTAGACCAGCTAGGGTTACATAGTGAAATCCTGTTTCAAATATAGTCATACAAATAAAATATATACACACATAGATTTAAAATCAATTATCCTATTTTATAAAGACTCAAATCATAAGCTGACTGTCAATCCCTAGGGTCCTCCTGTCTTCCCCTTCCCACTCCCCATGGTCCTTGTGGCCATGCCTGATTTTGATTTTTTTTTTTAAGACAAGTGAGGTGCTGGAGATCCACCTCAGGTCCTTGTTAATTGTGACATCTTACCCAAGTCCCCAGTATATGTATTTTTCCAAGATTTTCTCAGTTGGGCACCGAGTCAGGGTTCTTTAGAGTCACAGAACTTATGGGTAGTCTCTGTATATTAAGGGAATTTATTATGATGACTTACAGTCTGTAGTCCAACTAACCCAACAATGGGCAGCAGTGGATGGGAAGTCCAGGAATCTAGTAGTTGCTTAGTCTCATGAGGCTACTTGTTTCTGCTGGTCTTCTGTAGAAGCAGGTTCCAACAGATGTGCTGGCAAGTAAGTGCAAGCAGTATAAGAGTGAATCTTCCTTCTTCCAATGTCCCTATGTAGGCCTCCAGCAGAAGGTGTGGCCCAGATAAAAGGTTTGTACTACCATACCTGGATCTGGGATTTGCTTTGTCCCAGGCTGACTTTGAACTCAGAGATCTTCTTGCCTCAGTCACCTGGGATTAAAGGAGTGTACTACCTTGCCTGGGTCTAACTTTTCATGGCCACTACACTTCAAGATCTCCATGCCAAGATCCAGGTCAGAAACTTGTGTCTTCCAGCCTCAAGATCTGGATCACAGGAGAGTCCTCCAATTCTGGATTGTAGCTCATTCCAGATGTAGTCAAGTTGACAACAGGAATAGCCATTACAGCCACTTCCAAGTTTTCTGTTTCTAGTTGGAGTCAAGACTCATTTTGTACATTTCCCTTTCTGACCTAAGACCAGCGATGCCCCCAATGTGTAGTACTCACCCTTAATAGGGGCAGCAACTGTGAAGAACAATTGTTCCCGTCTTTTCTTTTTACCTGTCAGTCTCCAGGGATTTGAAGTCAGATACCACTTCTGTCCTGAACACCTACCTACATTGCTTACACTGTCCCTGTCTTCCCATGATTTAACTGTGTTTCCCCTCTACCTGTCTTAAGTCAGCTGCTGCATCCCGGACCACAGAGCCCAACCTGGCTATGCACCGGAAGCACCCGAGGCCTTGTCTAACACGCACTGTGAGGGATCCACCCCACGCTTTCTGGATAAGCTCTGGGATGGGGAATGAGATTCCACTTTGCTTTTTAAGCTCCCCATAAGATATCAATATACCCACTCCATGGTATACCATGACTTCTCTAAGGTCTATGAACCCAGAATTAGACAGAATGTCAAAAAAAAAAAAAGTGCTATAGCTGGAACACTCTTATTAAAGTGGTTATATTATTCTTTCCATATAATCCAGTATCGCAAATCTCTGGGGACATGAAAACAACCACAAAGGTTTCCACTCATGGTGATTTTATGAAGAGCTAAATCTTCACAATTTTTTTTAAACATGCTGCTTAAATTCCACCTCCTCCTGTCTTTTTTATGTCAGCTATGTTTCATGTAAGGATCTGTGTTATATTAAAATTTATACTGTTCAATTCATCCCAACCTTCAGTGTGCCAAGGGACTCATGAACCTTGGTTTTTTACTATTCTAAATATTTTATTTAAATTTACTCTTCTAAATTTATGTCGCCATGGGCCAACGAGATGGCTCAGCAGGTAAAGGTGCTTGCCATCAAGCCTGATAACGGAGTTACCCAGGCCCCACAGTGGAAGGACAGAACTGACTCTCAAAAGTTTCTTCCTGACCACACACAGGCTGTGCCATGCATGCAATAACCCAACTTTACACCATCCATAGATAAAAGTATGCTCTGAAAGTTCTTATATTTTTCTTCTTAATTTTCATGTTTGAAAAAAATTAAAAATCAAATTTACAGGAAAATCAAAATGACGCAGAAAGTAAAGTGCTTGCCTCTGATTTTGATCTGAAGAACAACATGGTAGAAGGAGAGAACCAACTCCTACAAAGTTGTACTCTGATCTCCACACCTGTGACATGGCATGTACACCTACCACAAGCACACATAATGCACACACATGCAACCTGAACACATGCACACACGAACACATGCACATCCACCATATACACACCCACCATATGCATACCCACTACATGCATATCCCACACACATGCGCACTTACCATATGCATATGCACACATGTACACTGACCACATGCAGAACCACATGCACATCCATCATACATACACCCGACCACATGCACAGCCACCATATGCATATACATACATGTATACCCAATCACATGCACATCTACCATATGCACACCCACTAAATGCACAGCCCACACACACTTGTCTTCACATACACCCACGCACATACATATGCACACTCATACACATGCACACACACACTTGCACAATACACATACACATACATAATAATATATGTCTGTCAAGACACAGAACCAGCCATACATAAAGAGTGATTTATTTATTTACGTATATATTTTACTGGAAGGAAGGCCAATATTATAGACACTCAGCTATATATGTTTTCCCTTCAAATAGATTCTCACTGATTTGATTGAAAACTTGAAAAATGTATGTCTACTATAATTAGGGAAGCTTTCAAAGATTTTATACTTTGATTTACTGAGTTAAATACAAGTTAGGATTTGACCCCTTGAGAAAGCATTAGGGTATAGTTTACCAGTAAACCTAATGAATGCACCATCACTACTTTATCAATCTCCATAAAATAAAATCCAAAGAAACATCAGTGATGTATAAAATGGGAAAGTAATGGAAAAAATTAGTTTTCTAAAATTTGATAAAAGATAGCTAGAACAGCCTGCAAATCTCACTTAAAAGAGAAAGAGACAAAGTTAGTTTTTACCTCTTCAAGTTTGAAAGTATTTTTAGAACTATTCTTTGGTGCTGGTAAAAATTAGTTTTTGTTTGTTTTTTAATGCTTTGTAGTTATAAAAATTAAGTTGAGGCTGGAGAGATGACTCAGCGGTTCCAGAGGTCCTGAGTTCAATTCCAGCAACCACATGGTAGCTCAACCATCTGTAATGGGATCTGATGTCCTCTTCTGGTGTGTCTGAAGACAACTACAGTGTACTCGTATACATAGAATAAATAAATCTTAAGAAAAAAAACAAATTAAGTTGGGTGTAGTGATGTACACCTTTAATCCCAGCACTAGGGAGGGAGAAGCAAGCAAATCTCTTTGAGTTTGAGGCTAGCCGTGTGTGTGTGTGTGTGTGTGTGTGTGTGTGTGTATGTGTGTGTGTGTAAAGTTCTAGAACAGTCAGGGCTACATAGAGAAATTCTTTTTCAACAAAACAATTTATTTTCTGGGACAGAATGGTTCAGCAGCTAAAGGCATTTGTCATACAATCCTGACATCCTGAATTCGATCCCTGGGACCACATAAGGTGGGAGGGGGAGAGCTGACTTCACAGAATTCCCTCTGACCCATGCATGCTGTGGACACACTCCCACACAGTATGTACACATCTGTTACACATACACAACAGTGAAGTTTAAAACTATCTTCTGTGTTTCTATAGAATCTGTGTCAATTCTGTCATCAGGAAAACAGCAATGTGTGTTTTAAAATACTGGTTAGAAGAAGGAGAGAAAATTAAGTTATAAAAGGAATAAAATGAGAATGCTTTATGAAGCTGGATCTGTTCTTGACAGGAATCCTCAGTATAAAATACTGTCCATGTACTCAGTGTCTTCAGAGGGTTTTGTTCAGAGAACAAATGACTTTTCTCCTGTGAAGCCATAATCGAGTCCAACATAATAGTAACCCTAAAAAGGACAGTTTCATTGCTTCCAAATAGTTTTTCAAACAAGGAACTTTAAAAAGAACCATTAAATACTATAAATTCATACCTTGAAGAACGATGCTCTGGCTTATTTCGTTCGTTGCGATCTGAAAAGAAAGGAGACAGTCACACGTCAGCACAGGCTTTAAAGGAGCTGTAGATTCCAGCTGCCACACCACCAAGTCTCACAGATGACAGTTTAGGCCAGCTCTGTTTTCTCCTGTGCAACGCTCTTCACTGAAGTTAAGAGGATCTGCGGATCTGCCTGACATGGGCATCGAAAGCATGTGAAGTAGGACAGATAAAACTTTTTTGATGGGTTGGTAAAATCTACTCAGAAAATGTTATTCATTTTAGAAGATCTTTGCTGTGTTAAAGGCTTTGCTAAAGCTAAAAAGACAGCTAAAGAAAGTAAGGAAACTGAAAAGCCAGAGATTACTCAGCTCTGAAAAATTATTCCATGAATCATGGTTGGCAGGAGCTTCTAACAGAATGGGAGGGAGCAACATGAGCAGCTGGCAACATCTGCAAACACACCAAGACCAGTTCAGCCTTAACTCCCTCCCATCCAGAACATTCAAGAATGTTCCGTGGATAGTTAGCTATAATGCAGTACACATAAACATTCCAGTGATCACAACGGTGAGGGAAGAAACTTTAATAACAAGAAACTGGAGACGCTGTTAATTGTCCAAAAGTGCACAGTACAACACCTAAGATGTCAACTGTGCCTGGGGTAAGAAAGCCAGCTGTGTATAAAAGTTCAGGAGTCTAATTGCTCAAATATAATTTTCTAGACTGTTACAAAATACTATGTATCTATCTGAAAACCATCCCATGCACAAGAGACACAAAACATCCAACTTGCTCATTTGAGTCCAAATAACAATTGTTCCCTTGTATATGCTTTGAAATAAGAAAAGGAAACTGAAGAAAGCCTCAGTGTTTGCAAAAATCAACACAGAAAGAAGCGAACAGTGCAGACCCACCCAACTTTAAAAGGGACCTATGGGAACACTATCAAATTCCCTCTCTTGTAACACCATCTCAATCAATGTTAACTTCATAGAATGATTTAAAGACAATGCAAAGGTTAGATAATAACACCCCCATCCAATATTACTGATGGCAGAGCAGGACACAGAGCACCGTACTCTAAGAGGAAAGGGGAGGGAGGGGTAAGGCGCACTGAGGCGCATGATTTTCCATCTTCTACACAGGGTTTATAATAAAAAAGTGTTTTATTTATTTATTCATTTGTTTAGTGTATGTGTGCATACACACGAAACCTTCACAGGCATTAGGTCTCTACTTCTGCTGTGGCTTCCAGGGACTAGACAGTCAGGTTAGCAGTCTTGCATGACAAGAACTCTTCTACTATAGCACTTTTACCTGCTGAGCCATCTCACCCACCCAAGAAATGCCTTTTTTAAGCCAAAGAACAAGTATACAGTAAGACACTGTTTTCAGAATGAGTAGGAAGTAGATTCACGATAAAACATGTTTGTTTAGATGCTCTGCCCTGTAAGTGTACATTGGTAATGTTTCTGGTTCTAATTTCTACACACTGAGTGTTACTGTACCTTTAAAAAAATATTAATTTACTCATTCCACTCCTCCCTTAAGCAAAAACAGCAGACTTTCCACTGTCGGGTATTAAAATCATAGTAATACTTGGTATATTTTAAATCTTAAGAGAAAACAAACCTTCTGGCTTTTAGCTTGCTTGTTGTGTTAACAAAAGCAAAGCAGAAACTGGATAGAAGTTAGTCATTCCCATAACAAAGCAGCAGCTCTTACCTGTGGCTAGCCAGGAGCTAAAACTCTGCTCGGGATGTCACTGCCCTGATTTCCTGCAGTTTACTTATCTAGGCATGTGCCAGCAGGATCCTTCACTAATCTTCCAAGGCAGACAACACACAGGAGGAGGGAGAAACAGAGTCAAGAGCTTGTAAACAAGCCTCAGCATCCAAGGGCTTCCCTCCAGGGCCCATTCTGATTGGCAGATGTGCTATGACCAGTCTGCACATCTGGAAAGTGGCCACTCAGGAAACGGATAGCTCGCAACTCTCCTCCACTCTGGGTTCAAGCAGGAAATCCCAGTCATTTCAATACTTTCAGCTCTAAGAAAACACAAATGTCTTCATCAGAGTATCAGGCTGGTAAATAAAATCCAAGAAAATGATCTGATTAACTGCTGGAAAACATTTAAATGTTTCCCACAAGTTCATTTTGTGTTACAGATCAGATTCTTATGTCAATATATATGCAGCGTTTATAACGTGTTACTCCTACGAACCTGCACAGTGATGATAAATTATCCATTGTTTACAATATCCCCAGACATTCAACTTTCAACAATAGTAACAAATGAAACACACATCTCCACCTTGATCTTTTCCCCAAAGAACACAGATAAACACATTTCACACATGGTGATCAGGTCATCTTTTAGCTGGAATGCATATAAATATGTGGAACATGTATGCGTGCACGCTCGTGAATGTGCATGTGTGTAGTGTCTTATGTTTGTACTTTTCAAACAGTGTTATGGTTTGTGCACTGCTATTTTAAGCAAAGGAATTTTCACAATAGGGAAGAATATTGTGCAACTGTCAAAAAATATATTGTGATTACTTCAGTCCAAGAGCCAAGACTGAACAAACCACAAGAGCAGATCCAGGCTCCAGTTTCTTGCCAATGATAAAAAATAAGTTGGATAAAACCTTAAGCAGAATATGAACAGACTGAGATCTAACATGAAAATTTTATCTTGGCCTACACGGTACTTAAAGAACACAAATTTTACTTATTTCAGATCAAATACTTTCTAATATGTTCTCCATAATTAGAAAAGAATATATGGGCTGAAAACAGGTTTCTGGACTCATGTATATGATATGAATAACATTGAAGAATTGCTAAAAATAAAAAGGCCCATATTGACAACTCCAGGTTATACACATTTCCCTTTCAAGACAATTTCTGGTTTTAAGACATGGAGCACAATATGTTTTAGTTACTTTCTAACTGCTGTGATAAGACATCAATGCCCAAAGGCAACTGTCTTAGTTAGGGTTTTACTGCTGTGAACAGACACTATGACCAAGGCAACTCTTATAAAGAACAACATTTAACTGGGACTGGCTTACAGGTTCAGAGGTTCAGTTCATTATCATAAAGGCAGAAACACGGCAGCATTCAGGCAGACATGGGGCTGGAGGAGCTGAGAGTTCTACCTCTTGTTCCGAAGACTGGCTTCCCGACAGCAAGGACAAGGGTCTTAAAGCCCAGTGCCCACAGTGACACACCTACTCCAACAAGGCCACACCTATTCCACAAGGCCACTCCCTGGGCCAAGCATATACAAACCATCACAGCAACTTACAGAAGCAAGACTTTATTTGGGGCTTACAGTCTCAGAGGGTGAGTCCATGACCATCATGGCAAGGAGCATGGTAGCAGGCAGGCAGGCATGGTGCTGGAGCAGGAGCTGAAAGATTACATCCTGATCCACAAACGGGAAGCAGAGTGAGCTAACTGGAAATGGTGTGTGCTTTTGAAACCCCAAACCTCAACCCCAGTACCGCACCTCCTCTAACAAGGCCACCACATCTAATCCTTCTGAAAGAGTTCCATCTACTGGGGACCTATTCAAATATATGTGCCCATGGGGGTCATTCTCATCCAAACCACCAAATATGATACAATGTTCATGTGTTCAGACAGTACACCACTTGTGTCCACCCTGCCCAGGGCGGCTTTTGGGGAAATGACCGCACAGATACCAGTCATGACTCTGAATCTAAGATGACAAGCACTTTGAGATGTAGATGACACAAATGCAAATGTCATCTTTTGTTTTGGTTAAAACTTAAGAGGGATGGCCAATGTGGATCTTGCAGAGTCTGGCTTTGATTACTTAAGAGAAAAATCAAGCCCCGTTGAGTAGAGAAGAGCTTGTTTTAGTAACTGCAGTCAGTAGTGATGGGTCTTATATTGTTCTTTGAAATTAGGGGAAGACTCAACCTCCAGAATGAACACAGGATAAACCCACAGCAGAGCAGTGTGAAGGGAATCTGCCCTATAACCCCAACTAGAGTTTCAAAATGTCTCTAACAAGAAAAATCTTTAAAAGATTCTATGTCATACATACTAAGCACTACCATGGAGTTCTGGCTTGGGTGTTTGTATGTTTGATTTTAAATTGTATTTATTGGTTTTAAATTGCATTGCGTGTTGTGTGTGTGTGTGTGTGTGTGTGTGTGTGTGTTGTATATGTGGTGTGTATGTGTGCATGTGTGTATGATGTATATGGTGCGTATGTGGTATATGTGTTTAGTATGTGTATGCATTCATGTGTATGGTGTGATGGTGTGTCTGTATGTGAATATGTGTGTTGACACATGTGTGGCACACATATGCCATGATACACGTATGAAAGTCAGAGGAAAGTGTTCAGAAGTCTGTTTTCTTTTTCTATGTTGGGAGCTGGAGACTGAATCCAGGTTATCAAGCTTACCCACTAAGCTATCTCACTAGCCTTAAAATATGTGTGTGTGTGTGTGTGTGTGTGTGTGTGTGTGTTTATTTTGAGACAGGGTGTCATCGTATAGCTTTGTCTAGTTTGAAATTCTCTATATAGACCAGACTAATCATGAACTCAGAGATCTGCCTGCCTCTGGCTCCCAAGTTTACCACCATGCCCAGTGTTTAAAATCAGTCTTACTATGTTGCCTACTCTGGTCTCAAATGATACCTCCGTTAATCTTCTAAGTAGGTAAGGTTAACAGGCATGCACTTGACTCCACATTCAGCTTATTCTATTATTTCAAAAACATGGACCAACCCCCCCCCCACACACACACACACAAATCATTCAACATTAATGCAAGAGCGCATGTATCTGAAAAAGGATTAGCCATGTGCTATGTAAGGTTCAAACAGACCATATGGTAGTGGCCCCAAATGATTTCCTGGAGCTAAAAAATTCCTATTGCTTACACACGTCACAGTCCAACACATCACACGCATGTTTGCAGGATGCTGCTATAAACAGACTCACTGTATGGCACTCATGAGCATGTAGCACACATGCAATTAAGCAGGGTACATAACAATGACTACACTGCTGGTTTAGGTGTTATCCTATACTTTTAATCGTTATTTTAGATCATATTCTTCTCTGTATAACACAAATTTACTATAAAACAGCACATAGCCACCTCGTTTGTCTTGCATGTACTGCATCTCTTGACTGCAAGGGGCTTCCCTTAGTAACTGCTCTACACCACCAGGCTCCGTGTAAGTCTCTGTGGTGTGCACATGACCGAGACATTGCCTGATGACTTATCTTTCATACACATTATATCCCCATCATTAGCGGCCCAAGGTGACACTTGCCCAACAATACTATTGTTTTTTATTTATGATAGGCAGCTTAAATAAAACAACAAACCCATCCATTATATGATGGAACAGAAACATTCAGGGCTCTTGAGTACTTGATGACTCCTTTAAAGATCGCAAACCGATTCTACAGAGATATGTGTAATACAGAATTTCACAGACTTTCCTAAAGCTTCAAACAAATAGGAGACATTTGGGATGGTTCAGCAGATCAAGAATGACAACCTGAGGTCGAGCCTGACAACCTGAGTTCCACCTCTGGCACCCCATGGGTCTCACAAATTGTTCCCTGACTTCCACATGTACACACACCCAAACAAATGTAATAAAAAGAAATGTACTGTACATATACCTAGTTCTTAAGGAGCCATTGACTGTTCTCTGTCTATGTGTGTAGACATGAACTCTCAGAGGTGTCTGCCTCTGCTGCTCATTAGATCGGCTTTGCTCCAGTGTGTCTCTAAAGTGACTTTTCTTCACTGTTAGGGCTCTACAGTGACTGGGATACTGCTCGATTAATGTAAGTTTCCCCAAAACTTGTTTCTTTTCTTGCAGTGCTAGGGATCAAACCCAAGGCCTTGCTCATACTAAGTAAGAAACTGCTCTACCACTGAGCCCCGCTCCCCATGGCCTAGCCCAGTAAAGATCTATTTCTTGTTGACCTTGTTGAACTGCTAGGAGATTAAGGGGAACCTCTGCATCACTACAGCAGGACAATTTGAGGCACACAGTTTACACGATTGCTGCTCTCTTCTAATCCTAATTAGAAACCCTGAACTCACTGAATCGTGGCACCTTAATCACAGGGAGGGGAGATGAACACAGAGAGGAGTTTAGTTTTCAAAACAGGAATCATGATTACACAGCAGCACACTGTCTGTGTAATCTGTTTGCTCCGGCCACACCCAGCGTGTCTACGGCCCTCTCCCAGGCTCTTATCAGCTTTTGTCAGGGTGCTGTGTCCCGACCGGGTTTTCTGGTTCTGGCCTCTTCTTCCATCCTGCCATATTTGTTTGCCAGATAAATCCAGGTCTCAGAAAAACTACAAATCATGACATGCCATACACCCCAAGAAGATAACACAGTGGCGCTTTGCACACCCTGCTTGTGCTACTGCCATAAGCCTCAGCCGCCATCACTTCAGAGGGTGGCAGTGAACCAGCTGTAGTCACTGGTGTAGTGACTGCGATAGTTATTTATGCTTAGTCAGTTTTCTCAGCTGTGAAAAGTGAGAGAATACATCCTAGAGTTTCTGCAAGGGAACATGGCATGCATGAGTGCATGCTGTGTGTGTTTGTGTGTGTGTGTGTGTGTGTACATGTGCATTGAGGCTACTTTTAATAATCATTATATTTTACTTACTTATTGTTAGCATTTTGTTATGCTCCGTCCTACAGTTACCTGGCAACAGCCAGGTATGCCTGACTCACTATAAATGGAGCTGTTGCCCCCTCCTCTCTCTCTTGCTCTTGCCTTCCAGCTCCTACTCTGTCCTCTTGCCCCTTCCCCCTCTCTCCCATTCCCATCCTCCTCCTCCATGTGCTCATGGCTGGCCTCTACTCCTCTTCTCTGCTCTGTCTCTTTGCCTTTCTCTGCCTCTATTACCCTCTTACTCCCCTCCCCATGCCCTGAATAAACTCTATTCTATATTATACCTTTGTGTGGCTGGTCCCTCAGGGGAAGAGATGCCTCTGCATGGGCCCACAGAGGCATCCCCCTTCCCTCCCACCTCACCACACATCCACCAAAACATATCCCCTGTCCATTTTTTTCTAAGCACATCACTTATTGTGTCAGGGTTACATATGTGCCATAGTGTGCATGTGGAGGTCAGAGGATAACTTGCAGAAATTAGTTCTCTCCTACACTGTGAGTCCTGAGAATTGAACTCGGATCATCAGACTTGGTGGCAAGAACCTTTACCCATTGAGTTATCTATCTGGTTCCCTATACCAATTAACTCCATGGATCTGCCTGTCTCTGCCTCCCAATGTAGGCAGCCATGTTTAAGATAGCACCTGGGATGGTTGCAAAGTCTTATGACTAGCACCTGTCGATGTAGGCAGCTGGCTTCCAGCGTGGCCAGCTCAGCTAAACTGGTAAACAAGTCCTTTGTGCATGCGTCGGCTCGTGCCCCTCCCAAGCGGGCTTATGCAAATGAGGTATTGGCAGCTTAACCTATCCTGAGATAACACATCACCCAGCCTGCCTTGGGAAGATATATAAGCAGCGCATTTCTGCTGCTGGGGGGTCCCTGTCCATAAGTCAAGATTCGTTCCTGGAATAAAGCTATCTGAGAAGGATCCGACCGTGTTGTGTTTTAATTGCTGGTCAAGGCAGACTCGACATCCCAAGCCTGGTACTGTGGCTGACACACGCCTTTGTATTGGGCTTCCAATCAGATCCTCATGCTTGCATAGAAAGTGCTTTACTGACTCAGCCGTCACCCCAGCTCAACAGAGCAGCATTTTAAAATCTCTTTCTGACTCTGGCTTTCTCTCACATCTATCTTTAAACACCAGTCATGGCTATCATAGGTCAGAGATGATCATTCAGTATAATTTCGTTATAAGATGACCAACTGATCAGCAACATTGATCCTCCTTTGCTATAGAATGAGACAGTCACTGGTTCCAGGCATTAGGGTATGGATCTTTGTAGGGGAGGGGAAGAGCATTATCTTGCCTAAACCACCCTATCTGGGTGCCATGCTCCATCTCACTTGATACTTAGCTCGAAACAGCATGCATGCATTGCTCCTTTTTTTTTTTTTTTAAGATTTATTTATTTCATTTATATGAGTACAGTGTCGCTGTCTTCAGACACACCAGAAAAGTGAATCGGATCCCATTACAGATGGTTGTGAGCCACCATATGGTTGCTAGGAATTGAACTCAGGACCTCCGGAAGAGCAATCAGTGCTCTTAACTGCTGAGCCATCTCTTCAGCCTGCATGCATTGCTCTTTACGGTTTTCACACAAGTCTGTTCCATTTATCCCAAGTGTGGTGTTTGATAAAAGCAAGGACAGTCTTGGGTCCTCTACATGGTCAGCCTGTGCGAATGCCCATGATAATGGGACCAGCCACTGCCCTCCCTTTCCTCTTCTGTCCTGCATCCTTAATACGGTACCCATCTCAGAGATAAGTCTGACATCGCTGAAATACATCTAAGAATGTCCATGCATCTTTTACTTCTCATGAACATAATAATGATTTTAAAAATCACCTCCATTCTAAAATGTCTATCCTTCTGCCTCAAAGAAGCCCCAGAAAAACAAACCAAATACAGGAGACAAAATGGCAGCACATAGGAACTGGAAAAGGCACTGGCTATCTGGTGGCAGGCTGCCTCTTTTTAATAATTCTTTAAAGTGTTTCAAGTGGCTCACTTTGATTGCTGGATTCACCTGGCTATTAAATCAGGCTATTTTTTTATGCTGGTCATTTCAGACACTCCAAGTTCCCTCACATGTCCCTTTTCACCCACAGTGAGTCTGGCAGGGACCTTAGGAAGATGGACATTTCATCAGTGCTATGCAGAGAAGAAGCAGAAATGGAGGCTGGCCCAGGGACAGGCGTCCTCCTTCAGTCAGTCCTCTCTGCTGCTCTCACCTCGAGCTTTCCAGTGATTCTCTTATCTCATTGATTACTTTCTTTTCAAAGTCTTACAAACCTCTTTGTTGCATTTATTTATTGTGTGCATATGTGCATGCGTGTGCATGTGAAAATGTTCTGTTAGTGCTTTGAAACAAGTTTTATTATGTAACACAGGGTAGCCTGGAACTTACGATCCTCCTCCTTCAGACCATAAAGTGCTAGTATTAGAGGTATGCAGCGCCATGCCTGGTCCTTATTAACACATAATTGTACTCTCCAAATGTATTTCATTATGGCATAACCTACTTTGATCTCAAAAAATTATTAGTATTATTAATTTGCTAATTGGAGACAGGGTCTCACTATGTAGCCCTGGCTGCTCTAGAACTATGTAGACCAGGCTGTCCTCAACTTCATAGAGATGCTGGGATTAAAGACATGAGCCACCAAACCTAGTCTAAAGTTTCAAACCACTTTCCTGAGTAGGCTGAATGAGTGACACAGAGAAAGGAATGAAATAGATTAATATAAGAATTTAATCTCTTTACTAGAACCTCCCATTATATTTCAGAACAGTACAGATTTTGTTCATGAGAATTCAGGAAACAAAAATTAAGATTGTTATTTCAGGTGCAACAGAGTTAGACAATACCTCTAGCCATATGCTGCCCTTTCAGCTGTTAAGGTAAAAACAAAAACTAAAAAACAAGACAAAGTCTTTACATTCCTTTAAAGACAAAACCTCCATTTTCCTATCTCCCAGTCTGTTAGTTCTGAGTATTAAATGATCTTGTAACACAGCGCTTTTCTCCTGTATGGCTGACTCTGAAAGGTGAATGAACATTAGGAGAGTGTAGCTAAGAGATGCTTTCACTTGTGGAGTAGCTGAAAGCACCAGGGCCTTGTGGAGAAGCTGATGGCGACCTTGTGGAGACGGGAGGGCACCAGGCCAGGCCCAGGGACTCCAGTGAAAGAACAATTGGTAAATAAACCTTTCCCATTGGGATAATGGTGACCTGCATTTTCAAGTTGACGTTTTTATCCACAGTGGGGCAGTCTTGATCTCTAGTCTAGAGTGACCTTTAAAAAACATATTTTATTCAAGAAAAGGTAAAGCCATGTATGATTCCTGCTAACGTATCTACATAGGGATAGGGAATATACTTTCTGTACACACACTGCCTCCGTCAAACTCAAGCACACCCATCTCCTTCCTCTCCACTAACTTCATCCAAATAACTACCTTCAGAAGAACACAGAAGCAGAGGCAGATTTCTCAGCTGGCTCATGCTGTTCTTCCCTGTGTAGACACCTAAGGTAAGTGCTCAGAACTGTTGGGCGTGAAGAGATTGCCTAAGAGACATCTATCATGTTTGTTCGCTGTGAATCCTTGTTTGATCTTCTCCTAGGAGCAGAGATAACACCTGCCTTCTCCCTCATCCATCCAGCCCTTAGCACCCATCAGCACTAACACATCTTGACACCTCATTGCTTCCACCAGTGTAAACTGCTTAGAGATGACAAAGACTATAATCCCTAGTACCTTGCACAGTCTCAGTGCAACATAATAGGATACACTGGCCCGAGTCCTCCATATCTCTGCAAATGAGAAACAAGCTGAGATAAAAGGCCTGTGTTGCCCATTTGTGTCTCCTCTTTTGTGGGAGCAGGTGGCTATGACTGATTCACTGAGTGTGTATCATCATCCAAAAGCTACAGATAATTCTGATTAGAAAAGAAAGACGCCAGTGGAAGAGCTAGGGGAAGGACTGGAGGAGCTGAAGGGGATTACAATTCCATAGGAAGAACAGTATCAATTAACCAGACCACCCAGAGCCCCCAGGAACTAAAACACCAACCAAAGAGTATACATGGAGGAAGCCATGGCTCCAGCTACATATGTAGCACAGGATGGCCTTGTCTGACAACAATGGGAGGAGACGCCCTTGGTCCTGTAGAAGCTGGATGCCCCATTGTATGGGGATGCTAGAGCGGTGAGGCAGGAGTGGGTGGGTGAGTGGAGAGTGGAGGAGCACTCTCATAGAGATGAAGGGGAGGTGGGGAGAAGGGGGAATGGGATGGGAGGTTTGTGGAAGGGTAACCAGGAAAGAGGATATCATTTGAAATGTAAACGAATAAAATGATTAATAAAACAAGAAAAGAAAGCATTTGAAGGTATTACTTTGGAAATGTAAACCAAGAAACACATAAACACCAATGAAGCAATGCAGTGTTGAGGGGCAATGCCTCTGTCACAGAGAACACAGAGTGACCTAAGAGTCATTTCAGTGGCTCCCAGGTCGCACAACACCACTGGAAGAAATGTAAACCGCTTACCAGCACAACAGCCCTGAAAGCTGTCTGAGTGTCTACTATGCTAGAGCATTCTTAAAGTGCAGCCTCTTTGCCTTCACCAAAGCCCCATGGTGGAAATCTTTGACATATTACTGATGAGAAAGTGAAGTCTCAGAGAACTTAAGTTTGAGAACTAAAAGGGGAGATTTCTGGAGTTGAATCTGAAGGCCCCCAAAGTTCCTGCTTCCCTCCTTTACATCAGAAAACTGGTGGTGCCCTCATCAGATGAACCCATGGTCCATAAATAAAACTGCTGCTCGCCAGAAGCCATGCTTATCCCACATTAGATGGTGCATCACTCAAAGCCCGAATCTACAGTTCCGAATTCCTTTCCCTGGACTCTGAGTTTTCTTAAGCTCAGAAACTCCCCAACTACACAGGTGCCTTTGAGTTGAGCACCTTATGACAGGCATGTGAACTTGGAGAAGAGCTCCAATCTACTGTCTAGTGTTATCAGATTCTTTGTCGTTGTTACTAACATTGAATTTACGAGCAAGCATGTACACAACGGTAGGATACAGAGCATCATAACATTAAGAGGCTTGGATTCTGTGGGGAAACCATTTGTTTTAATTCCTGCATCTTCTCTACATTCCTGCAGGAAACAGGCAGGCCTTGTTAATACACCGATCGGCACAGTCAGCTCTGTAATCAGAGGAAAGTGCTATCGAAAACAAACCTTCATCCTAAATTAGTCAACTCATTCTTTCATTCATAAACATGCTCCCTCAACCAACGTTAAACAAGCAGCTAAGGAAATCAATACATAAAACAGACTAGCCAAATGTACAATCGATTCTCAATGAAAGAGGAAAGAAAAAGACTTAGGAAATGAGATATTTAAGATGTTTTAAATGCATTCTCAGATTTAACAAAGTTTATTTTATCTATATACCTCTATTTATACATACAACAGGAAAAATCTACCATGAAGAATGAGAAGACAGAACAAGTAGTTCTTCTGAAAGATTGAAGAGATGGCTCAGTGGTTAGCACTTGCTGCACTTCCAGAGGACCTGGGTTCAGTTCCCAGCATTCATGTGGTGGCCCACAACTATTTGTAACTCTGGTCCCAGAGGATCCAATGCCTCTCTTGCCTCTGCAGACACTGCATGCACATGATTATATATACACAAAACGAATACATAAAATAAATATTTTTTTTATAAAGAAGTAGTTCTTGGAAGGATTGGTTGTAAACATAAAAGACTAAGCAGATAGGCTAAAGAAGAGAATAAACAAACCTGAAAGTTAATCTAAACATGTAAGGTGATGGGATTTTAAATAATACAAAGATAGAAAATATAAAAATTAAGATCCATAGAAAATAAGTTCACGATGTCCACATCATTTGCTCATTTATGTTTTTGTCTCTGAGATGCTAACTTAGCCTAGAGCTACAGGATAGATAATAGAGATTAAGAGTCCCAAAGAAATAGTTGGTGAAAATTATGAACTGAACATATTCCCAAGACATTAGTAGGCAAATGTCCAAAAGGAGAGCTATCACCCATGTTCTAAAACTGAATTCAGAAATATTCTCCAAGGAGAAAGGTGGGCAGAGGACAGATGGAAGGTGTTATGGTCTGTTTGGATCTGTTTGGGGGTGTCTGTTTGTACGTGTTTGGCTTTATTTTTGTTTTTGAGATAGAGTCTCAGTGTAGGCCAGGCTGGCTGGAACTCACTATGTAGTGCAGGCTAGCCTTAAATTCACAGTGCTTCCTGCCTCAGCCTCACGAGTGCTGGAATTATAGATGTTATGAATCACTCCTGGCTGTTGGAGCTGTTACAATATTTACAGGGGAAAATGTCGGGTGGAGCTGACAAATCCAAGAAAGCTCTGGAAATTGAGAAGTGCAATTCAGGAGAAGATGAAATAGAGATTGTATAAATAAGAGAAAAATCATAGCTAAATCCCATCCACAAGGTATTTAATAAAAGATTCCACATAAGATGCTTAAGTTTTCCATCAGCATCACCACTGACCAGACATCACTGCACCAAAACGCTTTTTATATGTTGCTAACACAAAATGAGATACTACTCCTCCACCCCCACCAGAATAGCTACGAGCCAACAGATGGATAATGAAAAGTATTGGCAAGGATGTGGTAAAAATGGAACCCTTCCGTGTTCCAGGTGGGGATGTAAAATGGTGCATCTGCTTTGTAAAAGAGTCAGCAGTTTTCAAAAATCAAAAATACTAGAGTTATCATATGACCCCAAGATGCCAGTCCCAGGCACATGCATCAACACAAAAAATAGAGCTTATGTCTCCAGGGGAAATAAGAGATTCTGGAGCCAAAGATGAATGACCAAGGCCTGGGAACACAGACTGAGGTTATCTTCTAACACATGGAAGCAGTCTTGGGAAGTTTTTACAGTACATAACAAAGAAAGTCATAAATTAAGGCACTTAGCAAAAACATAGGTGGAAGCATTAAGTAGGCAGTTACAGTACAGCAGGAAAACCTCGGCTATTGCCCTCGGCTGCTATCTGAGAGCCTTTGGGTTGACAGAACTGGGGTTTTGTTAAACCAATATATCCAAACAGGTTTTAAGCCTGGCTTTGTCTGTTAGTGACAGGATGTTAGGCCCAACACAGTGGGGTGGGCCTGCAAGGAATAGCTATCAAGTGCATACAAGATGCCTGAGATAAATTTAATTAGACTCTGGGCTGCAACAGCCCAACCTCTCCACATCACTGATGTTCCATCGGTCTTTGCAGACACAGCTTATTTCCAGGAATTCTTGTTCACAATACTCAAGACAAAGGAAATCATTTCCACACAGAATCCTGTATACAAATACAAATGCTCAGAGCCATATAACAAACAGTAGCCAAAAAATGGAAATGTTTTAAACTAATGAACTAGTAGTGGATAAAATATTGGTAGCAGGGCCAGTGGGCTGACTCAACAGGAGCTGACTCGGCAGGTGAAGATGGTTGCCTAATAACCTGAGGTCGTCCTTGTGACGCACTGCAGTGCGTTCTCTGGTTTCCATTTACTCACGTGCCATGGCACACATGCTCACAAGCACACACATGCACGTGTGCAGGTGGGCATACACACACCTACACACAAGTGAACATAAATGTAAACACAAACAAGCACTTCTACAAATGTGATTAACATAGTATGGCATATAGTAGAGTATCATTCGATCAGCTATCAATAGAAAATGGAAGCATACACACATGGGTGAATCTTGTAAACATTAAAAAGAAACCAAACACCCACATGATGGTAGGAATGGAAGCCAAGAGAGCACAACCTCAACAGGAAGTTGAAAGCGAGAGAGTGAACCGAAACCATGAACGGAACTACTCGAAGCTACAGAGTCTTGAAGCCCACCCCCAGTGACATACTTCCTTCAGCAAGGCCACGCCTCCTAAACTTCTCCATACCATGCTTCCAGCTGGGGAGGAGGGTTTCAAACGCCTAGCCAATGGAGAACATTTTCAAACAAACCACCACAGCTTTATCTGATTCTTTTTGACCTTTGGATGACAGTAAATTGGCAAATTTAATATTAAATTAAAATTTAAAAATAAAATCAATAGTCATCTTTGAGGATACATGGCTTCTGGTATAAAAGCTTCAGTGGTAATAATATAGACCCAGCTATATTTTGCTATGTCTAACTAAGGCTATAACAGTCTGATTATCTAAATATGACCTAAAAATGACCTTTCAACAGGAAGCAGTGTAAAAATATAGATAAAAAGGTGAACATGGATTTGCCTTAGAGTAAGTAAGTTGTACGAATCAAGAAAAACAACTCCAGTGACAGACAGTGGTAATCCCATGAGGTATCCCCTAATCTCTCTCATATTTTCCCAGAAACGGCACGATTGAGAAGCAAACACCCTCATAACTATCAGCCCTCAGTCCTTATGATGCTAATCAGTGTAGAGCAAATAAACCTCAGTGAAGAACCTCTGTACTTCCTGAGTAATCAGGACCCAAATATTTATAAGAATGATTATCTAATATCTAAGACGACAGTGCTCTGTTATTATCAAATAAAAAGTACAACTGACAAGTAGCATTTAAGCTCTTATGCTATAACATGGAAAAAGGATTGTCTCTTGCTATTTTCTTCTGTGAATATCGCCAAGATGTGAGAGTCAAACACTACAGTCATGTCATGATTCAAAGGAGTAAATATAAATGGTCCCTGTATAACCGGTGGCAAAGTCCTTCCCTCCCTTCCCATTCCCCTCAACACAGCATCTTCTCTCCCCACCTCCTCCCCTCCCTTCCCTGCTGTCATCCACCCATCACCTCCTTCACTTTCAACCCAGCCAAATCCCTCTCCCCTTTCCCTTATTCTCTCCTTTTTATAATGGAGAGTAAGTGCAGGCCTCGCTGCCGCTGAGCAGGCGCTCTACCATTAAGCTACCACCTCCCATCCTGTTACATTCTTGCCCAATGGCAAAAATTAAGTCATAACTGGACAACTACTAAGCTAGAGAAAAGACTCCTTATAGCACAATGGTAATTATTATTAACAATACTGTTTTGAAAACAGAATCAAAGCAGGAGACACAGGGTCTGCACTGTAAGCGTTCAAAGCAATCTCCCATGGCAAAGCATTCCAACTGCTGGGGAAAGCTAGGCACTCAAAGCACTCTATTTATTTTACTGGAGTATTGAGGAAACCTTCATTCTTTGATACAAGTTAAAATACTAGCATGGTTTGAGAATTGCTACTAAAAAGGAGACCAACCATAAATGAGTGTCTTAGTTACTTTTCTATTGCTGTGATTAAATACCATGACCAAGACAACTTACAAAAGAAAGCATTTAAATGGGCATACTGTTCCAGAGTGTAAGAGTCCCTGAAGGCAGATCAAAGTCATGGCGGTGGGTAGCTAGAGCAAGCACAGCTGAGAGCTCTTGGCTCCAATGCAAGGCAGAGAGAGCTCACTGGAAACAGAGCTTTTGAAACCTCAAAGCCCACTCCTAGCCACACCTCCCCAAACAGGAGTACCAACTAGGAACAAGTACACAAAACCCCAAATGTATGAGGAATTTCACATTCAAACCACCACACAGAGAGTCATGACGAGAGGATGTTATCCCATTACTAGAAAGGGAACTCAGAAGGAAGAGCATCTCATCACGCCCCCTCCAAAGAGTGACTCTCTTGATGCGTTCTGAAGACCTGCTGTGGAATTCAGTTTCCAAGCTTAATGAACATTAGTGCACGGCGCCAGCAGGTGCTAACCAGAAGGCTGTATGATTTTTGTGGTTTAACAAAATGGCTATTAACTCCTGAAGTTAATCAGCAGGGAGCAAAAGCTGATTTGATCTTTAAGGGTCTACAGTACACAAGGTGGGATTGCAGGGACAGGCACTCTTGAGTGCTTCCCAGACAACAGCACAACACTCGAAGAGTTGATGTTGCTTCTGATATTGTTCAAAGCTATCCTAGGAGTATATCAGTTGGGAGAACTACATACAACTTAAGCTTATACAATTGCTCAGAACCTTGACAGAGTATAGCAAGAAAGTTAGACATTAGAATTGACTTAGGGAAAGTACAGCGTGCAACAAAGCCAAGAAACAATAAACTAAAACTTGATCCTAAATTCTTTCTATCTGTATCTGAGACTAGGGATGACACGTTTGTCTAAGGGAATAAAGGAAAATAAAAAATATTTTAAAAAAGCATAAAGATGGTTAAAATGGGATTTAAATATAATTTTAACAGTTACTTTTAAAGGACAGGAGTGTTGTGTTAAAACCAAAGACCATAAAGCACATGTATCAAATAAAATGAACATTTTGAAAGAGCCTAAGATCTTCTTAAAGTGGTCTTTCACTTGAGTTACTGAAACAATCCATTCGGTGAACATGCTTCCAATATGAAAGTCAAGGGTTGGCCAATCATCAGCGCATAGGCTGTCTCTGAGACAGCCACAGCAAAACAGACAGGCAAACAGGAGCACTCTCTAAACGTTCCGCCATGATTACTGCTGGCTCTTCTGGACATGTTAATATTCATTTGTTTGTATACTGATTAGATATTGCAACAGGATCTGATTTCCACTTCATTTGTTTCTGGGGGGAAAGTGAGAAGTGAGGAAATATTGATGTTTGGTAAAATTTACAAATCAACATTCTCCTGTGGGAAACAGGGGTCCTCCCTTAGCAGCATGCAGGAGTAAACCCACCCCAGAGACTCTCTCCTCCCGCCCGCCCAACTTTCAGTACCAAGTGTGCCCAGGCCTTTGGAACATTCCCACCTGTTTCCTATAAAAGCTCCTAACATTCTGGGTGTAGTTTAGCTGTGAAGCTGTCATGTCAAATTCAAATGTAACTGGATGGATTTACACTGGTCCAGGACGGCCTTCCGTGTCTTTCCCTCAGATCTGGCCAATCTCAATTCCCCAAGAAGATACATTTAACTAGAGAAGAACAGTAAAGAGAAGGCCTGGTAAGATACATGACTTGAAGAGACTAGATCTCCACCCTCACAAGAGGTAAAAATCCTCCAGATTAAAATAGCTAAAACCTTTTGCTACAAAGGTTAAATTTCATATAACAGCATATAAAATATAAATGTGAAAAGGAAACCCCAGCTCCAGGTACTACAGGGGTGCTGTCAACTGTCTTTCTCTGAGCTTTATGCATCTTGGGGTAAGTCCGAATTACATCTGTGCATGTGTCACCGGAGAACTGGAAAGTCCCTTCAATGTCTCCCTTAGACGAGGGCTTAGTAAATTCTTTCCACTCATGACCCCTTTCACTTAAGAAATTTTTATGTAACTCCATATACACAGGTATTTAAAATTAGTACACATATCAAACATTTACTGACAGTAAATCACAAAGTAATTTATTTATAGATCTAGTATAAATTACTAGTATACATTACTATATATATAAATATACTATAAATAAATGTATACTATATTTATATATAGTAATGTATACTATAAATCTAGTATACATTACTATACAAGTATACTTTGTATAGTATACAAGTAAGCTTATTATTTATTAAAGACAAACTTAAATATTAATGGTAGGTGTGCTTGTTTTATTTTATATAAATAATTAAATCCTGACTGAATGCTGAAGGACAGAACGTCTCCAACAGTTTTCAGAGCTGATTACTATTTTGATTTATAATCATCAATGCAGCCAGTGCTCCTTCACATAAAAACCTGGTACAAAAGTGATAGAAGTGTGGTTAGGGCCATTTCCGAAACTACTGGAAATTTTGTGCTAATCCCAAGACAAAGTTCATTTGACAATTTTTTAAATCAAACCCAAACACCAATTTTTAAAATCAAAGCTTTGAGGGCAGGAGAGATGGCTCAGCAGTGAAGAGCACTGCTTGCTTTTCCCAAGGACCCAGGTTGGATTCCCAAAACCCACACAGCAGTGTCCACTATAACTCCAGTTCCAGGGGATCTGAAGCTTTCTGGACTTGCAGACACCAAGCACACAGTGGTACACAGGTATGCATGCTGGCAACACACACACACACACACACATTAAATAAAATAAATAAAAATCATAAATAAATAAAACATTGTAACCCAATAATCCAAAGACACTAATTTGATACATGCTGAAGAATGCTGGCATAAAAATATTGTCTTTGTTTTTCATAATTATTATGTTTCTAAAGAGCAGAAAACTTTGTATGCACAGCAAAAACACTGTCGGTCACAATATACAACAGTCTTGAAAATTAGGTATTTCAGGCAACATTCACTGGTGCTACCTGTCATGATGACATGGCACGGGACACATGGGCATTCAGGACCAAGGCTGGAGCAAAGTCATGTGACTCAGCACTAGAAGCACTTCCAAAAGAACATTATACATTTGATTTTTTTTATCTCATTTTTGGTCACTGCATCTTAGAAGCTACATATTTTTCAAGACTCCTACATTTATTTAGTTACTGAATCCCTTATGAAGTCATGACTCGTGATTTAAGAAATGGAACTCAAGAGCATCTTTCTGAACAATGAAGTGGGGATCAGAGAAAGGGACAAGGGATCAGAAAAGAGAGAACACTGTGGAAGGTCAGGATGGGCACACAGTGAAAGCAAAGTGCTGGGTGCCTCAATCTGTAAGTTGTACTGAGATGGGCATAAAAACTTTGTTCTGCCCGAGGAGTCAAAACTGCGCTCAACCTCCTTTGGCTGGGCCAAGGAAGAAATAAGAAGGTGAATTCCAGTATTGCTGGTTTTAACTCTGTGGTCAGTTAAAAGGCTGTTCTTTACAGACTAAAATTCAGGCTAGAGATATCAGGTAACTAACCAAATTTATTACCTTTAGTTGGCTTTGAGCCGGGAAGGCACAGTTAATTGTTAGTGTAGACTGTTTACCCTTTTATCTCTGTGGTCAGTGTAGGGCCCCAAACTGCTCCTTTGATTCCTTTTTAACTGAACAGAGACAGTGTGGGAAGTGTTTGCTGAAATGTTAGCGTTTGAAAGTCTTAAGTTGCCTGTTGAGAATCTATCTGCCTCTTCTCCCAAGTCTCTAACTCCTTGCCTACTCTATCTTACTCTGTATTTAACTAAATACATAGAAAATGACACTATTTTTTAATAATGATGTTCAATGCTGGTGCAAATAGCACAGATACAGGCATTCTTCCTTACCATGGTAGAAATGGGAATGGATCTTTCTAAACCAGAAAAAATTGACATTTTAAAAAGTTTATAGCTTTTTCCTCTTCAAAAGTTCAGTTTCTAAAAAGAAAAAAAACCAAAACTATCTCCAGAAATAGAAGGGTAATGGAGATTTCCATGAAGATTTTCAGTGTACTCTTCTTTGGAAAAAAACATTTATTTATTGTATTTGAATGAGTGTTTTGCTTGCACACATATCTGTGTACCATGTGTATAGTTACTGCCCACAGATCCTCTAGAACTGGAGTTAGAGATGGTTGCAGGCTGCCATGTGGGTGGGTGGGAACTGAACCTGGGTTCTCTGCAAGAACAGCCAGTTAACTGTGCTTATGTGCTTTTAACCACTGAGCCACGTCTCCAACTCCACACTGTACTATTCTTAATGAACAGCAAGTTTTAACAAACAACCAAAGGCTCAGCAGGGTTCTTATGCCTCTAAGGAGGTAGAGAAGGAAGGAGGAGAGGAAAGAGAAGCTCTTTAATAACTTCTATATTTAATCCACATTAACCCTTCTTCAGATGTTATGAGTTCTATGCTCAGCTACGGTCACACATTTTTCATTTCATACAGCTTAATGATGAATAATTTACATGCCATAAAATTTACCTCTTTAAGGATACAAGTCAATGATTCTAGTAAACTTACAGAGCTGAGCAATCATTACTGCAGACATTGTAGAGCTCTCCCACTGATGTACACCAGTCAGTCACAGGACTATCAAGAGGCAAACTACACAGAGACTGCAATGACTACAGAGTCCTTAGAGCAGGGCAGGATGTGATAGTCTCACCGTAAAGACACAAGACTGCCACAAAGTAGCTGGGACCAACATGGCTGACCAACTACATCTATGCATCATTAATCTTACAGATTAATGTAAGATTACCTGCTCCCATCATGCCACAGCTGCAAATCCCCTCTGAGGACAGGAAAGGGGAGCAAACCCCATTCTGGAACAATCTTAACCTATTTCTGTAATCTTACCTCATTAACTCAAGATAATTCTCCCTTCATCAAAGTTTGCCTAGGGAATAAGCTATATGTATAAAATCCCAGCAATGTATCTCATCCCTTAAATGTATCTTTGCCCTAATAAACGTATTCTCTATTATTTACTTTGTCTCACTGTATTTTGAATTCTTTGCTAGCAACAAGAACCTCAGAACACAGAATAGGGAGTCTCAATCTATTTACTTATTATCTCTGAAACCTGCTTTGGTCTCACCCCCAGTGACCTAATTCCTTGTGCCCATCTGTAGCCAATCCCTGCTGCCATCTTCAAACCTTCCACTTTGTTTCATAACTATACAGCCTTAATGTATATGAGCAGATATGTCTGCTTTATACTGAGCAGCATATATTGAATCTTAGATGTATAGTATATAGTGTGGTTATAGTATATAAAATGTCTATTTTTAAAGAATTAACGTGGTGCTATAAACAAGTGGTGATTTTCTTAGCTCATTAGAGCCTTCTGGTAGCAGGAACGGTGGCACTCCAATACCAGCTGAGGCAGAAGGATCTACTGCCAGTTCAAGGTCACCAAGAGCAACCAGGTGAGCTCCTATCTCAAAATACAATTTAGAAGGTAGGTAACTTCATCATAAAATACTTGCTTAGCATGTGTGAAGTTCTAGGTTCAATCTTCACTGAGGAAAAAAAAAACAACTGGCTGCTCTCATCTGCCTACACTCAGCAAGGTGACACCCACAAACACGTGTTCCTAGCAGTGCTTTTGGGAGCATGCAAAAGGAGGCCGACACTATCACTGTCATAACAAGCCTCGTCTCTGAGGCATATCAGAAATGGCCACTTTGCCTCCACTTTGTTAGCCATTTTTAATTGGAAGATGTTTTTAAACGCTCACCTTCTTTATAATTTTGCCTAATGAGAATCTGGAAAAAGTGTAGCTGTTTCTGAAGTGGACAAAGAATTTTCACCCAAAATAATCAGGAATTTGGTGCTCAGGAATAAGTGTGGCTGATTAAGAGACTGGCCAATATATTTTTGGTTAGTGGTGAATAGGGACGTCTCTAATTAGGGAGCATTTGTGTCATCTGATTTCTGATTCTTGCTTCAAAGTTCTCCCCACACAGCAGGGACCACAAGGAGAAGATTAAACTTGATTTAATGAGAAAATATTTCTACGTGTTCAAACATGCAGAATCAAGGCAGTAGCAATTTTAGATCTAAAATTACTAGGAAAAACTGCTTTAAGCATTAAGAAATTCTTCCAATGACAAAGGTCAACAGGAAAGAAACTCTTGGCAAAGTGTGAAGAACACACACTTTAAAAAAACTGTAGACAAAGTTTCAAATCTTGGGACGGTCACCAGTTTGTGTCTCTGTCTCTTCTCTCTCTTTCCCTCTCTGGTCTCCTCTCTCCCCTCCTATCTGCCAGTCCCTTACATCTCCAAAAAAAAAAAAAGTAAGTACAACACTTCAGTGGAAAAACTGCTCCAGAATTTTCTCACTATGAGTTTGTACTGGCTTGAATGTTTATTATTCAGAAACTAAAGCAACTAAATTAGGTTTCTCCCTTGTCAACACAATATCCTGGTGGACCATCTGTTAGCTTCTCTATCATCTCCCACTCAAACACACAAAGTGAACCTCAAAACCACTTACGCAGATACTCAGGATTGTTTTGAGGCTCAAACAGATGTGTGCTTACACCAACTCTCCATTCTGAAGCTTCCGGGGTAATTACTGTGCTGACAAGAAAAGTCACAACACAGGTACCCAAGGCATAGCCCACGTGTGTCAGTCAGTTCTCACCTTCATCCTCAGCACACGTTCAGGATGTCTGTACAAGTCACAATATTTAAAAACATTTTCTCCATTAACTAAAAGAAAAAGATTACACTTAACTCTTCCCGTTTAAAGCTGAACACTGTTTCCAATGTTTTTCTTTTCTGAAAGATTAAGGTTTTTCAAGCCACAATTAAAAAAATATGACTTAACTGGATTAAGAGCATACATTCAAGATTTTCATAAAATAATCATGAGAAAGGAGAATCAACTTGCAAAGTCTAAATCTATATTACCGCCTATCAGATGTGTGCACATTTCTCCTAAAATAGGTCAAAGTTTAAAGATATGAAAACCTGGTTACTGATTAAAGAAAAAATTTTCCAGTGTAGTCATCAGGAACTCAGGAACTCTGGTGGATCTAAGGCAATGCTTCCTGGGAATTACTCCGATCCTACGATCTTTACAAACGAGCTAAAGAAAATGATGGCTTCCCAATTCTTCAACTTTCCCCCCTTCTCCTCTTTTTCTAACACAGGGTCTAGGTTTACAGCACAGGCCACTTGTGACCATCCTCCTGCCTCAGCTTCCCAAGTACAGGGATTATGTACACACAGCCACTATGACCTGCTCACCGTTTTCTTTTCTTTTCTTTTTTTTTTTTTTTTTTTGGTATTTTGAGACAGGGTTTCTCTGTGTAGCCCTGGCTGTCCTGGAACTCACTCTGTAGACCAGCTGGCCTCGAACTCAGAAATCCACCTGCCTTTGCCTCCCAAGTGCTGGGATTAAAGGCGTGCACCACCACTGCCAGCTCACAATTTTCTTAAGGAATTGGTTTTACTATCTCAGTTTAAACTAAATTCTGTAACCAAGGCTGGCCTTTTAACTAGTGCACCTCCTGTCCCACCTGTTCATTCTTTAGCTCGTATTTGTAAGTCCTAAGAGAAAGGTATTAAAGTTATGTAATCTCCACTAAGATAGCATCTTCTCCTTTACTCTTTCCTTTCTTTCTGTGGTTTATCTAACAAATGAAAGCCACAAGAAATTCTAAACTCCAAAAGGGACAGAATATAAATTGTACATATTCATAAAATTTTAACTTCTGGGTGCTATGGCCAAGATTACTTTTGCTCTCTATTCTGAGGTCTTACCCACTTCCTTGATGTTACTTGTTCTTTTGAGATATTTGATACTTTTGTTCTTCCTACAGCTTTTCCTGCAGTCCGCAGCCAGGTGACTCACATGAAGAAACAGGACCCCTGTTCCTCAGGATAACATGCCAGGAAGTCTAGGGCAGTGGTTCTTAACCTTGGGCTACAACTCCTTTCAAACAGGTTACCTTAAGATCATCAGATATTTATATCTTATGATGCATGACAATAGCAAAATTACTGTTATGAAGTAGCAACCCCAATAATATCATGGTTGGGGAGGGTCACCACAACATGATGAACTGTATCAAAGCGTTGCAGCATTAGAAAGGTTGAGAACCACTAAGGTAGACTCTAGAAGGCACAGCTGGGCATGAGGCACTCTGGAGAAAGAAGAAGCATCTTCCCTGAGATCTACTTGCGTTTCAAGTTCTATAACCAGAAATGTGAACACTTCAATTACATTAGTTATTGCCTCACAGAAATAGATTTAAAATTATGGCGTCAGCATGCATTTAGAGACCACGTTAAAAAACCGATCTCTACGAAACTGCTTATTAAGTTAATCAATGTGCTTTTTATAACATTGTAACAAATGCACTGAATTTTACTGAGAAGGAGAAAACAGTGTCTCCTAAATGAACAGTGTGCTTGCTACCATCAGGTCACACTGGGTATAAACCTGTCTTTTGATGCACCGGTCTTTTGAAAGGTTCCGTTACAGTGCTATCCGTGACTCTCCAGCTCTCCCCTTTCCCACCATGGGCCTTCCAACTCTATACATTTTTATTATTTTCATGATGTCTTCCTGTACTGCTCCAGCATTATCATCATATTAGCAGTCATAACCAGCTCTTGCGTTCTCAGGGTCAACCTGCAGGCGGGCCGGAATGAGGCTGGACAGCCTGTGCCATGCAGGCCAGTGTGGTCACTTACCTTTCACAGCCTTCTCTATTATTATTTTAATAAACATAAGTTCAAACTAAAACCTCTGAGTTACTTCTCCTTTCCCACTAGACTCTCCTACCAGACTCCATAGCCCATCAGTGCTACAAATCCTGGTCTCCATTTAGCCTAATACCTTGTATATTACAAATACCCACACATACCTGGCGACCAAGGACTGCAAAGAACAGGGTGTAAAAGGGCAAAAATGTAAAGAGAAAGCAGAGACCACTGGCTAGCTTATGGCTAACACTGGCTAGCTAATGGCTAACACTGGCTGGCTAACTGACAGGTGAATTCCCCCATTATTTTCCAGGTCCAGGACCTGGTACAGCCAGTCCTCATAGGCTTTTCTGATTCCAGTTTAAGGTTGGTGTAAGCTTCCTACTGTCAGGGAAGAATTAGATGAGAGACTGCGGTATGTTCCTGACATGTAGCAGGGAGCGCAGAAGGTCTGTGTTCAGCTAGAGTAGTCTCACACTATAGCCACTACCCATTAAATAGGCCCTGCTTCTATTGCCCACCCACCCTGCTCTACCCCTATCCCCCAGAGGAAGCAGAAACTCTCCAAATAGCCCCTGAGACTCCACTGGCTGAGCCTGGAATAGTCTCTCAGTCCAATCCTTTCCCAGCCCTGCTGAGGTGAAGACAAAGGGGTGAGGTGGGGTGAGGTGGAAGCAAAGAACTCCGACAGGAGACAGTGTCTTGCTCCTCCTCGCTGCTCCATGCATGTTCCTGAGGACAGTGTGAATTCTGTTGGCGCTGTGGACCTGCTGCCACTTCTCCCAGGGGCCTCAGGTGAGTCCGGAGCCCTAGGCAGTCACACCTACCTTGGCTATACCAAACTCAGACCCTCACGCTTGCCTGGCAATCACCGAGCCCTCAAATCCTTCTTGATCCTGTGCTCCTTCCGTCCTCCTGTTATGACCTCCTTGCTTATTTATACTGGCTTTTGCTCTTATTTAGCTATGACCTAAGAATCACAAAGGACAGGACAACTGCTGTAGGGAGGACAGTGTTGTTTAATCTGAGAAGTAATTAGTAATATGCCAATGTCTGCCTGGGTGGAGTATGCATGGGTAGGTGGGTAAGGTAAGCACACTGGCCAAAGAGCCTCATTTCTGTGTCCACAGTCTCACTTCTTAAGACACTAAATCTACTCTTTATTTCTATGTAAGAATAAAACTATATTCCAAATTATAAGTAATATAAAAACTATGTTCCAAATAAAGAATAATTCCATATTATTGTTCCCTGAATCCTAAGATTTCTCTGTGCCATCTAAATGGGAACAACGACCTTGAGCCTTCTTCACACCCAGGACCTCTGTCTGTAGACTATTTCAAAACCCATAAACCAGGATTCTGCCTACCACAGGGCGAATTGGTTTGTTTTTCAAGACAAGGTTTCTCTTTGTAACCTTGTTACAAAGGATGTTCTAGAATTTGCTTTGTCAACCAGGCTGGCCTCAAACTCATCTACCTGTCTCTGCCTCCCAAGTACTGGGACTAAAGGCATGCGTCTCTATATCACGATGAGGGAAAAATAGTTTAAATCAGAGCTACTTGTCAAAAACCACTAGCTAGAATCTGTATTTATTGCTGAAAGTTGCCTTCTCGGTCTTTTAACACAGCTCTGGGCCCTGAAGTTCTGAAGCCAGGATATATGCTAAAGGGGCTGAGAGAGCCTCTCACAGATCTACAGACATGAAGGGATGATGGTCAAGGTGAAAACATGGTGCTCAGAATCAAGTTAAGCCATGTTCTGCTCCAAGTGCTGGTTGGAGCTTGGGTGGGAAGACAGAGGGTACATCACAAGGAAACATCAACCAAGTCCTTGTAACAGCACTGCCTTCTTTAGAACACTTCTTCCATGCTGCTACCCTCAGAGCCCCTGGAGAACCCAGCAGGTTTCAGACAGATTTAACTGCTCAAATCTTAGCTAGCTCATGGAAAGGCTCATTTACTTCCCTTTGCCCCTATACTTCCAGTCCAACTTTCCTATCTTCCCTGGACAAGCAGAGAAAGCTCCTTCAAGTATCAAGTTGAAAGTTTTTGGGTCCTCGAATGAGTGGTGAGCTGGGGATCAAATTATATCCAAACCAGTTAGCCTCCAGTATACAGCATCTGAACCAGTGAGTCTCCAGTATACAGCATCTGAACCAGTGAGCCTCCAGTATACAGCATTTGAACCAGTGAGCCTCCAGTATACACAAACATCAGTTTCTATAAATTTTGAATTGAGAAGTCAGCCATCTCATTCACAGAGATGCCCCCACTTTCTGGGTTCCTCTGTTAAGTTTCTGCCTCTGATTTTCCTGGGGTTACCTTAACTGGTGAGGTCACTGTGGCCAGGATGAAGGAGCAATTGCAAATGAAAGCAAAAAGACAAATTTTTGAAACTGAGACTCATGGAGTCTAGCAAGACAGATACAGTTCTGCTGGTCTGTAAGTCTAATCTGTTTGTTGACTTTCTCTGCTTGTCTGGAAAGGCAAACTGCCAGAGTGAATACTTGAGGTGATGGATAACCCAATGACTTAAGCTGATCAATACACAGGAAGTGTACCATTGCATACTATAACCCATAAGGCTGTACAACTACAATCTGTCAATTAAAAACAACTGGGCAACTCTAACAGTTCTCACACTCATTCTCTTGATGAAACTGGGGCAGAACTTGGAAAGAAATTTAGACATACAGAACTTTAAGGCTGAAAGGAATCCAGAAACCACTTGGCCTAACCCCCCTCCACACTAGGTAGGAAAAGAAGCTGGGGTCCAGAGGTAACCCTGCTTTTGACTGAAGTCAAGAAGAAAGTCAGCCAGTATAGAACTTAGACTTGATTCTGAAGAAAAGGGAAGAATGAAAGAGACCAAATGGTTCCAGGTAAATTGGGTGAGGCTGGAGGAGCCCACACAGTGCATTAGCCATCTACAACAAATCACTTCCAGACTTATGTCACTGAAACAGCAAACCTTAGTTGTTTTCTGTGGGTCAGTGACCAGGAAGGGCTGGGCTGGGTCATAATGGCTCAGGGTCTCTCGTGAACTGCTGTTGTCTGGGCCGTGTTCCGTGTTCACATCTGAGCTCATTCATGTATCTGCAGCAGACCTCAGCTTTCTCACCCATTCTCAGGGAGCCCTCTGCAGAATGGCCTGGAAAAAATGGCTTCCATTCGAGGGAGTGAGGGAGGAAGGAGTGAAAGCATGAGCCTGGGTCTTTTTATAACCTACTTTCATGTCAGTCATTGTGGAGAGCCGTTTAGCCACGCCCCTAAGGTGGGCGTGAGCCTTGGCTTGTCCTTGCCATTTACAACTCCTTGTATGGCATGGGGCTGTGCTGACAGTGGTGTGAGGTTACATCTGACTGCTCTGGACCTATGGGCTCGGACCATGCCACGACCCGTGATTGGCCAGGACCAGGATGGTGTACCTTTTACTTCTAGGCGCCATTCTAAGATGGCGCCGGTTTTCCAAGGCCAGCTCAGCTTCCTCAGTAAACAAGTCTGTTGCGCATGCATCGGCAGTTGACAGTTATGCTAATGAGCTAGTGACAGTTATGCTAATGGGATATTCGCAGTTAACCTATCCTGAAAGAACACGGACCTATGCTAATGAGGTGTTCCCAACCTAACCTATCCTGAGCCACTTAGCCCGCCTTGGGCGGATATATAAGGAGCCTGCTTTTGCTCCTGGCTGCCGCTGCCTCCGTTGCCATTTTTCCGTTCCAGTCCCCGTAGTCAAGATTCGTTCCTGAAATAAAGCTGATTGAGAAGAATTTGACCGTGTTGTGTCTTACTTGCTGGTCGAGGTGGACGCAACAAGTCATCTCATTACATCCTACTGTTTTCTCCAGTAATGAGTCAACAAGGTGTGACACTCAACAGGCAAAGACTGAAGTGACTTGGTTACTTCTCTATTGCTGTGAAGAGACACCATGACCAAGACAACTTATAGAAGAGTTCCTTGGAGGCGTACAGTTTCAAAGGGTCCATGACCAATAGGGCAAAGAGTGTGCCAGCATGCGGGCAGGCATGATGCTGGAGCAGTAACTGAGAAGCTTACATCCTCCTCTGAAAGCATAAGGCACAAAAAGCTGAACAGCCATGGCATGGGCTTTTGAAACCTCAAACCCCATCCCCAGTGGCACACTTCCTCCAAAACATCTTCTAATCCTTCTCAGCCAGTCCATCCGTTGGGGACTAAGAATTCAAATACATGAGCCATTGGGGGCCATTCTCATTCAAACCACCACAGGGAGCCTATTAAAGGTTGGACACTTTTCTCATCTAGAAGCTAAGGGACACGTTATTATGATGGCTCAAAAGTCAAGGCTGCCTGTGCCAAGTGCTCAAGGAGACACAGAAGAATGCAGAGGGGAATTCCTTGAGTCTCTCATTAGCCCCATCCACAGAAAGTTATGGTTGTGCTCCCTGGTGGGGTGTTTGGGAAGGTTTTGTTGGATTTATAGAGAGAGTGTCTAAAAACACCTTTTATATAGCAAGTGCAAGGCTGCCTTACTGTTCTTTTCCTAAGCTCTGACTATAAAAGATAAGTAGTTAAAAGCATGGATACACACTAGCCAGGGCTAAGTCCATTTTTTTTTTTCATAAAATACCAAAACAACAATATATCACATGACAGATAAGAGTAAGACATAGTTATTGGAAGGAGTTCTGGCATGAAGTAGAATGAACAACAGCAAAGCAAATCCCAGATTTCATTTAATACCACAAAGGAAAAAAATCAGTATTGAAAGTCATAGATTTCATTAATAACCACAAAAATAAGGTAATTACATACTGGTAAGTGAACTAAACTGGGGCCATTATAAGAGCTTTCAGGCCTGGAGAGACGGCTCAGCAGTTAAGAGCACTGGCTACTTTTCCAGAGGACCCAGGTTCTATTCCAGGACCCACATGGTGGCACACAACTGTCTGTAACTCCAATCCAAGGGATCAGATGCCTTCTTCTGGCCTTTGTGGGCACCAGGCACACGAGGGCACAGACATACAGCAGATAAAACCCTATATTCATAAAATTGAGAAAATAATAAAATATTTTTTAAAAAGTTTTCCAAACACATGAAGTGCTAAGAACTTTGCCAAAAAAAAAAAAAAAAAATTCCCAAATGTAAAATTATACAAATTATAATCAAGACTCAAAGAATGATTACAATTTATTCTGAAAGTGACACTATCTGTGTCAATAAGATCCGGGAAGAATTCTTTTTAGATGACATTATTACCAAGGAATACTCGACATTGGAGAATGCTTAAGTATAAGAAAGAGATGCTGAGTATATAGAAAGCTTTAAAAGACTGTGAATGAAGCCATGTATCTAGATGTTAGAGTCAAAAACAAAACAAAAACAGAAAAACACAAGTAGATAAAAAATGTTATAGAGTCACAAAACAGTTGAAAGGTACTTTATAAAGGAACTCTTACCTTAAGGCATAAGTTTGCTTTTTTTTTTTTTTTTTTTTTTGGTTTTTCGAGACAGGGTTTCTCTGTGTAGCCCGGGCTGTCCTGGAACTCATTCTGTAGACCAGGCTGGCCTCGAACTCAGAAATCCGCCTGCCTCTGCCTCCCAAGTGCTGGGATTAAAGGCGTGCGCCACCACCGCCCGGCTATAAGTTTGCTTTTTAATAGACACAATCAATGAAGCAAAATCAGAAGTCAACTGTTGACTGTTAGAAGCAGGAGAACAGGAGCTGTGATCACAGCCCACCTCATCATACTCCTGTACCCTATATGTCTCTCTTCTCCTGTGCTAACAGACTGTGTGTGTGTGTGTGTGTGTGTGTGACTGTGAGACTGTGACAGACGTGTGGCTTGCTTGCATAGCTAGCTTTGTAATGCGTCTTGGTCTTTGCTAAGTAGGTAACACCATCCATCTGGTAGACTAGGAATACTCCTTAATATCCTACAATTCAAGGCAGCTACCCCACAACCAAGAACCACCTGATCCCGAAGGTCACCAGTGCCAAGGTTGGGACATCCTAGCCTACAGTATCCACTGGCATGAATCTAGGTTGTCACCAAGGTAATCTTTGCTGAGAACAAAACCAAAACCGGCAGCTGTCATTTATCAGGTGAAATGCAAGCTCAATGCTAGCGCTGCACTAACACTTTTAATTCGTATGAGAATCCTACACTGTATTATTTATTCCCATTTTGCAAAGATAAGGAGGTAGGAACTTGTCCACAGCCCCCACACACTCTCAACACTCTCTCCATATTGGCATTTCCCAAACCAATAGCTTTCATGTACAGTAGAAGCAGTTGGAAAAAAAAAAAAAAAAACCCACCTCAACTGCAAGGCCTGGGGACAGAGAACCCAACTCCCAAGACAGGAGCAGCAGCAGAGAACACCCAGAGTATCTGTGAGTACCTCACAGATAAGATGCACACTCACTACTCCCAATGCCTCGCTGCTTCCTTATTTTAGAAAAAATCAAGGCAACAGTAAAAGGGCAGGCTCAGTGTGTTTCTTGATTGGTAAACTGAAACTAAAATGTCTGTAGAGGAAAAGTAGAATCAATAAAGCATAAAGAGGCAATGCATAATCAATTACATTTATCAAGGATTGGGGACTGGAGACATCAGTGGTTAAGAACACTGGCTGCTCTTCCAGGGGTCCTGAGTTCAATTCCCAGCAACCACATTTATAAAGGATCTTTGCAATCATCAGTTGATTCCTGTCATGGCCCAGCAGGAGACTGGAGAGATGTTCAAGGCCACTGTGCAAAACAAAAGTGATATGGACTAAAAATCACTGGGGCATTCTCCAAAATGACAAAAAGAATTTAGCTCGGATTTACAAAGGACTCATGGGTTCCTGATTCTCTCTTTGAAAATATATATTCCCTTATATAACCCAAGGTCATTGTCACACCTACCAGGATTAACGTCACCCATCCAATACCTGGCTCTATCAAATTTCCATCCTTAGAAAAAAGGACTTATTAGAGCTGGTTTGTTAAGTTGGGATCCAAACAGGAATAACAAACTTATATGCTTCCTTAAAGTGAATTATGACCCAGAGCAGTGTCTCCCCTCCATTCCCCTCGCGGGGAGGAGGGGGGTTGACTTACTACAAAAAACGAGGTTAGCAGCTTTAGAAAATGCCCCGCATTCTGACTCTGCCTATTTACTTCCTTGTGTTGTAATTTAACTGGGACTTTCATCCCTGGTATTTTTGGCAAATGGAAGTAGCTTCAGAGCTCAGGTCTCTTTCTCTGACAAGAATGCTGCACAGCGGGCACTGCATGCTTCACATTCGAGACATCAAGAGGCACGCTCCTGCCTTGTCCCACTTTTTAGCCATGCCACAGCTGAGCAGAGGGCTCAAAGGGACCAGCCTAAGATCTGCATCCACTTTTCCACTAAGGCTTCCAGCAACTCGGGACCACTCCCTCAATCAGTTTTCATGATGAGCTGGAAGTAGTGATTTTCTAATTTTTTAAACTTTTTACTAGTCCAAACACATTTATTAGGCAGACTCTGCCGCTCATCGGCTGGGCCTAATTGGTTTCTATGACTATACTTTGTACGAGAGAAGCAGGACAACTCTTTTTTACCATCCAATTTTCAGAATAAGAAGCTGGTGCCCTCGTTACATCCATAGAGTTTGCTTCCAACAAAACTTAACAGACAAAAATCAAATACATTTTTATCAAAATACATTTTTATAAAACATTTTAACAACAGAGAAAAGAGAATCTGTGAGCAACCTAACTAAATTATCAAAGAAGTCGGTAGGAACTTCACCTCTATCTAGTGGTAGCGAAAAGCCCAGAACCTTGGATAATCATGGAACCCAACAGTGTCTGCTCAAACCTTTACTCCTGACAAATCAGAGACCATTCAGAGTCCAAGGATCACTGTAAAATAAGATCAGAAACTACCTGTTCTCCAGCCAGAGGGAAATGTCAAAGGGAGATTCTGACTTTCTCTTTTTGTAGTGCTGGGGTAGAATACAGGGCCTTCTATGTGAAGTAAACACTCTGCGATGCAGCTATTCCCAGCTCCCGACCTTTCAAGAAACCACATTCACAGTTAAAATTCTGTGAACACAGAAATTATCTGAAATAACCACAAAGGTGATGGTGATTAAAACAAGTGGTTTTTTTTTTTCTTTCAGAACAAAAATTAAGATGAAAAGCAGGAAACCACAAATTATAAGATGATAAAATCATAGCAACTGGTACAAAGCCAGAGTCAATGTGTAAAGCTCAAAGACAGAGGACATAAAGAATCTGCAGAGGCCTACAGAAAGCTGGTAAGGTAACAGTGAAGATGGCATCCTCTCTGGCAGATGCAACTGAAGGCAAGTGGATCTGGAAAACCTGGTAAGAATGTAGTGGGGCAGTCAGTAAGCAAATACATGGAAACTTTTTTTTTCCAAATATTCTAAACATGTCTTTAAAATGCAGTTATTTAAATGAAGAAGTAGTTTGGGCAGGGTGGTACAGATCTAAAAAGCTAACTCTTGGGAAGATCACATTTTTGAGGCCAGCCTGAGACTCTATCTCACTCACATTGTGCACGTGCACGCGCGCGCACACACACACACACACACACACACACACACATATACGGCACATGCATGGGAGGAGTCAGCTAAGGGCAATTGCACTAAAAAAACTGCTGGCCTACTCTGACACATTTCCATATCCCTCCCTTCTATATGAGGACACATACTTCAAAGGCAGCCATGAGAACTGATGTCCTGGTAAGAACAGATCATCTGCACCAAATAAAGCCTCTAAGGAATATAAGTTGAATACAAGAAAGCTCTTGAGCAGGTGGTATGGACTGTAGTTGAGCCATTTTAATGTAAGAATGGCCAGGAATCTGCGAGGAGACACTCAACAATCCTGTTTTAAAGCTATCAAGTTACGAGGAAGCTACCCAAGTCCTCCCAGTTCTGGTCTTCAAGGGCTGTCCTAGCTTAACTCAGGCATCCTTGTCACACTCCCCTCCTGACTTTTCACACACACACCACACACACACCAGGTGTTAACCCCGAGACCACACTACAATAAATGTCTTATATACAGAGCATTGTCGTAGAGTTTATTTTCCAGAAAACCTAATTTGTCAAAACAAACGGTATTTAACTCAGAGAGTGGGTTAATTTCCTTTTTTCCATTTATTTTTTGACTAATCCTCAAATCCTACTCACCTTCCAGCTTCGTGCTATGGACAGACAAGCAAAATCCTTTCCAATACCCCTACCCCGACCCTCAGCAAAAACAAAACAAAACAAACGAAACAACAACAAAAACAATCTCCACACAGTGGTTCCCCCGAGACAATAGGGGGCGCTGCACGGTCCGCCGCTGCCCTGCTTAAATCCCTTGCAGTTTGGCTGAGGTGAAGGGAAAAACCGCTGAGAGCGCTATCTAGCGGAAGAAGCTGGTCCTGCCCCTTCCGTGGCTACTCCTCAGCTGGCTTCCGCCAGGGGCCTGAGTCCCGGAAGCCGGAAGTGCTACACCTAAGGACAGAGGCATGGGCCCAGTTGGCTTCAAGGTTCTGCTGCTGCTTTTGCTGGGTGAGCCCCAGGGGCAGAACCAAGAGGGGAGAAAAGCAGAGTTTTTGCCTCAAGAAGGCATCATATGATAACATATGGGAGTTACTTGTGAGTGGCATCATCCAAGAAACTCTGCAAGGTTATGGCATATACACCACTGTGGTTCGATAAAGCAGTAAACAAAACTGAGGTCCTTGCCTTCCTGGGTCTTATAATCTGTGCACGTATTAAATATATAAATTATAAAGCATATCAATGGGTAGTAATGTTATGAAAGAAAAAGGGCACCTAAAGTAGGGACAATATAGGCCTGTAATTCCAACATTCGGAAGAGCTGTGGCAAGATCTATGTTTGAGGCCAGACTGGGCTACATTTGAGAAATCTAGGCTGACCTAGCCTACATAACACAAAAGAACAAAAAAAGTAACAGGTTAGTATAAAGTGGCCTCTCAAGAGGAATAATTTGAGCAGATACTTGAAAGAAATGGTAATGACCCAGTGATAGAACACATGGCTAATGCCGTCAAGCCCCAGCAGCACAAGGGGTCTCCCAGGTACCATTCCAAGGAACTCACCTGGCTGGGAACATGAGGGAATGAGGAAAGGGCAAACACACAGACAGACCACGAAAAGCTGGGGTTGGGTGACAGGAGCTGCAGCAGCTCAGAAGCTCAGCGTGTTTATTATATATAGCTGAATAAAAAGGTGGGCTTATTACATACCTGTAAACAAAGAGGCAGGGTGTACAGTATAAAGCTGGATGAGGAGGCAGGGTTAGCTAATCAATTGTCTTTGTTGGGGAACATTCTTCGGCCATAAATCTGGTGGGAGAAAGCTACTGTGGACATTTTCTGCCCATACTACCAACATTCACATATGAATCAGAGGAAGGTTTGCCATCCCTCTGAGCCTTACCCAAGAGGGGGGGGCTCTCCATTTTCCCACAGGTCTGAGGCTACTTGATAAGGCTATGCCATGTCAAAAAAATATACCTGTGCTCAGGGCCATCTCCACTTCCTACAGAGAGGAAGACTTAGATAAGACCCAGGCCTGGGGAAACTGCACTTCAGGCAGAGGAAACTAGAGGCACTTCTGGCATAAGTAATTTGTTCAGTTAATTCTCTGGTCCACAATTGATTAAAACAAGAGCATGCTATCAGTAGCAAAGAGGTAAGCCATAGCACAAAAGCTACATATGTTTTGTAAAATGACAATTCAGTTAAAGAAAACAACATAAAATTAAGGAGCCTATAAATCTCAAAAGCATCGCAGGACACCACTGTGGGCATACTTGATGCTCTGACAATGACATTGGATCACCAAGTAAAAGGTAAGCTTCAGCTGCTATAGGCAGGTAGGTATATAATTATCAAAGCCCTGCTCACTGGCAGATAATTGTACATTTTAGCCTTACTACCAATCTGGAAAGCTTTCTGTTCAGTGAGTTTGAGATGTTTTCTTGTGTATTAATGAATGATGTGGTGTGTTTTCTGTAGGGGCTTACCAAGGGTCTTTTACCAAAAAGAAAACTTGCAATCAGGTGAGTAGTTCTCATGCTGGCTTAGACTGCTAGGTCTGAAACTGGAATGGGGGTGTGGGGGAGGGCTAGAGGCATGGCTTGGCGGTTAGGATCATGGGCTGCTCTTCCAGAGGTCTTGAGTTCAATCAATTCCCATCACCCATATGATGGCTTACAACTGTCTATAACTGTAGTTCCATGGGACACCCTCTTCTGGTGTGCAGACAAAACATTCATACAGATAAAGTATCTAAATAATGAAGTCTTTTTAAAAATGGAATTGGAAAGGGTAAGGAGTCTTAGGGAGGGCTTAGATCCTAAAAAAGGATGAGATGGGAGTTTGGGGACAATGAGAAAATGGAGGAACTTCTGCACAGTTCCCCTGCTCTTCTTTGTCTAGCATGTGGACGACCTGCATACTCTGGACGCATTGTGGGTGGCCAAAGTGCTGCTAGGGGGCGCTGGCCCTGGCAGGTCAGCCTGCGGTTTGACGACACCCACACTTGTGGAGGTTCTCTCATCAGTGACCACTGGGTACTGACGGCAGCACACTGCATAAAAAAGTGAGTTGTAGCTGGGAGCTAACACACAGAGGCTTCTGGGAAATGTTTGTATGGTGTCATGGGAACCTGGAGACCAGTGCCAGCCTTCAGATCTGTGGGGCAGCAGGGAGCCCCATGTCACCTTGGAGTGAATGGAACAGGACAAGACAGTTCCCTTCCTTTGTGTCAGCTTACTTCTGAAGCACAGGTCAGGGGTTTGTCTTGAGCTTTTGGGACTCACAAACATAATCTGAGCTTTCTCAAAGACACTGTGGAAAACAAGTTGCTGCGTGGTGAGCACCACATGAAACTGGTTCCTCACAAAGACTCCGACTCAAATAAGTGAGCTGGAAACAGACTCAGTCAAGCCTGGGGTGACTGCAAGTCCACTCTGATTGGAGTGGCTTGAGAGACCCTGAGACAGAGACTATAGGTCACATCTGACCCCTGAATCAAAGAATCTGAGACACAGTATTTTTTCATTTGCACCACAAAACATTGTTGTAGCAACTAATTGTGCAACAACAGATAATTAATATGCATAGAAGTCAAAATAACAGGCTTTTTATTAACAACTGTGAAAACTCAGGAAAATGGTGTAGTGACTTCAAAATGCTTAGGGTTTCTTCTGAGGACAGAATTGTATAGTCTACCCATATACCCAATAAGCAAGATATAAACATAGACATTTACAAACATACAAATTCAAAAAAAAAAAATGTTACCACCCACACATATGGGCAGGAACAGGAAAACACAGATCTAGACAAAATAGTAGGCTTTAACACAAGAGAATTCTCAAGAAGATCATAAATATTATAAATGTAAGTCCATAATGATAGCAGCCGGAGTAGACCAGAACAAGAGGGCCAAGGGCCACAGTAGGGTGGGATGGGTGCTCACAGACTGCATGACAGGCCTCAACATGCTGAGGAGTCTGTATTTCTAGCAGAGTTTGGGACAAAATGATGGATTTGTGATGGGTGTATAGGAAGCAGAACGAGGCTACATTATTAACTTCAGGAAAAGCAAAGTGTTTAGTAAGAAATACAGTCCCAAGATCCAAGTCTAACCTGTAGTGCAGCAAGCCTACGCAGTGATGAGAAAACATCGATCTAACCTTATCGGTTAGGAAGAGGAGTGACAACCAATCAGGAGAGGCTTGTCTCAGTCATTTCTATTGCTGTAATAAAGACCACAACCCAAATCAACCCAGCGAGGAAAGGTTGGTTTCAACTTACAGTTGTTGTCCACCATGAAATAAAGACAAGATAGGAACTTAAGGCAGTGACTGAAGCAGAGACCATGGAAGAACCCTGCCTACTGGCTTGCTCCCCATAGCTAGTCAGCCTGCATTCTTACATCACAAAAACCTTAGGGGTAGCACACTCCACAGTGGGCTGGGCTCTCCCATATCAATCATCAATCGAGAAAATGCCCTACAGACCAGTCTGATGGAGGCATCTTCTCAGCTGAGGTTCCTCTCCCCAGCTGTGTCAAGCTGACAAAAAACTTAGTAGAACAAGGCCAGTCAGAGAGATGTATAAGGAAGCTCAGTGTTCACCTTCTGATTAGGAACTCAAGATACAAAGTGTGTGTGTCTGTGTCTGGGGTGGGAGTTGTCAAAAAGGCAAAATAGTGTTTCTTGAAAACACCAGAGAAACCATTAAGGGCTGAAAGCTGTGAAAAGCTGAAGGTGACTGACTAACACACACACACACACACACACACACACACACACACACACACACAACTAGAAGGGGTGAGAGAACAGGGAGAGTATGTAGGGCAAATTCTGGCCACCAGCATGTAAGAGGAGACCACAGGAAGAGAAGCCATAGCAGGGCACAGAGAGAAGAAAAGGACACAGACTAACCTTAGCTCAAGATTAACTGAGTGTTGGTATCATTCTTTCTTGTTCAGAGTCTTTGGGGTATAGATAGGCAGTTTATTCTGATCTACTGTAGGCCAACACTCCATTTTGATTTTCCCTCTTAGGACCTGGTACAATCTTCTATACAGTGTGTGGCTTGGGTCCATCAATAAAGAGTCCTCAAGCACAGGCAAAGAATACTACGTGTCCAGAATTGTCATCCCTGACAAACACCGCCATACAGATGGAGATATCGCCCTGCTGAAGCTGTCTTCCCGAGTCACCTTCACGTCTGTCATTCTGCCCATCTAACAATTTAAACACATAATTATCTCTCCTTCAGAGACTATTAAACATGACTTAATGTTTGGAGTGTCTAGCTTTCCTTGGTTTGGTGTATGTATGTTAATTTGTTGACAAAATGTATGCCAATACTTTTCCAGGTAAAGTAAAGATGGGACAGGAATTTATCTGGAAGCAGAAAAATGAGAAAGAGCAATTTTAGAATAATTTAGATTACCTACATTTTGAGTTATTCAGAAATTACCTGAATATTCTTTATTTAGAATACTGGCACAAGTGAAAACCCTCAGACAGCAAGAATTCAAATTTATTACCATTTTTTATTTAAACATTTCGGATCTTTCCATAAGCAAGTATGGCTGGAAGGTGGCTGGTTCTGACTGCTGTCCTGGCCACTGTGCAGGTTGTTAAAACCTCTCGTTCCTGTCTTCCTTTGCAGGCCATTACCCCTCCATCCTCCAGGAGCTTGAAGTACCTCTCATTACCAGTGAGGCATGCGAACACCTGTACAATCCAATTGGCGTCTTCCTCCCGAGTATGGAGCGGGTCATCAAGGAAGACATGCTCTGTGCTGGTGAGAGCCAGTCGAGGAAGGATAGCTGCAAGGTTAGTGTTTGCTCTTGAGGCATTTCTACACACCTTCCTTCTAGATCTTAATGTGGATCTAAGTTGTTTTATCTGTAGTTAACAATAAATTACAACCCAAGAAATGATAGTTCTGGCAATAATTCTTGAGTTATGCTGGACAAATCAACTGACCTGTATCAATATTTAAATTTATCTTTTTATTTTTAAGCTTATAGTTACCTTATTCCCCCCCTTCATTTCCTCCCTCGAAACCGTTCTATATACAATCCTCATCTCTTTCAATATTCATAGCCTCCATTCTCATTTCATTGTTGTTATGCATAGTCACATGCATACACACACACACACACACCATACCATATTACATATACAGCTATCATGCTCCATCCATATAAATTACTTGCATGTATCTTTGCAGTGCTGACCATTTCGGTATTGGACAACCAATTGGTGTGCTCTCCCCTGGGGAAGATCCTATCTCCCACTTCCAGCAAACCATTTGGACTGCAGTTCTCAGTGTAGGGTTGAGCCTCGTGGCTTTTCCCATCACTTGGCCTGTCTTGTCGTCTTTGTTCAGCTCACATTTATGCAGTCATGTGGTGAGAGTTTGATGGTGTGGCTTCTACATTACTGAGAGACAGTCTCACAGCAAGTACCCTGATCCTCTCTGCTCTCACAGACTTTTTGCTCCTCTCCATAATGTCCCTTGGGTATGGAGTTGTATTATAGATATATCCTTGGTACTAAACTCCACGACTGTATTTGAATAGGTATGTATTCTGTAATATTGACTGATGTCAAACTTAACTCCTTCAAACATAAAATTATTGATCTAGGCCAGTGGTTTGCAACCTCCCAAGTGCTTTGACCTGTAATATAGTTCATGTGTGTCATCCCAAGCATAAATTATTTTGTGCCATTTCATAAATGTAATTTGCTACTGTTATAAATCCAAAATGTAAATATCCGAAATGCAGGATATCTGATTGTGACCCTAGAAAGGTCATTTGACACTCTCCCAGCAAAGGGGTTATGACCCACAGGTTGAGAACTGTCGATGTAGACCAGTGAGCCATTTGTTACCACATTTTTTAAAAACCTAAAAATTTTCAAAAATATACATGAAGGTAAACATCAATGCCATTTTTTACTTGTCTTAAAAAAAGTCGCTGGGCCGGGGGCGCCCCCCTTTATCCCCAGCACTTGGGAGGCAGATGCAGGCGGATTTCTAGGGTTCGATGTGGGTGTTCCTCAACGGTACATACAGACTTGCCTAGCATCCATGTAGTGTATGTTGTGTTGGTCTGCTTGAATCCAGGTGACTGCCCCGACCTCCTTTCTCTTCTATCTAGCATTTCTCCCTTTGCTTTTAATTGTTGTGGTAGCTCTGAGCTCTGTCCCCTGATCTCAAGCCAGCAAGACTGTGCATTTCTATTTATGTTCTTGCTACCAGATATACTAAGGGTGGGCCTGTTTTAGAGAAAACTACTTAAAAACAAAGTGCCATTCTTTTTCTTCCAAGGATTAACCCCAGTTTCTGTCGGCTGTTGACCTCTCTCCACTGCCTTCCTAGAGTTGGCTTTTCTATGTCATCCGCAGGAGAGGCGCTGTGAGATAAGCAAGCATCAAAGAACAGAACACACTCTGAGTGCACACACAACATTCTCCAGAACAGCTGTAAGCTGAGCCTCAATACAGTTGGGGGACTGAAATCATAAGCAAAGTGGGATCTCTAATAACAGCAGAATAAAATTAGAAACAAGTAACAGAAAACTATGAACAACTCAGCTCTGTGGAAGTTATTAACATATTCTTAAATAACCAATGAGCCAAAAAAAAAAAAAAGAAAGAAATCACAACAAAAATTAGGAAATAGTCTGATAGAAATGAAATAAAGACGTATCTTATGGTTGGCACTAACACAGTGGTTAGAGAGAAACTCATAGTTATAATGTCAGTTCTATAAACAAGAATATCTCCAGTGAGAACCTGATCTCCACATTAAGACATTGGGAAAGGAACCTGAGCATGCAACCCAGTGGCATGGACCAGCCCACTCTCAGTCTGACCTCAAGGCCCTGGGTTCAGTCTGAGTACTGATGAAAGAAGGGGCAAGGAAGGGAACAGAGAAAGACAGCCACTAATGAGAGGGAGAGAGGGGGACAGCACAGTACTGGGGATGCAGGGGACAAACTAGACCTGGAAAGAAAAAAAAAAACAAAGAAAATGAGAATTGTATTACTGAAGCAGAGAAAAGAACGACAATATAAGAAATTAGCTAGACTGATAAAGTAATAAGCTGATATTAAAACTCATGTGGAAATTCAAGTGACCATTAACAGTTTTTAAAAAGGAAGAATAAAGTTGGAAGAAGACTCACGCTTTCTGATTCCAACGCTTTCTAAAAAGCAACAAAACAGAGTGGACAGTCATAAGGCCAGATACACAGAGTGAGTTGTGAACAGCATTTACGAAACAAAACAGGACACAAACTCCTAATGGCTGTCATTATCACTCCACAGAAGAAATGAGCACTTAACAGAAAAAAAGACAACAGGAAAAGAGCGGGTAACATACTACCTTGAGTAAGACTTGCTGTGTAGTGACAACCTTAATGAGAAGCTTCATGTTATTTTACTTTGCTTTTTCATGGTATATCAGATGAACATTTAGAAATGGCTAATGTACATTTTCAAACCCTATGATCCCAGAACTTGAGAATTCCACAGCTGAGGGTCCAGGTCTAGTTCTGAGGACCTCTCCATCACCCCTGACTGACCCTCCCCTCCCGTAGGGCTTCTCACTGCTGAGCTCAGACTTTCTGTCTCCCTTAGGGTGATTCTGGAGGGCCTCTGTCGTGTCACATGGATGGTGTCTGGACGCAGATAGGTGTGGTAAGCTGGGGTTTGGAATGTGGTAAGGATCTTCCTGGAGTCTACACCAACGTGACCTACTACCAAAAGTGGATCAGTGCCATTATCTCAAGAGCCCCAGGCTGGGGCGGTAACTGTACTCACATGACTTCCTGTTCCCTACTGTATTACTTTCTCTGGCTCTCCTGGGATCCTCCCGAGCCTTTGGCCCTAGCCTAATACCAAGACAATCCAAGAGCTGACACTGCTGGGGAACCAATGTGTATACGATCGATATACGTATATCGGAGAATAAAGCCTTAGCAGAGAATTCATGAGACAGTTGCTGGGATTCCTGGATGACTAGCTTTATGTATTTGGTTTCAAGGTTCTTGATTTTCTTATGTTTTAGTAGATGGAATGCAAACAGCTAATAAATAAGGCTACCACTTCTGTGCATGGTTTTGGGGTCTTGTTGTTGTTGTCATCATCCCAGAATAATGTGTCTTATGAGGGAAGAAGGATGCTTCCTATAAATAAATATTTGTGAATGAGTTAAATAAAAAAAAATCAAGATGGTGTAAGGGAACTCTATTTCGAACCTTAGCTGCCTCATGAACTTACCTGTTCTGTATGTTTTGCCTCCTCCATCAGTCTTTGTTCCCCTGATAACCATCTTCTATTCCTGAATCTGTAATAAGGAGTACATGGACGTAGCTTAGCTCTTATAAAATTTCAGTCTGTGATTTACTACTAAAAATAGTGTTAAGTGACAACAAAGTCCCTGGAAAGCAGAGGACAGCAAGTCTGAGGCCAGCCTGTGCTACATATGAATCTGAGGCGAGCATGGGTTACAAAGCAAGACCCTGTCTAAAAAATGCAAATCAATCAACTAAACAGATTGATGCTATGAGCTGGATGGAGCCCTGAGGTCTTAGGTGTAAATGACTAACCTACAGAGGTCCTATATTGTCCGTTTTATAATAAAAGACTTTAAATGTTCAAACCAAGGAAAAGACCTCTATGCTTAGACTGCAGGGGCTCAGAGCTTAGTCCTGCCTGGATCACGGTCATTATGTTTCTCCTTGATTTTCTGGTGCAATTTCATTTATACACCTTCCAGTCATCCTTTCTTTCTCATTTGATTTGTTTATTGCCAACTGTGCCTTTTATGGTAAATCAACTTCCAAAACCAACTCTTGGTATTTATTTGAGTACATTAAGTAGGAAGTGAGTATAAAAGCCGGACATGGCACGTGCTTGTAATCCCAGCTCCTACCGTACTTAACATTCTCAAGCTTCCCTTCCCTGAAGCTCTTGTTGGCTCTCCTGACCAGAACAAATCTTTATAATAAACGTTTGCACGGCATGGTAGAGTCTTCCTTCAGAGAACTCGACACAACAATAACCTTGCATTGCTTTATGTAACTGTATAGTTAATGTATCTGTCTTATCAAAATGTAAGGTCTACGAGAGTGAAGACTTTTGTTTTTGTCTACAACTGTATCCCAGCCTTGCTAACTATCTGAATGAAAGAAAAAAAGAAAAACACCCAACTTATTTTTGTCTTCCCCAAATACCCTGTGAGGATTTGAGTACTCTGTTTACTTAGACAACCCGGACTCTGATATAGTTCTTAGACTCTGGATCCCAGGTGTTAATTAAGTCAAAGGAAGAAAGGGGGAAATGGTGTTGCTCCTGCCCAGACAAGAGCAGAGGAGAGACTCCTTACAGCAGGTGAGAAAACAAAAAACAAAAACAAACAAACAAACAAAAACAGAAAAACAAAAAACAAGAACAGAAGCTAAGGCAGCTGTGGATGACACAGCTGAGAGAAAGGACGGATGGAAACAGAGGAGGAAAGAGAGACTACCACCAAGGAACAGGGTGGAACAGAAAGTACAGGTGTGATCTGAGTCACAAGGCAAAAAGGGCAAAGGCCAAGACCATCAAACCACTTCCTCAAAATGGGAAGTGCCTGCAACTGGCAAAACTTCTCTCACTAACCAGGAACCAAACAGAGCTTAAACCTTTAGCAGGTGCAAAGAAGGCTAGCAAAGGATCAGTCACATGATGGGCAGGGCAGGGACAGAAGTCTGATTGAATACAAGCAGATCCTTCCCCCAGAGTAGTCTGATGGAGAAAAATAAAACCAAAGAGGCAGCAGGTATTCCACCTGGCACACCCTGTTTTCCTTCTCCAGTTTCCTATCTGCCCCATCCTTACAGCCAAAGCCCGTCTACACTGGTGATCTGAGAAAGCCACAGCTTGCTTTTACACTGAATTAAAACCCAGCATTAAGACACCCAGCAGGCTCTTCAACCCGTTTCCACCTCATGGCCTTATTGTGTCTGCCCTCCATAACTAAAATACCCTTCCTTTGTACATCTCAATGCACTTATTTCTGTCTACTGCTCAGAAAAGGAAGCAAAGAATACCAACAAAATACATTAAAAGCACTATAGGAAATGGTTTTTAAACTTAGGGCTTGAGGTGTAGCTCAGTGATAAGCAAAGCTCTGGGTCCCATCTCCAACACCAGGAGAGAAAAATTAACAGACAAGGGGTGAATGGCACAGCACGTGAGTTAGCTCTCATTAAGGAGAGAACAGGAAAGTTTATCTTCTGCTTAACTTAAATATTGACTTCTCTATGATATATTTGGGGCTCACTAAAGATCTGAACAATACTTGTGATTGCATTTCAAAACAAGACTCAAAGTAATTATATACATTTTCTGTTTCAGTTGCTAAAACACAAAATGGAAAATATAACCCAAAATGTGGGATATAGAACTTGTTAATACATTACTGAAGGGGAAAAAAAAATCAATAGACATCTGTATTCACAAAACTAAAATGTCAAGCAGCTACTAGCAACTAATGTAGTCAGTGCCATCACACCGACAGAGCGAAGGAGGACATAAACAAGGGCATCTTTATTCTCCGCTTTGGGAGGGCTCAATATAGCACTTCTGATTTAAAATCAATTTTAATTTGCAGAATATGTTACTTCTTGGAGAATCTCATTTTCATATGTTCTACCTTTCATTTTCAGATGTCTTGAGAAATTTTAATTAAGGTAGGATTTTAACAAATAAAAATTGCTGAAAATATCTAGTCAACATTTTTCCCTAAAAGTGGGAGGGGCAAACGTATAGATTGTGATATCCAGATTTTTCTCTTTGTTACCAAGTGTGTCAAGGAATGACCTGGTTTCCCTCAGTCTCATTAAGTCATACAGTTGTCTGTAGGAGGAGCTAAGGTGGGAGGAGTTAGGAAAGGAAGAGGAGGAGTTAGGAGAGGAAGAGATAAAAGGAAGAGGAGGAGCGAAAGAGGCAGAGATGTAGGAGCGATGGAGACAGATGTTCACGTGTCTGTAGCAGTCAAAGGTAGTTGGTATATCTAGGTTGGGTATTGGGTTACACTTCTGATTGAATGGGTATCTTTTTAATGATCATTGCCAAATATATAAGCTTTGATTAATCTATAAGAATTAGAGTCTCATTCTCTTACTGGGCCCGCATGGATGGTGGAATGGTCTGGGCAAAGCCCTGCCTTGCGGAGACACGGTGGAAGATTGGCAGAGCCATCTCTCACGCTGGCATCTAGTGGGTGGCAGGGCTGGTGTTTCTGGCAGCGGGTTCTAGCTGCAGCAGGCACGTGGCCTCCGGCCGAGAAACATGGCCGCTAGGCTAGGCAGAGCCACTGCAGCTTCGATAGCTGGCCTGGCCAGAGGCCGATTTTAATTAATTAGCACAGCAGTCGTCCTCTCCTGTGTGGGGACATCACAGAGTAGAACTGGAAGCCTGCACTCTGCTTCTGTTTCAATGGCGGCACTCCACTTTTTCAGATGCCTTGTTTGTTTGATGCTACTGCAATCTCCCTAACAACTCTGACAAAATACACTTTATTTACATAATAGAAATGACCCATCTGCAACTTCATAAAACATACCCTTTCTTCAGGAGGGGGAGGTTCAGCTAATCAGTGCTCAATTTTATTCTCTATCTCCAATGATGAAGAGGAAATAATCAGATGAACAAAAAAGACTAAAATCTTTAATGGAGATCCTAATTGACTTTCAAGATAATTATCTTTAACCAACCTAAAGTCTCTCCAGTGTCTTTTCTGATGTAATAGTTCACTTCCATCTCCATATGGCTGAAGGGAGGTAATTGAGATCTAGTCCTGTGGCACAATGCATGCCACATGTGACACTTAGCCCACACAGTATTGCACTGTAATTAACTGAGAACACCCAAGAGTGAAAGGAAGGGGCAGGGAGCCAACCTGGGGATCCAGGGTGCTTAAGACATCCATTCTGCACTTAGTGGAAACTAATGAAAAGGATAAAACTGGATATAACTGGGTGGTGGCAACAATACAACATCTGCTCAGCTTTGGATGTGATCTGGAAGTAAGTTGGCGTAGAATGGAGAGACAGGAGGATGGGAAAGAGAGAAGTGAAATTAAGAACGACTAGGTTCACAGGTTACTGGTCTTATGGTGATTATACCATTAAATTAAATGAGGAAGGAGGAAGAGGAGGAATGGATGTACTGTGCTATCAAATTAGGCAATGGTATGAATAACACCTGCAAGGATCCCAATGCCCTAATCTTCGCAGTCTGTCGTCTTCACACATAGTTCAAGGGGTTTTGCACATAAGACCAGGCATCACTAAGTGAGTACATTACCTTGAATTATGTAGGTAATCCTAAGGACAGGGCTTATTGACACAGTTAAGGAAGGAGAATCACAGAGATGCTCCTAAGACATGGTGACCCAAAAGATGTAGTGGTGACACAAAAGAACTAGGAATATACTTGGCTCCTAAAATCTAAAAGGTAAAACCTTGGCGGTGTACAACTAATCCTGGCATTGTGGAGGCAGAGGCAGAAGGGTCTCTGTGACTTCCAGGCCAGCCTGGTCTACAGCCTGTTGAGATTTAGGCCAGCCAGGGCTATACCGTGAGACCCTGTCTCTAAATAAATATGAAGTAAAGACATGCTCTATCTGTTCAGCCTACAGATGAATACAACCCTACCGGACATTCTTTTAAGTGCAGTGAGAGTGATTTTGGATTTGGACCTGAGAACTATATACACTCTGAATTTCAGGTAGCTTTTAAGCCTTTAATTTGCAAGTTGTTACAAAACCAATAGGAAACAAATGCAGGAATGTTCAGCCTGAAAGACCTTTCAGTTATGCATGTATATGCTACAGTTCAAGAGGAGGAGCAGGGGCAGAGAAATGAGAAAGATCCTGTTCAATTATGGACAATCTTCAGATTGCCAAACAATATAAAAAAGTGCACGTTCACACACTATTCTTGCAATTTTCAAAATATTCAAGAACCCTGTGAGCACAGAACCCCAACAGCGATGACAAAGGAGTCTGTTCCGATGCCATGGGCGCTGCCTCCGTAAGGGACATTTAATCTAAAAAAAGAACCATTTTCCTGAATTCTGGCTATTGAAAAGAAAACCAAACATCACTGACGGAACTGACACGGAAGGTCGACCAGAGCACCCTTACCATCAACCAGGGCGCCCCACCGTTGCCCTCGGGTGCCTCTCCTACGCTGCCTACGGCACCCCACTGCTGCCCACGGCACCTCACTGTCGCCCTCTGAGCTGGCTTAAGGATTTGGCTGTTGTGCCATGACTTCTTTTGAAATGTTGAAACAAACAGTGCTCATCTTTTAAAGCCAAATGTTTTTAAAATTAGCCTGACCAAAAATCTGTGATGTAACAGTTATAAAGCTTCCCAGGTGATTAATGCTACTAAAACTCCATATCAATCAACAGTCAAGGTAAAGAGAAATGACAGTGGTTGTTTCATCAATGAACTTTTGTGTCAGTGAGTTTGGAATAATAAAAATAATAAAAATACTCTGGCTTTGGGAAATTAAAAATTGATGGAACATCGTCAAAGGCAATTATTTGGATTTTAGGAGAAATATCCTATCTCCCTGGGAGTTCAATGAAGTTGTTTTTAATTTGGAGAAGCTGACATGAAAGACCACAAACAGGGCTGGAGAGATGGCTCAGCAGTTAAGATCACTGACTGTCTTCCAGAGTACCTGAGTTCAATTCCCAGCAAACACATGTGGCTCACAACCATCTGTAATGGGATCCAATGCCCACTTCGATGTGTCTGAAGACAGCTATAATGTACTCATATACATAAAATAAATAAATGCTTTCTTTTTAAAAAGTAAAAAAAAAAAAAAAAAAAAGACCACAAACAAGGAAAATAAATGTACTCTTGATTCTGAGACTTCTAAACCGGTGCCATACAAGGAAAAAGATCTTAACCACTGGAAGAGCCTAAGCCAATAACCAAGTAGTTCTGGGCGGACCTGATCTAAATCATTCATATTGTCACGTTAAACTTCTAAAAACAACTCCATACTTAGCTTTGAATAAGCAGGTTATGAAAACTAGTATATTCCAAAAGCTCACTGGGCTGTTTTCTAGTTACCTCTTAATCATTGGGAGTTCGCAGACAGCATTGTACAAAGTATTCCTAAACAGGTTTCTGCCAACCGTTTCAATCTCGTCAAACTAGCAAAGCTTACACTGTGCTTCCGCTGACAATCACTGCTTCCCCTGTAAATGGATTACTGATCATCCACTAAAAATCCCCAAGATTCACAGGATCTACTGGAGTAGTTAGCCAAGGAAATGTGAGACTGAAGCCTGCAAGCTCTAGGCTAGCAGGGATTTCTGTCCATTGTTCTCACCCAGTGATGGGCTGCTCCTTCAGCCAGGAAGAGCAGCAGGGTGAGCCTGTGCATACACCTCTCCAGCTGAATATGATGGTGACCTTTAAAGCTTGTTGTAACCACTGCATTAGTGACAATTTATGTCAGGTTCCAGTGGCTAACAAATAATAATGTATAATTCATGGTGTTTTGGGTTTCAGTTGAATTTTTCTAGTAATTTACTAAGAAGGGGCTGGTGGGGATACTGGCCTATATATCCAAATCCAGAATGAAGAATTTTAACCCTGAAAGGAAATGTGATAAACAGGAATTAGCAAACTTTTCCTCTAAAAGGCGTGCAATAAATAATATGTAAATAAATGTGTATGGCTGTGTGCCAATAGAACTTTATAACAGTCATAAACTTGGGGCCAGGTCCATATCCTTCATATTTGTCAGTGGAGATTCTAAGACAGAGAGTGGTGGTCATACAGTTGCTATTTCAGTTTCCTTTATTTAGGTTTTTTTTTTTTTATGTGTATGGGTATTTTGTCTTCATGTGATAACTGTGCACTATGTGTATTCAGGGCTCTCAGAATCCAGAAGAGGGTGTTGGATTCCCTGAAACTGGAGTTGCAGATGGTCTTTAGTTGCCATGCAGGTGCTGGGAATTGAACCCAGGTCCTCTGGAAGAGCAGTCAATGCTCCCTGCTGAATGACCTCTCTTGCCCCTTAATTTTCTTTCTGTTACTGTATAAAACCCTGACCAAAACCAATTTAGGGGTGAAAAGGATTTATCTGGCTTACACTTCCCGGTCACAGTCCTTCCTTGAGGGAAATCATGGCAGGAGCTCGTGTTTCTTGAAGCAGAAACCATGGGGAAAGCTCGGGCTTGCTCCCCAGCTAGCTCACTGAGGACAGCACTTATCGCAGGAGTGCGTCTTCCCAGATCAAGTAAGGCAATCCAGACATGCCTCAGCAAGTTGGCAACACAGTAACAGATAAATACAATTACTTAATTGATACTCTTTACCACATCCTGCAGGTGAGTCGGCTTTGTCACATTGATTGACAGTTACTGCTAACTACCTAGGACAGCTGGCCAGTAGGAGGTTGAACATTTAATTTAGTTAAGTTTAGTTTTGTTTTTACTTTTTGAGACAGGGTCTTAATGTAATCCTAATTATCCTGGAACTCACCATGTAGACCATGCTGGCCTCAAACTCACGGCTACCACCTACCTCTGCTCAGATTAAAGATGTGCTCCACTATTCTCACTGAGGGTGAGCTAAACAGAACGAGTTTTAGTCCTCAGAAGTTCTTTCTGTTAGGTCAGAAGAAAAAGATAAAATACATATAAAAAATAAAGCAGGAAACACTTGGGATTTTTAATTATGTTAGGCAGGCAACAGTGGATATAAATGAGGATTTGATTTTGAAGTGATTATGGTATTTGTGGAAACAAGTAAATAGGGTAAGCCCAAACTCATGAACAAATGATGAATTAGGCGGCATCTTGAAAAATGAGCTTCAGTGGAAACACAATTATATGCTCCCTTCCGACGATCATCTGCACGACAGTTTATCAATCACTTCTTTTATCAACAGAACAGCATTTGCTATTACTTTTACAGTAACTCATCTCTGGGGAAAATAGCATTTTCAAATAATATGGAGACGCATATGAACGCAGCCGTAAGTTCCTCCTCATGGTTCTCTTCGTCGTTTCCGCGCTGAAGACAAACTTGAGCCGGCAGCTAAGCTCCAGCTCTGCCACCAACCTTTGTGCAGTGCCCTCAGAGGACAAATGTGTCAGATCTCAGGGAGCTGGAGTTACAGGTGGTTGTGAGCTGCCCTGTGGGTGCTGGGAAATGAATCTGGGTCCTCCAGAAGAGCAACAAGTGCTCCTAAACCACTAACTCATCTCTCCAGCCCATGCTTTGTTCTTTCAACCTGTCACTATGTTGCCAAGGCTGGCCTAGAACTACTGGACTCAAGCAATTCTTTCACCCCACCTACCCAGTACCTTGGATGCAGGCCATACTTCAGGTATCCTCAGAAATGCCTATAAGATCCACCCCTCCCACCCCACCCCCTACACAAACCTCTTCTACAATTTGGTGGGGAGGTGGGGAGTTTGAAGCTTTTGCAATCAGCGTTTGGGTTCGTAAGGTGGGTGGGTTTTTTTGTGTGTGTTTCTTTGTTTTTGTTTTTGAGATCTAGCCCAGGTTAGCTTCATACTCTGTGATCCTCTTGTCTCAGCCTCCTCAGTGCTGAGATTATAACCCTGTCACAGTCACACTATGCCAAACTTAGCTGCAAACACTTCTAATGGTACTACCTTTCCAGTATCTCCCTCTTTACTTCATAATTTGTGTCCTTTTCATAGCTAAATATGCAAATGTAATTTGAACTTTAAAATTTTTGACATCAGTTTGATGAGACACAATGGCTAAGCCCTCCTGTACAAGCAGAGCCCCTGTGTCCAAGAAGTTGTGGCAGATGTGCAAACACCTGGCTCTCCCTCTGTGTAAGGAGCTCATCCTGCCAACCCTACCTCCACCCCCAACCGGTGCACCCCAGCAGAGCCTCGCTATGGTGACAGTCAAGTACATCCATCCCCAAGAATGGCTGCTGGGAAGGAAGGCGCTGGAAGCTGGACTTGTAATCCATATACTACTGCACACAAGCCAACAGCAGTAAGCCAATACAAGCTATACTGGTGGCAAACATTTAATGCCCTTTGGACTCACATAAGACAGGGAAGCGCAAAGTTCCAGCTCCTTAGATAAATAGGTTCCCCTCAGGCCATAAGCAGAAGAGGCTTCCCAACTTTGTGTACATCAGGATTCAGGTTAGAATAAAATAATACAAGTAAAAATAATACAGTAAATCAAGTCAGGGTTTAAAACTAAAAAACAGTAGGGCGTGGACACACACACATACACATAGGCACAAACACATAGGCACACATACATACACACACTAAAACACACACTCACACACACCCTATAATCCTAAGCATGGGGCAGGTAGAGGCTAGAGGCCTCCAAGCTTGAGGCCTACGAGTCTGAAGCCAGCTTGGGCTACATATCAAGACACTGTCTCAAAAACAAGAGCTGAGGATACAGCTGAGCAGAGAAAACCTGCTAGTACACAAGGCCCCTGATTTGGGTGTGTGTCCACTGCTTCCTAGTTAGTTTAATACCTGACAGGATTGAGAGCCACTGCCCCACAGGATAGACAGGGAGGTCCTGGGCCTCTGATTTGTTCCAGGGACAGTCACCAGCAGGACCACCTGAAGCTTGTTAGAAATGCTGAGTTCCACTGCAGAGTGCAGGGGTAGGAGCCTGTAGGTAGCTCCTGCTATTCAGGAGGCTAATGTAGCAAGAGGATCCCGTAAGCCCAGGAGTTCAAAACCAGCCTGGGAAACACAGTAAGATCTCTCCCTGTCACAGAGGGAGGAAGAGGGAAGGGGATGGGAGCAAGAACAAGGAAGACAGAGGAGAAGGGAAGGAAAAATGCAGAATCTTAAAACCTACGAAACCAGGACCTGTATTCTAGCAGGGTCTCCAGGGGACCTGTAGACATAATGAGATTTGAGAAGCACTGGAGACTACCTGCTGCTACAGAAATATAGAAAATATGCCACACTATTAACTATTTATACAAAAAGAAGAAACAGTACAGGATAGAAGATAAAATCATGCTTGTGATATTAAGGCATTTCATAGAAAGCATCCTATTAAGTCAAATATAAATCATGCCTTTAGTCTCGACATTTAAGAGGCAGAGGTGGGTGGATATCTCTGAGTTCAAGGGCAGCCTGGACCACAGTTCCAGGACAGCCAGGGCAGCATAGAGAACCTTGTCTCAAACAAAGTGCACATTTTAAAACTATCAACCCATGCTTTAGTCCAACAGAATCCACTCAGAGACCGAGACTATATCCTCCCCTTCAGTGGCAATACTCAACTGAGTAACAAGTCTACCCTGTAATCCCAGAGTTCCAGCTTTCTCCACTACAAGACAAGTCTTCCTGAAGAAATGAACAGCAAAGGGTGTGGTCTCAAGATAAGAAGGGATCATGGCAACAGATGATGTTGTAACACTTTCAAAGGACTACTTAGAAATGGTGATATTTATTACAAAAAAAAAAAAAAAAAACCAAAACAAAAAACAAACCAAAAAAACCCGAACCTCTACCTTGTATATAATGTACTCAACAGGTGTTGGAGGGAGTTAAAAATTAACAACCTTCCAAATACAATGACTCTTTGATTACTATAATGTCTGGAAACAAACCTCTGTTGCAATGAAGGCAGCCATATTGAAAATGGGCAAACTCTAGACCCCACCCAGCAGCAGTCTAGGCATTATGGTCTTCACTAGCAACGCAAACAATAACCTGTTAACAAGCATTGGAAGAAAGTAAGTAGCATCTCCCTCCATGGCTTCTGTTCATTTAATCTCAACTAAGCTGACATTAGGCAAATGCCAAAACTAGAAAAAAAAAAAAGCTATTTCCATATTCCTTACTTGTTGAAAAGTAACCAGGACTTCTTAATGTATGTGAACTTCAAACTTATAAGCAGCTCATCATCATCAACCTCTGGAATTGCTAATCAAAAAGAGGAAACCAAAATATGTACTCACAAAACTGAAGCTATTTGTCCAAGGTCATTAAAATAAAGCAAAAATATTATAAGGATCCACGTGTTTGGTTTTGGTTGGTTGTATGTGTGGGTGTGTGTGTGTGTGGTGTATGTGTGTGTGGTGTATGTGTGTGTGAGTGTGTATGTTGGTGTGTGTGTATGTGTGGTGTGTGTGTCTATTTTGCCTGCATTCATGTCTATGCACCATTTGTCTGAGGAGTCCAGAAGAGGGCATCAGATCCCCTAGGACTGGTGAGCCACCATGTAGGTACCAGGAACTAAACCCAGGTTGTCTAAAAAGCAGCTAGTAGCTGAGTCAACTCTCCAGCCCTAGGTCTAGGCAATCATGTTTAACAAAGTCCATTACAGTTTAGTGAGAAGAGGAGGCATGAAAAGCATCAAGTTGGAGCCTGTCTTAGGGTTTGCATTGCTGTGAAGAGACACCATGACCAGGGCCCATCAAGATACAAAGAACACATTCCTCAGCTGTATTCATCTTGAGCCTACTTTCTAGTCCTAGCCCAATGTCAAATTCCTGCCAAATTCCTAGAAGGTGGCACCAGGAGCTCTCCACACAATTCTTATAAGGACATTTAATTGGGGCTGGCTTACAGTCCAGTCCATTATCATCAAGTCAGGAAGCACTGCAGCATCCAGGCATCTGTGTTGCAAGAGGAGCTGAGCGTTCTACACCTTCATCTGAAGGCCACTAAGAGAAGACAGGCTCCCACATGGTTAGGAAGAGGGTCTCATTGCTCACTTCCAGTGACACATTTCCTCTAACAAGGCCACACCTGCTCTAGCAAGGCCACACCTCCTAATAGTGCCACTCTTTGGGCCAACCATATTCAAACCACCACAGATCCTTTACCAAGTAAGGACTACATCTGACTACGGTTAGGGGCATGGGATAACAGTGGCTTAATCAAGACAGTTTCTGCTATTATTGTTGCTGTTTTCTTAAAGAAAAAAGGCAAAAAAAAAACAAAAACAAAAAAAAAGGTTCATATGGTGGTGACTCTATTATCATTAGGAACTGAGATTCCATTCTGCTCTACCAAAGCCATTTTCTGGTCTTGGGGGCCAGGGATAGCTACTTCAAGTTATCTTAATTTCTGGCAAACTACCATTTGGTTCCTCAGTATCCCCCAGGGGTCCCTTGTGTCTAAGGCTTGCTCTTCAGCCTGTGGCACTTTTGGGAAGTAGGGGAACTGATATGAGGTGCACCCTAGTAAAATGAAGTTAGACCATGCACAGCATGGTGCTTTCCCTTCCTCTCTTTGCTTCCAGCTGCCATTAAGACAAAAGAACTAACTGCTGGCCATGAGGAATTACCTTGCATAGGTGCTAGGTCAATGGGACTAAGCAAGCACAGACCAAAACCTATGAACCCATGAGTCAAATAAGTCTTTCCTCCTTTAAGTTGACTCGCTTGGGCATTTTGTTACAGTGATAGCAAGCTTACCAACTAGTAGTAGGATGGGGAAAGATGAGATGATAAGAAAACAAGCCATTCTATGCAACTAAGTTAACCTCTTTAAGGTTTATTTTTTAAAGCATGCAGGTGTTTTGCCTGCATATATATCTGTGCACCATATGTATGCCTGTGAACCACATGTATGAGATGCTCATGGAAGCCCAAAGAGGATATGAGCTCTCCTGGAACTAGTGTTACAGTTATTAGACACCACATGGTTGCTGAGAATTGAATCCAGGACCTCTGGAAGAGCAGTCACTGCTCTTAACTGCTGAGCCATCTCTCCAGCCTTGAGTTAACCCCTTAAGAACAAAACTCTCGCAGGGGCGGTGGTGGCGCACGCCTTTAATCCCTGCACTTGGGAGGCAGAGGCAGGGGATTTCTGAGTTTGAGGCCAGCCTGGTCTACAGAGTGAGTTCCAGGACAGCCAGGGCTATACAGAAAAACCCTGTCTCGAAAAAAAAAAAAAAAAAAGAACAAAACTCTCAGAAACCCCAGTCAACACTTACTTGCAACTCATCAGCAGGCTAGAAGCAGCATAATAGGTAACTACACTGCCTCTCTCAGCAACACTAGGTGTTCACAGCACCAGGAGGCATGATGAATGATCCTGTGAACCAACTGAAATGCCTCAGTCCTATTCATCCTGTCATGTGACCCTTTATGATTATCTCTCGAGGTCTTTGGGGCCTTCATTCACAAATTAGAAAGATTCACACATACTTCATAGACCACCCAGGTTGAATGAAAAATTGTGTAAACAACGCAAACTGCCTGCACCTAGTGCACAATCAATGTAACTCATTCTGATTATCAGAGCCATGTTTTCCAATCTCCCAGTCCTGACTCCTCTCATCAAATTGGAAAGATTAATTAGTCATGTACCTTTGATAAGCACTCTAGAATATTTTAGCTGTAAAGTCACCTCAGTCACTTCATGCCTTTCCCTTTTAAACCATGAAAAGAAAGTATACAAAGACTTAGGGTGGAGAACTGAGATTCTCTAAGACCATTGATCTGTAGAGCTGAAGATATGAAGATATTCAGGAAGTAGGAAACAGTGGGAAAATGTGGCCAGGAATGATGTTTGGTTGGGAGAAAGCTTGCCTAACAGGTATAGAGCCCCTGAGTTTTAATTTCCAGAATTTTTGAAAACCAGGTGGCAGTTGACTGTAATCTCAGCAGTCAAGAGATGCTGGCAGAAAGATCACCAGTTCAAGGTCATTCTACATAGAAATTTTGAGGCCAGCCTAAAATACATGACACCCTGTCTAAAAAAGAAAGAAAGAAAAAGAAAAGAAATCAAAAAAGCCTTTTTTGCAAGATTTTTTTTTTTTAATGTATGGAGATGCTTTATGTCAAAAGAGGTCTGTCAGAGCATCTTACTCTGTTGGGACGGCTCGCAGGGTGACTTCCTTCACTTCATACAGTACAGAAGTCGTGGGGAGAAAAGTTGAAGTATAGAAACCTGGCAGTCACTTCCAATGCAATAGGTAATATGAATTGTATACTTCCCTGATACTGGATAAAGACAGCACATCACCCCGTGGTCTTCCTAGCACCCAGCCTAATCTTTAGAAAAACACTGAGGACCAGGGAGATGGCTTGGTAGGAAAGGACCTGAGTTTGATGCTCAGAACCACATAAAAAGCCACAGGAGATAAAACAGTCTGTAATCCTAGCACTCCTAGACTAAGACAGAAGGCAGAGGCAGAACAATTACCCAGAAGCTCATGGGCAAGCCACCCTGTTGTGCAGCACAGCAGCAGAGCCAAGAAACCCTGCCTCTGCTTCAAGGGGCAAAGTGAGAACAAGCCCACTACAGCATGGCCACAGCTGCACATTCTCGTGCAATAAACAAACAAACAAACAAACAAACAAAGCTTTTCAAACGTTATCAGACGAATCCCAATAGAGACACATTATACAAAAGATAGGACTGTTATTCCTTAAAAACATCAAAGGCATAAAAAGCAAGAAATATCCAAGGAGTTGTCACAGCCACAGAAGCCTAAAGAGGTGTGGCAAGTACATGCAAGATTACTAGTATGCTAGGTGGATCCTATAACACAATAAGGACAGGAAGTAAACACTAGGAAACACAAGTTGTCCTGACCCGCGGCAGAGCGCCTGCTCAGCTTGTGCAGGGTTCTGGGTGTCCACCCCAGCACCGGCAACAGAAACCTTAAAGCAAAAGCCCCAGAAAGATGCTGTAAACTGTCAGGCTACAAAGCTAATTGAGACTAGAAGCAAGGCTGGAATTAGGATTGAAAACAGAATGCAAATGTTCTTCTCCCCAGAATGTGATAGGTTGATAAAGCTACAGAAGTGCAGACGTAAAACAAGAGAAGACAAAGGAAGAAGGTTGAACCTAGCAGAAACAGGTTGTGTGAGTCGGTCGATTACAGTCTGGCACACCCGAAATGCCAGCACTTTAGAGACTGAGGCAGGAGAATCACAAGCCTGTGGCCAATGTGGACTATACAACAAGAACCTGTGCTCTTTATCACTAAAGGTCATGGAGTGAGTATTTTCTCTATAGTGGTGTATTATGATATTCCTAGCACACCGCCAGACATGTTGTAAATAGTTACAAAGTTATTAGTGTTTAGTTTAAAACGACTTTTTGTTGCTTTTGTTTAAACGTCTGTAAAAGATTTGCTTATCTCTGGTTCAGTTCCCAACACCCACACAGCAGCTTATAACAGTCAGTAACTCCGTGTCCAGGAACTGGATACCCACTCTGGCCTCTGCAGGCACCAGGTGTGTGCATGGTGCACAGACACACATAAAGGCAAACACTTATACACTGTGTGTGTGTGTGTGTGTGTGTGTGTGTGTGTGTGTGTGTGTGTTGGGGAAGTAGGATAAAAGTGAAGTTTTCATGTGTATTGGGAAATGTGAAAATAAAATGGTCAGCTTTTAGCTTAAAAATAAATTTTAAAAAGAAGAGGAGGACGTGAAAGACAGCAAAGATAGTGTGAGGCTGGTGTGTTTTTCTAGCACGCTCAAGGTCCTGGGTTTGATCTCCAAGATTGAGGGGGAGAAAGAGAAAACTGTCAACTTTTGATTGGTTGAAATTAACTCAAGAACAAACTTTTCACTTGTGACAATAATGAAAACTAAACATTACTACTGGGCAGTGTTAAAATCATCTGCACAGGGGCAGGAGAGAAGGCTCAGCAGTTAAGAGCACTTGGAGCTCTTGCAGAGGATCTGGGTTTTATTCCCAGCATCCACATGAGTGATCACAACTATCTGGAACATAGGCCAACATGCAGGCAACAACACTAACAACAACAACAACAACACAACAATCTGATGGCTTATAGAATGCCAAGATAGAGAATCAGTCTCAGTCTCTGGGAGTCTGGTAGGACTAAGACATTTCCAAGAGCAGTGTGCATTTCACAGCAACCACATCTGATTGCTGAGTAGGGACACTGTGTATTCCTGTTGTTTCTTCTGCTGAAACAAAACCCACAACTAATGTCCAGATGGAACAAAAGTTCAGATGTAACTAAGTATCAGATACGTTAGCAACAGCAAAGAGCAGATAGAAAGTAAACACTAATAACTATAAACATTTACAACATGTCTGGCTGTATTCTAGGAGTGCTCCAATAAAACGCTACAGGGGAAAATATTCTTGGGATTTATTGTAGGGATAACATTTATTCACCAGGAATAGGAAGTGGACACAATTATAAAAGAAAACTTTATATAGTCATCTATACTAAAATGAGAAACACTGACATCAAAGAGACCACAAAGAAAGCAATAATGAAATAAATAAACTTCAGAGTAGAAATATTTGCAACGTATGTAACTAACAAAAGTTTAGATACCTTGGTTAAAAAAAAAAAACAGCCAAAAAAAAAAAAAAAAAAAAGAACAAAAAAACCCTCCAACGATCAATAAAAAGAATGGAGAAAAAGCATAATGAATCTACCACAGCGCCTTAAAGTGTGGACTGCCACCCTGCGTATGGGGTCATATAATTGAATGTATAGTTGCAAAAAAGTCTGGGAATAGTAAAATGTTTCTGAACATTCAAGGGCCAAAAATACGTTCAAAATCAAATGTGCAGCAGATCCAAGTACTTCTGACAGGTCTCGCCTGTGCTGCATCCCTGGGCTTCACTACAGCCCTGGTTCTGAGCACAGAACAGAGTCTACATATCACACACACACACACACACACACACACACACACACACACACACACGCAGCCATCACAGCATCAACACCAACAAACAGGTAATGAAACATCCTGGCTCATATTTAAGACTACTTTATATTATAAATTGCAGTGTTTTTTACTATATAGAAGAAGTTTTCTGCTTTTATAGAAATAAAACATGGATTAATTATAGAAATTGGAAACAGTATTTTCTTAGCACCATTCTTTAGCAATGTATCAAATCTGTATATGTTTGAATTGCATTGGGTTGGAATGTTTGACTTTTCAAATTGCTGTTTGAGATACTAACTTAAGTTTCATTTTAAAAAAATTAATTAAACAAATTTTGTCTTGGCACTAGAAGAGAATTTCCAACAGTCTTTGAGTCAGCCCTAACCAGGACTTCGGTCATTCTGTCCAGTGTGTGCCTCCGCACTGATGACTCTCTCAAGATGTGCTAATGCCCAGCATACAGTAAACAGTTCAGCCAAGATTTAACTTAAAAAAAAAAACACACCTACCTGAAGATTATGCAAATTTGCTTTTCTCTTTAATAAGTAAGACTATTACATGTATATCAAAGAATTGTTTTAAAATAGAAATTCTTTATGATTTCTTATCAGTTACCATTTTTTTTATAGACCCAAACAGCTAGAGGCATATGAAACTTGTTCTAGTCCAAAAAGAGTGTTAAATGAAAACATATTGAAGAAGACCCATTCTATACAATGGGGATGAAAACCCACATCAACCTGTGTCGTTATCAAACTTACACTGTTGACTGCAAAAAAAAAGTGACACTTTGAGGTAAGCACTTTTATCAGCAACTTTAACCTTCCTTTTTCTCCTTCTTTCTCCAAGGTCAAAAGAAGTGGACAACCGGGGCTGGAGAGATGGCTCAGAGGTTAAGAGCACTGACTGCTCTTCCAGAGGTCCTGAGTTTAATTCCCAGCAACCACATGGTGGCTCCAACCATCTGTAATGAGATCTAGTGCCCTCTTCTGATCTTTGGGCATACATGTGGAAGACTGCTGTATACATAATGAATAAATAAATCTTTAAAAACAAAAAAAAAAAAGGTTGACCACCTTAGCTTTGCAAAGAATGACTCTATACCCTGATGTGCCTGACACTTCCAGGTTTCCTGGAATAGGGAACTATCCATTATAAAAAGTGAATGCAGTCTCAGGAAACCAGGAAAGAATTGGTCACTCTGGCTTTCCTTCCCCTGGCCTCCAGATGATCCACTCACCGGCATCAACCAGTGTAACACACCCGATTTAGCAGCGCAGATGGATGAAGAATTGTTGGCCAACGACAAAAAAGTCAAGAACAGAGAATGTCGTTGACTGTCTAGGCTGGCCCACGTAAATCAACCTTGGGATCCCTTAAGCTACCAAGAAACCAAGAATGAAATATAAGCTCATGTGCTTGTCTGTGGATCTGTCTGTGTTTATCTCAGTGTTTTTCAATCGATCTGTTCAAAAAAAAAAAAAAAAAAAACCAGAAGCATCAAAATATCTGGGAGCACGTAAAGAATATTCTCAGATCTCAACCTGTGAGGTGGCTCAGTGGACAAAGATGACCAAAGGCCTGAGTTTCATCCCTGAGACCACATGGTGGAAGGAGAGAAGACTCCAGCAAGTTGTCCTCTGGCACGCATACAAAATAAACAAGTTGTAATTTTTTTAAAAAGGAATATTTCCAGACCTTATCCCAAAACCAATGGGGATCAGAGATTTAAGAGGGAAGCCAGCAATCTGTGTTTGTACAACCCCTATAAGGCAATTCTGGTACACAAAGGAAAAGTTTGAGAAATGTTTGGTTCACATGCCCACATCTTGTCTGCCCTGCTTGAGAGTGACATTTAATGGGTCAGTTAAGATGCTCCAAGAGTTCAAATGTGTCTGGCATTTACATTTTAACTGTCAAGTGAGGCAATCAAGATTTTTATCACACCATCAGCAATGAATCTCACTGGTAACAGGTTCACACTACAACAGCCACTAGCATCAATGCATGTTCCCCTGGCGGCTCATAAAGTAATGTCAACTAGGTTACGTCCCCAAATTTTCAAATGGCTTTTTCTTCTTCCTCACCCTCTTCATCCTTTAGTTTGTTTTCTCTCTTTTAAGATCCCCTTCTCTCTCACCCCTGGTATGTTATAACTTTTTCTATGTGGTTCTCTTAATCACTAAGAGCAAAATAGAAACGCAAAGAAGTAATGGGTGAGGAGGGAGGGAGTTCAAATAGAATTTTTAAAAAAGAGCTTGATCAAAAAACTTGATCAAAACATGAGAAAAAAGTCCATTTGCTGCCCTTGGTAATATCTTTGAACCTTAAAAATAAATTAAAACAACAACAAACCAGGGCTGGAAAGACCTTCTGTTTGGCATAGGTAAGTCCCTGGGTTCAATCTCTAGCGTGTTCCCTGCCTCTACAAACAAGCAAAAACCTGAGAAAACTTGCAGATACATTTTATGAAGAGGTAAGAACTGAATCAATTAGTCTCCTCTCCTACGTGTAAGAAGAAAAGATTACTAAAATCGTGTTTGTTTTCTAAGGATGCCCTGTGCCTGTCAGCTACAAAACAAAAGAAAACAGAAAGCATGACATTTAAAAAAGAATGCTGGTGTTATACTCCTGTAAATCCGGCTCTTAGGGGGCTGAGGCAGACCAGGCTACAAAGCATGACCTTGAGAAAAAGAATACACTCTAAATAATTCTACCTAAGTCAAGGTACACACTTAAACAATATCGCATAGGCATGTGTATGTGTATAGTAAACTGTAAAGACAAAACAGGAAACAGTCTCAAAAACAGTTTTCGAAAAACCAAAAAAAAAAAAAAAAGAATTTAAGCTGGGCGGTGGTGGTGCACGCCTTTAATCCCAGCACTTGGGAGGCAGAGGCAGGTGGATTTCTGAGTTTGAAGCCAGCCTGGTCTACAGAGTGAGTTCCAGGACAGCCAGGGCTATACAGAGAAACCCTGTCTCTCGAAAAAACAAAAAAACAAAAAAACAGTTTTTTTTTTTTTTTTTTTAATAGTAGGTGGGAAAGCACTTGCCTAGTATACACAATGGCCTGAGTTCAGTCCCTAGAAATACAGACACACACACACACACACACACACACACACAACACACAAACACACACGTGCGCGCACACACATACATCAGGAAAAGTTTTTAATGGTTAATTATCCAGAGAGAAGAGACAATGTCTGGGACGGATAGAGCATGCTATGATTCTAAGGAACTGATATATTGTTCTTCTTACTTGGGCATAAGTTAGGCCTTCACTTTATAATTTATTGTATGTATATTACAAAAATAGATACGCTTACACAACCATATGTAATTTGGCAGGGTGAGAAAGTTCACTGGCTGTTTCAAGTCCACAAGCCCCAGGGTTACGGCGTGTATCAGGTCATATAAGATTAAAGAGAAGGAAAGCCTTTAACTTGAGGGAGGAAGCAGGAAACACCGATCTGCTATAAGGAAGAAGCAGAGGGACTTAGAGACATTAGGCCTCTGAGGGAGCTCTCTCTTTTGGAAGAGGACACCAGACAAGTACTGCAGCTAATGCCCAAGCTTGGTAAGGAATGCAAAAAGTGTTTGAAAAACATGTTAATACATTTGGGGGGAGCGAAGCACCACCTATAAAGCATGTCGACTACTAAATAATTATCCCAGACAATAAAACCTAAAATTACAAGTCTGACCTCTCACACACATCATAGAATTGGGACCCCTCACCCTTCATGAAAGGAAGCCATATTAGGGTAAGAAAGCTGAAAAGCTACTTCTGGATGCAGAACTACACACCACCACGTCATGGCAAGTCTTATCATAGAACCAGACTAGGCCTTGGCAGCCTTCACACATTATGGAACTAGTAAAAAGTTACAAAGTAGCATTTGTGCTGGCCTTGGAAAAAAAAACACACTGAAGAAATGTTGAACCTGTATCTGGGTCATATTAGTTTAATTCTAATACAGCTCACCATAGTACAGTCCTTGTAAGACTTTCTTCTGAAAGGTACCAACAATCGAGAGTCCACACTTTTAAAGTCTGTAAGCAACCAAGGCACAACTTTGCAAACTTTCTCACTGGACTGAATTATTTACTCAATAGTTACGTGTTGTTTCAGTTAGGTTTCCACTGAACAAAACTACCGATTATTATCACTTGGTGTTCATGGTAACAGTCAAGGGTCTTACTGCAAAAACGCCCAGTAGCGGGCCTAGAAAGTTAATTTTAAGGCTCGAGAATGTCTACTCAGAGTATCCATTCTTACCGACCTTTTTTTCTTATTTTGCTTTTATCCCATTTTCTGCCCTCCAATTCCACAGACCCAACTTTCTCCTGGTGTTTCCACAGGACAGCCTCTTCATGTTCACTTTCTAAGAAGGCTCCAGCCTGGTGAATGGATTTCCCTTGAATCCTCCCAATTCCTTCACCTCTTTGTGCATCCTCTGGGTTAATTCTTCCCTCCTTTCAGATAACTGTGTTTAACCAGCAGGGCCCAATAATTTCCTCTCCATTATGGTTACACTGAAAAGCCACCCCAGGAAAAGAGAAGAAGTGTGGATGTACATTTAATTTTACACTTATGCACCAAGCTACTTGATTTGTGCTTCATTGGTGTCCCAAAAGAAGATCTAAAAGGTAACTAACTATAGGCCCACAAATGACCTCCATGCAAATAAAGTCTCTTCTCCAATCCTACATTGGGCACTCCCTGTTTACAACGCGGAGGATAGTTGCAACAAATTAACTCTCAAGCAGAAAATCAGTACGTTGGGGGAGGGAAGGAAGAGACTAGAGGTCCGAAGTTCACCCGCTGCCGAAACAAGACCTGATTCAGCATGGGCACGTGGTCTAACCAGGTTGAGGTGGCCCAGGCGAAACCATAGGGAGGGGTCGTGGTCCACCGAGAAAGCCAGGCGTAGGGAGTTCTCCATGGCCTCTGACTCACCCATAGATAAGTAATCACCCAGCCACAAGTTCCAAGCCAGCAGCCTTGGATTTAGTTTGCACGGAAATTTTGGAGTTTCGGCTCCAGGGCCATTAACAGGTAAAGAGACCATTCTGAATTCTCTCGGGCTCAGCCCGAAAAGGAGACTAAGGATGGAAAGGCCACTGTCCCGCCCTCTCGCTTCCACAAGTTAAAGGTGTCAGTCACCTCCAGGCAGCAACGAGAGCTGCCGCCGTGCTGGGCAGGGCAGGAGTGGGCGCGGAGGGCCGGGTCCTAGATGCTCCCAACTCCCGTGCCCCCCTGGTCCCCGCGTCCCCCGCGTCTCACCTGCAGCCGAATGGCCCGGGAGCGCGCGGCTCCGGGCGCGGCGCGGGCCCCCAAGCTCGCGGCGCTCTCGCAGCTCTTCCTCCTCGTCCTCCCGCCGCCGGCCCTCAGCCATGGGCGAGGCGCCGCGCGCAGCCCGAGGACGGCGGGCGAGCTGCGGGCAGCGGGTGCCCCTCGCCAGCCCGCTTGGCGGGGAAGGAGGGCTCCACCTGCAGCGCGCGGAGCTGGGGCGCGGGCCGGGCCGAGCTCCCCGCCTTCTGGGCACGCACCGGCGGCCTGCAGCTCCTCGGCAGCTCGCTTCCCGTCTAGTCCCCTTCCCCGCCCCACAGAGGTCCAGACTTGGATCGGGCGGTCTCCCGACCGGCCTCGCCTCTTCGGGGAGGGGTTTCGGGCTTCCGAGGCCGTCCTCCTGCAGCACAAGCTGGAAACACCCCCACGACCCAAACAGACGTGCACAAAATAAATAAAGGGGTTGAAGAGTTGAGAGAGAGAGAAAGACAAGGAGGCTTGGCCTCTTCCTGCCCTTTCACAATATTCCAGAGTCAACAGGAAACCCATTCGCTTGACACTTAAACAAAAGGGGGAGGAACCGGTTCCTAGGCGAGTCTTGGAGAATGCACTAGCTGGGAGAGGCTGAACTTCACATGGGGCACACCACCTAGAGTTGAGTCTAGACTATAAGAGATCTCTGTTCTCCTCCCCTCCCCTCCCCCTTCCCCTTCCCGTTCTCCCTCTCAGATGTGGCTTAATTTGACCTCAAATTCCTGACCACTCTGCCTCTGCCTCCTGAGTGGTGGAATTACAGTAGTAGGCTACCATATCAGGCCCATCCCCCATATATCATCCCTTAAAAAGTACCTCACTAGGGACTAGGTTTTTTGATGTTGTTGTTTTCCTTTTTTGGTAATGAAAGTACTCTATGATACATATCATAAATTAGTTCAAAGGCACGGAGTGTGCAACAGCAAGGATGAGCCTCCATGTACACTATGAACTTTGTGGGCGATAAAGATGCGCCTGGAATAGGATTGTAACAAATGTACCCCGATATGGAGGATGGTGGTAAGGAGGGAACTATGCACAAGGGGATCAGGGAGAGCATTTGCACTTTCATTTCAGTTTTACTGAGAACACAATGCTGAGCTAAACTGTAAAGTCTAATTTGTTTTAAATACTAGATAGGACTTGGGGTTGGGGGAGGGGTAGAACACTTCCTCAGCTTGGGTGAGGCTTATCTCTGGCAATGTAAAAAATAAATACATAAACAAACGAATAAGGCCTCCCAGTATTCAGCTAATTGAGGGTTAGGAAAAGGTCACCATCCCTAGAAGTCCAGGAAGAGAATGTGTTAAAGGAGATCCTTACCCGATTATTTGTAGAGAGGTGATTTGGCCAAGTGGTAGGAGAGCTGGCTCTGAAGTCAGAGGCTGTAATTTGAGGCACTTAACTGTGGGAACTACCCCCTGCACACTGCTCCAAAGCTGGAAAGAGCAATGCAACAGAAGTCGCTGTATGTACTTATAATACACATCTAAGGTTCTGTAGGTGCACATATGTAGTTTCACACAGAGGGGCAGATTCTAGAATGTCACAAAAAGACACTGAAACAGCAGGCAAGAATGATCCCTTAGGAAAGGGCTGCGTGGGATGAACAAGCCTTTATCTGCAGCCTCTGACTCTCTTTCTGAGAGCTTGTGAGAGCCCCCAATGTTCACTATGCTAGAAGAAGAAAGGAAGAGAGGGTCACTGGATGCAGAAATGCTGGCACTGTTGCTTTACCTCTTCCGTGGTGACTGTTGCTGCCTGAGAAAACTATTTCTGTTTTTAGGCAGATAAGAACAAAATTCGATTTTAAGAAATTGAGGTCAGATCCACAAGTTAAAACACCACTAATGCATAAGCAGTTAAATAAGTGGACCCTTGGATAATTCAAAATTAAAACAGGGACATAGAATTATTTTTTATTTTATTTTATTTTATTTTTGGTTTTTTCGAGACAGGGTTTCTCTGTGTAGCCTTGGCTGTCCTGGAACTCAGAAATTCGCCTGCCTCTGCATCCCAAGTGCTGGGATTAGGAGATAGAATTCTGAACTTGCAGGGTTGTCCTAAGTGTTTGGGCTCACTTTATGTGGAAGTGTGTCTATCACTGGCCTTCAAGAATGAGGAATAATTTGGAGGTCCCTCCCTGACAGCAGCAGGCCTACTGGTGTCAACCTGCTATTACTCAGCCCCTTAGTGTGGGAATCCTTGAAAATTGTCCTGGATCTTCCACACAATCAGAGTTGGGAGATCATATCCTCTTGGAGTTGGTTGCATACTTACACTTATATTAGGTTGACAAGATTTCTAACTACTTTGTGCCGAGAACACCCCCCCCCCCACATGATCCCTTGAGGAGACCAAAGAACCAGTTACCGTCAGAAACTATTGTAGTGCTTGTCATATTGTATTTTTGCCATTTTAAATAAACACGATATATTCTTTGTCCTCCAATAAGAGACAGATGGTTGTGGAAAGTTGTGCTCTAAGCTTGCGGCCATTGCTGCATTTTGACCAGAGCAGCAGGATCACAAGCAACCCTCAGATTGGGCCTTGTATTAGTCAGAGTTCTCTAGAGTCACAGAACTTATGGAATGTCTCTATATTGAGGGAACTTATTGTGATGATTTACAGTCTGTAGTCCAACTAACCCAACAATGGACAGCTATGAATGGGAAGTCCAAGAATCTAGTAGTCATGCTCAGTCCCATGAGGCTAGTTGTTTGAGCTGGTCTTCTGTAGAAGTAGGCTCCAACAAATGTGCTGGCAAGTAAGTGCAAGCAGTCGAAGAAGAGTGAATCTTCCTTCTTCCAATGTCCCTATGTAGGCCTCCAGCAGAAGGTGTGGATTAAAGTTGTGTACCACCATGCCTGGATCTGGGACTTGCTTTGTTCCAGGCTGACCTTGAACTCAAAAGATCTCTTTGCCTCAGTACCTGGCATTAAAGGCCTGTACTACCTTACCTGGGCCTAAACTTTTCATGGCCACTGTGCCTCAAGATTTCCATGCCAAGTTCCAGGCCAGAAAGTTGTGTCTTCCAGCCTCAAGACCTAGATCACAAATGAGCCCTCCAATTCTGGATTAAAGTTCATTCCAGATAGAGTCAAGTTGACAACCAGGAATAGCCATTACAGACCTATTGGCGTTCTGTCATAGAAAGGGCTTGGGTGGGTCATTAGACTCTCACCTGAGATTCCAGCCACTCATGCCTATGCCCCGGTGGTATATAACCCTGCCATAGCTGCACGTGGTCTTAGGTCTTCTGTCATTTATAGGAGGTAGAAATTAATCAAAAGGGGGAGAGGGACTCCATCAACACAACTGCTGGAAGTTGTCACGCATCCTAGAGTGAGAATTTCTGGTGATGCAGTTCATTGGGGACACTTGTAAGTCACCCCTGGCCTGTGCTCCTGTACATGAGCTCAATAAACTGATTGACTCTTTAACTACACCAGGGTAGAATCATGCCATTGGTCTGTCATTGGTGCCTTGTCTAGGTTGACTAGATGTTTGTTTGAGTCTCCCCAGGAGAAGTTAATGCAACAAAGACCTATCCAGTTGACCACAAAGCAAGGCAAAGATTAGGAAATCCCACAATAAAGATACAGCCTCAGACAAGGGTAGTGAGCTAATCCTATGGAGAAGTTGTTTTTATGACTGACTATCCATGTACAAAAGAATAAATTCCCCCTACCTCATATCATCTACAAAAAATTAACTCAACATGTATTATAAAACTCTATTTGAGAGTTCCAATGCCAGACATGATTTTCCTCTTGCTGAAAGGGTCTGTCATAGGGTTTTATTGGTGAAGAGACACCATGACCACGGCAATTCTTATAAAGGAAAACATTTAATTGGGGCTGGTTTACAATTTCAGAAGTTTAGTCCATCATCTTCATGGAGGGAAATATGGCAGCAGGCAGGCAGACATGGTACTGAGAGTTCTGCATCCAGATTGGTAGGCAGCAGGAAGAGAAAGTGAGCCACTGACCCTGAAGTGGCTTCTGAAACCTCAACACCCAACCCCAGCAACACACCTCTTCTAACAAAGCCATATCAATCCAACGAGGCCAAATCTCCTAAGTGCCACTCCCAGTGGGCTTATGGGGCTACTTTTATTCAAACCACTACAGAGCTGTTGATGACAGAGAAGTCTTCACTATTGGAACCTTATGGTTATTGGGCCATGGTGGTATTGTTGTGGTTCATGGATGTCATAGCTGAGTAGGACTACTGACTGCTTTTCTCCTGTGGAAGCTTGTATGGTATCTTGTGGTACCATGAGAACTAGTCCTTGTGTCCTAGGGGAGGAGACTTTCAGGTCAGATCCAGCTTTGGCTAGTGGGTTTATGGGATTTTGTAGGAGAACCTACAATCTCCACTTTCTTAGGAGAAATGAGCATAATTTCTAAGTACATTCTAAATATTTTTCATTACAGCCACAGATAAGGGTAGTCCTCACCCCCTCATCAAGGAAACTTCTCTTTATAACAGATGCTTACCATTACAGAAAACCACAAGCATAGTTGCAGAACCACCCAATCCCAACCGATCCATCAACAAGACAGACAATTCTGGCACCTAAGGCTCAGGGAGCACTGCAGAAGAGGAGGTGGAAAGATTGTAAGAGCCCAAGGATCAAGGAGTTTGCTGTGAGACTGTGTCTCCTGAGAATGTCTAAAGCCACACCCATAATTTCATGAACGTGACTGCCTGATCTGAACAAGGACAGCACCACTAGACATGCTAACAAGACAGGGGAATCTCACAAGGCCTCAAGCCAAGACAAAGAACTACAGACAACTAAGAAATGCTGAGAATGGGAGAAGACGCCAATTGGTTAACCAATGCCAAATGGTCAATCCTGAAAACACACAAATAGAAGTGACATTATACAGACTGAGTACATTCTATTTGTATTTAGGAACACACACACACATACACACATACAGACACACACAAACACATGTAAAAAGAAAAAGAGACTATGAATTTGAAAGAAAGCAAGCAGGAGACTTTGTGGGAGACTTTGGAGGGAGGAAAAGAAGGGGGAAAATGATATAATTATATTCTCAAAAATAAAGCTAAAATTATTTTTTAAACATATTCATAAGAAACTAGAAATTTAAAACACATCAAAGAAAGCACAGCATTGTTGGACATAGTGGTATATGCCTTTAATCCCAATACGGGGAGGCAGAGTCAGGGAGATCTTTATGAGGTACAGCCTAACCTATTTCTAAATAGCACATTCTGGGCCAGTTAAGGCTACATAGTGAGAGTTTTTGTCCCCCCCCCCAAAAAAAAAAAGGAAGGAAGAAAGAAAGGAAGAAAATGCAATATGAAATCTCTGTGACCTTAGTGGCTGAAGAGATTGCTCAATATAAGGAAAAATATTCTCCCAGGACTCCCAAGACCAAGTTCTCAGCACAAAGAAGATTTATTTTCCCCAGAGGGACAGAGGTCAGGGATAAGGGACAAAAAAATACAGGAAATTAAGGAAGAGGGTTAATGAGAAGAGAACAAGGGAGGGGGGAAGGGATATTTGTCCCCGGGGAACAAAGGACTGCCTCTGGATAGAGACAGACACATAGACAAATGGTGATTTATAAAGGTACAAAGGGAAACCCCATGTTAGGATGGGGTGTTCAATTTTGATAGGACATGTTAATTAGGTGACCAACCCAATGGGGGCTTTTGATTGCTGAACTTTTAATACTTTGATAGCCGGATTTGATAACCTCACGAGGAGGAAGTGGCCAAAACAGGAATAGACCTTGGTGGCTAAGTTTCGGAATGTAATCTAATGTTTTTGTTTTTTAACAATGGAATTGGGAAGAAGGACAAGCCCTGCCTGGGCATGTTTGCCACACTAGCCAGAGTCCCTTCATTCAGTGGTTAAGAATATTCGTTGCTCTTGCAAAGGACCTGGATTCAAATCCCAGCACCTACATGGAGTCTGTCTATAATTCGAGCTCCAGGAGATCTGATCCCCTCTTCCTCTGGCACCAAGCATGCATGTGTTACACAAACATACATGCAGGCAAAACACCTATGTACATAAAATAAAAATAAAATTTTAAAAATGAAGTCACTTTTTTCTCTTCCAGGGTGTTTAGAAGTGTTGAGAAGCACGCCGAGTCGCTCAGTGTTTGATACATTGTTACAGGCTTTCCTGCATGTGACCTCTAACCAAACCCGAATCTCTGGCTGTAGGATTGTTTACCTTTATAGCAAGAAGGTTGGGAAATCAGCAAAACTCCTCCACATGTGCCCAGGCCGACTTCAAGGGGCTCATGTTGTGAAACTTAAGAAAGTTTCTAAAAGGGGAAAATAAATCTAGCCAGGTCTTTAGGGGTTCCACATGTACTAAGTGTGTTGGTGACAGGGTCGAATATGCTCTCCTCACTGAAGAGCACAAAGGCATCCTTGGGGCTCCATAGCCGGCTAAGTTTAGTCAGACTCTGACAGTTCAAAGTAAAGAAATAAAAAGCAGTTGAATCTCCAGTCTCCACAGAGTTATACATTTAAGTACGCGTGTGCGCCACACACACACAACACTCGGAGTAGAACAATCTATAAAAAGCTTAACCTAGAATTTTTTTTTCCTTAAATCTAATTTAGGGGTTGGGGATTTAACTCTGTGGTAGAGCGCTTGCCTATCAAGTGCAAGGCCCTGGGTTCGGTTCTCAGCTCTGAAAAAAAAAAATCACTTTAAAAATTGACATTTTCAGGGCTGGAGAGATGGCTCAGTGGTTAGGAGCACTTGCTGCCCTTGCAAAAGACTGGAGCTCAGTTCACAGCACCCAGATCAGGTGATTCACAACTACTGTAACTCCACTTCCAGGGGATCTGACACCTTTTCCAACCTACAAGGGTACACAGTCAGATGCACACACCCACACACAGAAATACATAATAAAAGTTATAAATTAGTTTAATTTTTAAAATTAGATGTTCAAGAGCCAACACACAAAGTCTGATAACCTGAGTTTTATACCAAGGATCTACATGGGGGAATGAGAGGATTGTGCTGGTTTGTATATGCTCTGCCTAGGGAGTGGCACTATTAGAAGGTGTGGCCCTGTTGGTGTAGATGTGTCACTGTGGGTGTGGGATTTAAGACCCTCATCTTATCTGCCGGAAGCCAGTATTCTGCTAGCAGCCTTCAGATGAAGTTGTAGAACTCTCAGCTCCTCCTGCATCCCGCCTGCTTGGATGTTGCCATGTTCCTACCTTGATGATAATGGACTGAACTTCTGAGCCAGCCCCCCAATTAAATGTTCTTTTTTGTTTGTTGTTTGTTTTTGTTTTTGTTTTTCGAGACAGGGTTTCTCTGTGTAGCCTGGGCTGTCCTGGAACTCACTCTGTAGACCAGGCTGTCCTGTACTCAGAAATCCACCTGCCTCTGCCTCCCAAGTGCTGGGATTAAAGGTGTGCGCCACCACCGCCCGCTTAAATGTTGTTCTTATAAGAGTTGACATGGTCATAATGTCTGTTTACAAGCAGTAAAACCCTAACTAAGACAAAGATCAATTCTCAATGCTCTGATTGTATGCATGTTCATGGTGCCAAATCTTGCATGACCTCTGCAGAAGGGACAGCATGACATAGTTCCCAACCCTAGATCAGAGCTAGCAGGACATGGGCCTCCACAAGTGCTGACGGTTACTAGACTAAGGGCTGTTTGTATAATAATGTACATAATTTACTTTATGTTCTTCCTTCAGCAAATGTTCTCCCTGCCAAGGTTAATGATTCCATGATAATTAGTAACATCATGAGTCCAGGAGATGAGGGTGTGTCTAAATGTCCTCAGCAAAATGGTAATTGCTGAGTCCCTCAGGACGCCCTTAAGACTGTGGGAAAGAATTCTGAAAACATGAGTTCAAATATATATAAACAGGATTTCTCAACTATGCAAAAATATAAGGATGCAATGTGAATTATATGAGAGGCTTCACAAACCTAAAAGAACAGAGGCAGCTACACTATGACCCAGCTTGTCAGAAAATACTAAGGAAGGAGATAAAGAGATTTAGAGAGTAGTGATCTCAGGGCAAGGTCCTACCCAGCTAAACTTTTTGTTTCTGTTTACAAAGGCAGGCAGATTTCTGAGTTCAAGGTCAGCCTGGGTCAGAGCAAGTTTAGGCCCAGGTGTGGTAGGTATAGTAATCTCACAGCAAGATCCCTCCCAGCTAATTTACTGTCTGTGCTTATAAAGGCAGGCAGATCTTTGAATTAATGTGCTATGTTAAAAAATGTACTTGCTGTCTCTAAGAATCAAGGAGCTAAAGTCATAAAGTTCTGATTCATGGGATGATCAGAAGAGAACTTGGAGGAAATGACTGAATTGGTATGTAAATAAAAGTCTGCAAGAGAGAGCTACCCAGAGAGAACTTCTTAGAGACTGAACACAGCTCTTTTAGAGTTTTTCTAGCAGGATTTCTGACTTTGGTCTGAAAACCCAAAAGCTATCCTAGAAAGCTGGTACAGCTCTTTTAGAATTTTTCTAACAGGATCTCTGACTTTGGTTGGAAAACCCAAGAATTACTTAGAGAGCTAACATATCCCTTTAGAATTTTTTTTCTAGCATCTTTTCTTTTTGGAATTTGTCTGGTGGGTTTTCTGAGTTATCCAGAGAGGTTTTAGATTTTTTTCTAGCATGAGAGAGCTGTCTGTAGCAGAAAGCCATCTTGAGCAGAGAGCTGTCTAGGGAGCTGTCTCAAGCAGCAGATCAGCTTGAACCCAAGATTAACTTCGAGTTGTTCTTTTGCTGCTCCCAAACACCCCTTCCTCAAGACCCACTCTCTAAGCCGAGGCTGTCCTTGGCACCATGTTATTCATATATCCGCACACATGTATGCAATAAATAAGCAACCAAGAAATTAAAAATAAAAGACCATTAATGCCTGTGACTATTAGTTTTTAAAATACCATTCTTCATATTCTCAAAGAAAGGCAAATACATAAAAGGATACAGGCATGATAGCACATACATGTAATCCCAGTACTCAGAGGGGAGGCAAGAAGATTGTGAGTTCAGCCTGTGTTATATGGAAAGAGCTAGTCAAGAAAGGTAAGAGAGAGGGGGAGGGAGGGAAAGTAGAAAGACAGAGAGAGACAGAGACAGAAGAAGAGGTGGGAGAGAGGGAAAGGTGCTTATTTTAATTCATATCCTAGGAAAATATAATAAAGAATTATATGACAGCTACTCTAACTACTAATTTAAAAAAAAAATCATAATGGAAATGGATGATGGGGATGCCCCACAGTTGCCTGGGGCACATAATGGTATATCCAACTTGGAGGACAGTTTGACAATTCCTCAAAAAAAATTAATCTTAGAGTTATCACTTAAATAACAATTACCATTCTCTTCGAATAGCTGAGAGATACAGTCAGTTCTAAGTGCAGCCTCTCACAACCTTGTACATAGATGTTCTCAGTGGCTTTTTTCTTAATAACTTGAAAGTAGATAAAATTAAACATTCATCAGTTGTCGAGCAGATAAATAAAATGCAGCATATGGAGTGTTACTCAGCCACAAATATTGAAGAATGGGTATATGTTACTTCTTGTATCTTGAAGACATTATGCTAAATTAAAGTAAACCAAAGACAAGATTCCTATGATATGTGATTCTATTTATATTAAATGTCTGGAATAGCTAGTCTAGAGAGACAAAATGCAGCTTAGCGGTTCCCAGCGGCAGGCAGGAGTGAAGATGTGTTAGCTACTTTTCTTGTGAGTTGTGACAAAGCGCAAAAAGCAATGTAAAGGAAAAAGAGCTTATTCTAGCTCAAGAGTTTACGGTACACTCCAAGAGATGGAAGCAGGCAGCTGGGACTCACGTCTCCACAGATGGAGATGCTGACACTCAACGGCCCTCCCCTTTCCTCCTTTTTGTTTACACGTGGCTCCCAGAGCATGCTATCCACATCCTGGATGGGTCTTCCTTCCTCACTTAAGCTTCTCAGGAATCCAGATGTGCCTCTAAATCCAGTCCCGGGGAGTGTTATGGTGTGTCTTGAATGTGAAGTGTCACCATAGCTCATGTGTTTAAATGCATGGGTGCCAGCTGATGGCAGTTTTGGGGAAGAGGGTATTGGAGCTCTTGAGATGTGGGGCCTGGTAATGCAGGTCACTAGAGGAAACTCCTAAGAGTCACAATGACCCAACTTCTGGTAAGCTGTCTGCTTTCTGATCAAGTAAGACATTCTATTTCTAAAAATCAAGAGATTAGTTTTATAGTATATTAGAGATACTGAAAGACAACTTTCTTAGTATATAAATTATATATTTCAATAAAGCTATTTAAAAATAAACACCTCACCACAAAAGACAGAAAACAGAAACAACAACAAAAAATCAGGTAGGAGGTATAGAGCAATAACAATTCATAGTTGAAGAAAACCAAGAGTGGTTCAACACCACTACCATGGTGTACTCTTGCTTGTCAATAACTACATCTAGAATTAACTAAAACCTTGTGAGAATGGCTTTTCTTTTTAGATCATTTGAAGTGGAATGATCCACTTTTTAATCTGAATTTTTTTTTTTTTTTGAGGTGAAGATGCATCTTTAATCTGGGTCACCCTTCCTTTTTTAAATTTATCTAATTATTTAAATTAAATCATAATTTACTTATTCACACAGGGGTTATAAACACAAAAAGGCAGGATGTGGCACCGAGCATAGGTGTTCGGGGGAGTACAGATACCTTTCAGAACAGGGTATCGGCTGGGTGAAGGTTCAGGGGACAGGTCACTCTGACTCTGCCTATGATTCACTTGTCCTTATCTAAGTTGGTACTGTCCGAGAGGCTACCTATTTACAAGATCTATGACTACTCAGGCTGGTAAATTTCCACAGAAGCTGCCTGTTTACAATAGCTTATAGCCATCTGTTTCAGTGTTTTTCCACAGAGACCCAAGACTTTGTGTTAGCATGCATGTATGTCAGGCCTATTGCTGATTTTAGGCCTTTAATGTATAAGCAGGGCTGACCCTGACATCTCCTCCCTTCTCTAAGTATAGAAGGGCCTTGGCGATTCTAATCTTGCGAAGGCGGGGATAGAAGCCTGACCTCCAATAATTGAAGGGGACCTTGTAATGGCTCCAGTCCTCCTATCGTTGTCCAGTGAGGCATGAGGGCCATACCCATCCCGATGTCTTTTTCCTGGAGAGGGGATACTTTTGACATCATGGGTCATACCTTCTGCTGGCAGCCTATAGGAAGGACATTGAAGAACGAAGCCTGCTCTCTGTCTGCTTGCTCTTATTCTCAATAGCAAGTCCATCCCTTCACTGGCATTAGAGCCTGTTGCTTTGTGATTCCAGTACATACTGAAGAACAGCTGAGACATTGAGCCTCACGGACTGAACAACTACTGGATTCTTGGACCTTCCACTGGTAGACAGCCGTGCTAGACTAGTAATAATTTAAATGACCACCAGACCAGTGCCATGTGGCCTGGACAAGAGCTAGCCTAAAACCACCAGTTGAATACACAGGCCTGGAGTGTCTGTGTGGGGGTGCAGACTATGCCCCAGATGACCTCTGCCCAGCACCATACATAATGTGTGAGCGAGTATAGCACTTCTGAGACCACTTCTGAGATGACCTCAGACACCACTTAGAGGATCAAGTAACTGGTGGGCAATTAGAAGAGAAGGAGAAACAGAAGGATGTGGGCACAATGAAGAGAGGCAGAACTGGAGACTCGAGGGTAGTGAGGAACAGCCTGATGTGAGTAGCCTGTGATGTCACCTGGGACTATGGTGGGGGCCTGGCCTGTGCTGCCACTGGGGCCACGTCTGGGTCCATGGTCCTGCAGCAGAGGGGTCTGTTACACCAAAGACCAGAAGTCCCTTTTCTGGGCTACCTCCCAGCAACATGTTGATACCTGAGGGCTATGGAGAACTGGCCCCACCCATCACCTGTGAATCCTGGGAGAGCTGGCCCTGGGGGCATGAGAACAGGATAGCTGACCCCACCCCTAGCCAGCTGCAGTACTCAGGAGAGCGAGCTGTACACTGAGTTTTGAGCCAGTCCAGAGGATATAAACATGGAAGACCAGGCCCTACCGTTTGTCTCCCATGTGGTAGCATGAATGAGGGAGATACCCTCTTCCCCACTTGCCCCTCACCACAGGCAGGAGAGCTGGCCCTGGATATAGGGGATGGCGGGTGAGCCAGCCCTGTGGGCCTGAGTGTGGGAGAGCTGGCCCTGCCTCTTGTCTGCTTCGTGGTAGCATAGGTAAGGGAGAGATCCTTTCTCTTCTCTTTTGTCCTTACCACCAGTGGCAGGTGAGACAGCTGGCCCCAGGGTCATGAGAGTGTGAGAGAACTGGCCATGTTACTCACTAGCTGCAACATTTGGGAGAGCAGGCCCTGTACCTCACCTAGGCAACAGGGTTGAGCTGGCCCTAGTAGTGTGGGTTGCTGGTGAGCTGGCCCCAAGGGCACGGAGCAGGATTGCGAGAGCAGGATTGCACGGTAAGCTGACCAGCTCAGATACCTCTTAAGCCCAGACCCAGGGCTTTGAATTGGCCCACCCATATCTACTCCATGGATGAACTGCTGGAGTGCATGAAGAGGCCGGTCCTACAGATCCAATACTACAAGATCTCCATTACACAGGGCAACAACAGGATATCTGAGAGGAGTCCCAGTGAGGTTTCAGTATTGATAGAGTAGCAGAAGCCTTGAACCAGACCAATGACTCATTGTAATGGATGTTTGCAAGCAAAGAAATGTGGACAAATGGGAATACTTTGTTACACACTGTGATACACTACAGCCTCCACAATGAGACTTTTTTTCCTCTGTTGGGAGGGTAGGTTGCAAAGGTGGAGGGTGGGTATGAGAGAAGGGAGACATGAGTGGGATTGGGGTGTATGATGTAAGATTCACAAAGAACTAATAAAAAGCTAAAAGATAGATAATATAACATACTATATATTAATATAATATGTATTACTAAATATATTATATATTAACTTATATAACAAATATATTATAAATCTGAATTTGTTATATAAGTTTTGTTCCTTTAGAGAACCCTGACTGGTACAGACTTTGGTATCAGAAGTGGTTCTAGAGCAACAGAAGTATAAGAATAAGTTTTTTCAAGGATCTGAATAGTCTTTTCAATTTGCCAACACCCACAGGTACTGAAGCCTCTTCAGTTACTGATGCCTCTCCTGGAAACTCAAGGGGGTACTTTAAACCCATGGTGTAAACTATGTTATAAACTTAAGGAGAAAAATGCATTTGATTATCCTGATTTACCAGCTGTGAGAGGCAACAGATTTGGTAACTCTGTTTATAAAACGTTTAACAATTTGTGGAAAAATAAGGAAAATGACGGTGGTGGCTGATTACTCCAGTGTCTCTCGACAAACTGACCAAGGAAAAGATTGAACTCCCTGATAGGATTAACCAACTTCTAGCATCTCAGAACACAGACGAGGACAACAATGAACTTAGTGACAAAACTGACCAGCTCCAAGTGCACATAAACAGTCTAAAAATTTCTAAGTGTACCCTCAAAGAGACTATGTATGATTCATTCTATAGTCTGCTCCTCTGGAGAGCCCTGACTAATACACTGCCTAAGTGCACAAGGGCCTACACAACGGAGAGTTGTCAGAGACATGGGATGAGATCAGGCAGGAACAGGATTCACCTCTAAAGCTGTAAGGTATTAAAAAATATTTCTATTAAAAAGTACATGTGTTTCAGAGGAAAATGTTCTTTTTTAAAAAAAAAACACATGTATTTATTTGTTTTTGCTATGTGTGTGTGTGTGTGTGTGTGTGTGTGTGTGTGTATGTGAGTGTGTGTACAACCTTTATGAGTTAGTACTTTCCTTCCAACATGGAACCCCGAGATTAAACTCAGGTCATCAGGCTCAGCAGCTGAACTGTCTTACCAGTTCCAGAAAAATAATCTTGCTTCTAGTTTAAATGTAGCTCTAACCTACAGCAAAATGATATGCCGATTAAACACTACTACTACACACATACACATGCACGCACGCACGCAAAACACACACAACCACACACACACACACACACACACACACACACACATTATTGTCTTAGGGTTCTATTGCTGTGGTAAAACACCATGACCACAAACAACTTGGGGAGGAAAAGATTATTTCATCTTACAACTCTCAGTTCATAAGCTCTACTGCTAAGGAAAGAAAGGGCAAGAACTCAAGGTAGGAACCTGGAGGCAGAAAGTGAAGCATGGTGGAGTGCTGCTTACTGGCTTGGTCAGCTTGCTTTCTCATAGTACTTAGGATCGTCAGCCCAGAGGTAGCACTACCCACAGTGGTCTGGATCCTCCCACATCAATCACTAATCAAGACAATGCCTACAAGCCAACTGCTGTAGGCATAATCTTAACTGAGGTTCCCTTTTTCAAAATGACTCCAGCTTGTGTTGAGTTGCCATAAAACTAGCCAGCACAACTATATAAATATTCATGTGTTACAGTGTTGGGCAAATAGAAACAGATATTTGCTTAATGATTGGAAGAACATAACTTTTTTTTCTGCTAAAAGTATGAACTTTAAGTCCTTTTACTTAAATAGAAAATAACTGAGAATGAAAGTTTACTGCTGAAGATTTTGAAGAAGAGAAAGTAAGAATGGGCAATTATAACCTTGAATTTAAAAATAAGGTATCTTCAAAACTTGGCCCTTAATATCACAGGACTTTAAGAGTGATTAATGTGGAATGGTGGGCTCATGAATGCATACTAGTTGATTTGTTTGTTGCTGTGACAACGATATCTGATAGAACAATTTAAGGGGGGATGTTTTAGGTACTTGTTTGTTGCTATGACAAAGCACCATGACCAAGGCAACTTATAAAAGAGCATGTTTATCTTGGAGCTCATGGTTTGGTAGGGTCAGAGTCCATGATCACTGTGGTTTGAATAAGAATGGCTCCCATAGGCTCATGTAGTTGCATGCTTAGTCAACAGTTACTATTAGAAAGGATTTGGGGGTGTGGCCTTATTGGAGTAGGTGTGGCTTTGTTGGAGGAAGTGTGTCACTGGGGGTGGGCTCTGAGGTTTTAAGAAGCCCATTCCAAGCCCAGTGTCTCTCTCTTCCTGCTGCCTGTGAATCCAGATGTGGAACGCTCAGGTAGTTCTCCTGCATCATGTCTGCCGGTGTGCCATCACGCACCCATCATGTAATGGACTAAACCTCTGAAACTGTAAGGAAGCCCCAATTAAATGCTTTCTTTTATAAGAGTTGCTGTGGTCATGATGTCTGTTCACAAGAATAGAACACTGACTAAGGCAATCATTTTAGGAAGCAGGAAAGCAGGCAGGCATAGTGCTGGAACAGTAGCTGAGAGAGACTGGGAATGGTGTCGTAAACTGTCTCAACCCACCAGCCGCCCAAGTAATGACACAGACTTTTTATTTATGAGTGCTTAGGCCTTATCTTAGGCTTGTTTCTAACTAACTCTTAAATTAATCCATTTATTCTAATCTGCCATATGTCCTGTTACCTATCCTCTCGATCCCGGCACCTGTCTCTTCCACCTCCCATCTGGCTGGCAAATCCCCCATGCCTCATTCTTTCCCAGAGTTCCTATCTCTACCTGGAAGTCCGGCCTCTCCTCTTCTGCCCAGCTATTCGTTCTTCAGCTCTTTAGTAAACCAATCAGAAAGTGCCTTAGGCAGGTGAGGAAGGAAAAGGACACACCTTCACACAGTGTACACAAAGATTATCCCAACAGAATAACATGGACTTTTTGTTTTGTTTCTCTGTGTAGCCCTGGCTATACTGGAACTAGCTCTGTAGATCAGGCTGGCCTTGAACTCACAGAGATCCACTTGCCTTTGCCTCCCAAGTGCTGGTATTAAAGGTGTGCACCACTACCAGGCCAGCATAGACTTTTAAAACCTCAAAGCCCACCCCAGTAACACATCTCTAGCAATGCCATATATCCTAAGCTTTTCCAACAGGTTCCACCAACTGGTGACAAGCATCCAAATATATGAACCTATTCTCAAGCAAATCTCCATAGGGAGAAATAGTTTAATTTTCAAATCTATCTATCATAGCAGGACCACATGGCAGTCACTGGGCACATGGTGGATATCTTAGTCAGGGTTTCTATTGTCTGTGAAAAGACACCATGACCACAGCAACTTTTATAAAGAAAGGTATTTAATTGGATCTAGCTAACAGTCCATTATTATCTTGGTGGGAAACTTGTTGGCATGAAGGCTAACACGGAGCTAGAGAAGGAACTGAAAGTTCTACATCTTGATCCACAGGCAGCAGAACAAGACTGCCCACTAGGCCTAGCCTGAGCATACGAGACTCCAAAACCCAACTCCACAATGACTCACTTCCTCCAACAAGGCCACACCCACCCCAACAAGGTCACACTCCTAAAAATGTCACTCCCTATTAGCCAAGCATTCAAACACACGACTCTATGGGGCCCATTCCTTTTTTTTTTTTTTTTTTTTTTTTTTTTTGGTTTTTTCGAGACAGGTTTCTCTGTATAGCCCTGGCTGTCCTGGAACTCACTTGGTAGACCAGCTGCCCAACTCAGAAGTCACACCTCCTAATGTCACTCCCAGTGTGATTACCAAGGCTTGCGCACACCACACGCCATGGCGCCCATTCCTAATCAAACCACCCAGTGAAGGTTCTTCATATCACGGTGGGATCGGGAGCTAGGTATTACTTCCAAAGGTCGTGCTTACTGACATACAAGCCAGGCCAGGCCCACCTCCTACATGCTTCTCATGCTTAGTTAGCACAGTGCTTTCTTAGCAGGCAGGAAGCCCTGGATTTGATCCCTAGAAATACAGAAACTGGGCATCGTTAGTATACACTCAGAAGGATCAGAATTCAAGATCATCCTATATGCTACACATCAAAGTCAAGGCCAACACGGGACATATGAGACCCTGTTTCCAAAAAAGTAAATAAATAATAATTTAAAAAGCAAAACCAGACAGATAGACTCACACCAAGGAGTTGGGGGAAAAGAGTAGCAATATAGTAAACTGAGAAAGCGCTAATTTCCATTAACCTAGTACACTGCATTTCACTTCAGGGAATGTACCACAGTACAATAGTGTACAATATTCCTCACTTCCTAACCTTCCTCCATATTAACTTCCAAATGTTCTTTTTCATACTTTCTGTTCATATCCGTGGGTCAAGAATAAAACCCCTACCACAATTTTTGAGCCAAATTTGAAACAAATTTAATTAAATACTGGTCAGGATGATGGATTCTGGCCAGGTCCATTACCGAGTTGCAAAACATGGCACTGAGTCACATTTTGCAGAGGCTTATAAACACAAACTCATAAGGCCACTCACTGTATTTCCTATCAGGTCTCATCAAGGGCAGGCATATGCTGACTTACTCCTGCCTGTGTATCTCCTGCCTCTATCCAATCGGAGGCACGCGTACTTCCTGACATATACCCTGCCCACGTAACACCTGCCTACGTGTGATGGAGCACATCCGGAGCAGGTAGGTCAAACAAGCGGAGTGAAGCACAAGGCTTGTTATCCCATATAAACTGCTTCCAGCATTCAGGAAGTACCTGTCCGTGGACACGGGGACAACAGGTTAGAGACCTTTTCTGTTTTATGATCTCTCAGGCAGTCATTAAAACTTAAACATAACCTCAGCTCTGATGTTTCCATCAAGACATGACTTCCACAAAGCTGAGGTGGCCTTGAGCTTTGCTTCAGCCCATTAGAACACTGCAGAGGAGGTGATGTAAGAATTCAAAGCAGACCTTAAGAGGCCTCTCTTGTTTCAACTTGTTCTGGAAGCCTTTTACCACACATGAGCCAGCCAAGATGAGTCTGTTGGTAAATGAGACACTACCTATCCCTGTTGAGGCATGGAGACCAGCCCACCGCCAGTTGTCTCTCAACCTCAGACAACCTGGGACAACGCCAGCAGCCGAAACTGACCCACAACTGACCACTGCCTCCTGAGTGACAGCTCAGATTACAACTGCAGCAGCTGGGCAGCTGACTCACAGTGGCAAGGTTTGCTGTGTCTTTTTGTCACTGAGGTTTTGTGGTTGTTTGTTATGCAGAATTGGCTGGGTTTATGTTCTCCCAATCTAACTGGTCAATTAAACATGAGAGCAACAAGGTTGTTAGAGAGCGGTGACCGGATGAGCACTCATTACTGTGTGTACCTGACAGGACCTCTGCTACTCCAACTGGAAGCCCTAGAGCAAGGAACTGTGCTCCACTCTACTGGGTTACTTCTCTGCTGGTGAGACGAAGCAATTCAGTCAAGCCAGATTAGAATATAGAATATATATATATATATATATTCTATATAGATTATAGAATATATATATGTATATATGTATGTGTGTGTGTGTATGTGTATGTATATGTGTGTGTGTATGTGTATGTATATGTGTGTGTATGTGTATGTATATGTGTGTATGTGATATATATATATATATATATATATATATATATATTTTTTTTTTTTTTTTTTTTTTTTGAGACAGGGTTTCTCTGTGTAGCCTGGGCTGTCCTGGAACTCTGTAGACCAGGCTGGCCTCCAACTCAGAAATCCGCCTGCCTCTGCCTCCCAAGTGCTGGGATTAAAGGCGTGCGCCACCACCGCCCGGCCAGATTAGAATATATTAAAGGCAGATTTATTGGGAACTTGCTCTCGGGTGACTTCACTGGCACCAAGGACCAAGACCAGGGACGTCACCATGGGGAGAGAGGGGGAGGGGAAAAAGAGAGAGAGAAAGGGTATGGACTCAGAGAGTGGAGAGAGTTGAGAGACCAAAATGTCTGGATTATATAGAGGAGAGACTCTGAGAAGGCCAGCCCAGCCACTAGGCTGGAAAGTTCAGGGTTGGGGGCAGGGTATTCGAGGTAGAGACTGAGGGATGCTGGGAGAATCTGGAGGCAAGGTCTACTTTGATATGTAAAATATGCACCTCAATCTGTTGTCCCTGGGTCCAAAACCAAACTCACTCCAAGCACACATGGCCAGGCTCTTGAGTCACTGCTTGACTCAGTAGGCTAAAGCTGCCTGAGAGCTGAGGCACTCAAGCTGCAGGCTGCAGGCCTCCAGCACCTTTTGTGCCTATGAAAATGGCTTTCCCTTTTCAAGCCAATGTTCTTGTTTTGTTGAGATATGGTCTCAACATAGTTCAGGCTGGCCTTTAGCTTGCTGTACAGACCACGTTAGAAACAAACACGACTGGGTATAGTGGCACACTCCTTTAATCCCAGCACTAGGGAGACAGAGGCAGGCAGATCTCTTGAGTTCTAGGCTAATCTCATCTACAGAGCAAGTTCCAGGACAGGCAGAGATACCTAGAGAAACCCTGTCTGGAAAAAAAAAACAGAAACGCAAACAGATAAAACAAACTCCAGATCCATCTGTCTCAGATGACTGTGGGCGGGGAGTTTAGGCAGTTTACAAGCCTGGCTGCTTTTTGTTAGCCTTCTGATGTTAAGGATTAAATCCAGGGCCTCTCATATGCTAAGCTCCACCCCCGGAACACAATACAGTTTTACTTAAGGAATTACTTAAGTAATTCTTTCCATGGCCATCCAAGGTCATTTTTGTTCCTCTAAAACCCGACAAGATTTATCTTATCGATTGCCCTTTTTGTAAGAAGTAACACTAGCTCAATAGTTGTCCTGTCAGCCTTACATAATGATTACAACCAGATAAAGAGATGATCATCCATAAATCAAGGAAGAGTTCCGGAGTCAGCCTACTTCAGCTCCCCTATATACAAACTGCCTGGTTATTAGCAACCCAAAAGGGATGCAATGCAAATTAGCTAGGCAAAGCACATTTGTAATGCTCCAGACATCTAGGCAGGCATATGAGAATCTGAAATATGACTCAAATCTTGTTCTGGATGAAATAACTATTAGAAACTCACACGTGGCTTCCGCTGTGTTTGCACTGGAGTGCACAGTCAGGCAGTGGGCATAAAACCAGCAGTGGTTTTGTTATTACTTGGCTTTTTGACAGTCTTGCTATGTTGCCCAAGCTGACCTTGAACTCAAGATAATCTCCCTGCTTCTGCCTCCCTAGGGCTGGGATCACAGATATGTGTCATCATGCCTGCCTCCTGCAGCATTTTAATAAAGGATTCATAGAATGCTCTCAATAGACCAATTATTAGAAAGATGCCAGGCAGAAACCCAGTGGGTAATTTTTTTCATAATGATGTCCACAACAATTGAGAAAGGGTTTCTAAACCTTGGGATGACCAAGCAAGTCTTTCTTGAGGGGAGATTTGAGTGCCACAGTTATTTGTCAAGCCACTTATTGTACAAGGCAAATCCACTTTTCGATGCTTATTTAGGGAACAGCATTTAGAGTGCGCTTTCTCCACTATCCTTCCTCAATTTCTTTTTTCCTCAGCTCCCACATCTGCTAGTGATGGCGGCTCACTTCCCTGGGGTTTGGCTCATCCATTACTGGGTCTTCTTATCCTGGAGAACTCAGAGTGACCTGACCTGTGGGCCCTAGTAATTCGTGAGAGCGAGGAGGCCTACAACCTGAAGAAAAGAATGGGTGAGAGAGAGAAAGGACTCAAGGAAGCAATTGCTTGTCAAGAGCCGTGTATTTGAGCACGAAGCGCCTTTTTATATCATGTTTTACAAGGGGAGGGGGTAAGAGGGGCCAGGTGGTGGAAAAATACAGAATTTTCTTGGCCTGTGTGCCCTGGAACATTTTGTGGTCTACCTGCTTTTCTCAGAGACACGGTACACTGCTTTTTCTATCTGTAGCTGCCAAGCAGGATCTTATGGTTGCCAGGCAGGAAGAAGCTGCAGGGGGCATTGTGCAGGTGGGGAAAGGTAGGGGGTGAGGGTAAGGGGCGAGGGTCCTGGCTCCCGACATCAGAGCTCATCCTTCTTGGGCTAGGCAGCTTTGCTCTCTTCTTCTCAGGTGCTGGTCATCAAAGGAAAGCAAGGAAACCAAGAAGCACTGATGGGAGCTTCTCAAGTCCTACTCTTAATCCTCTCCAGTCCATTGCATCAAAGCAGCCTCACCTCCACTGATGGGCACCCCAAGACTACTCACATGCTAGTCCCTGTCTAGAGGAATTCCATTGCCCAGATGGCAGCTAGAGTTTAATTCAACAGAACTCTTCTATATTCTTTAGTTAAACTATACAATTCTGTTGATAGCAGAACCTCTAACCATACATGGACCACACAACAAAAAGACCCAGAAAGTGCTTCCATTTTCTCCATCCCAAGATCCCTGTGTACTTCTGATGGATGATACAGAATCATGTGAAGGTCTCTAGTATAATGTATATGTGCATCCCAGAAGACTGAACCGTATCATCTCTGTGTATTGCCTCTGCCTTTGCACTTCAGCTATGTCCTGTGTGTGCTCTTTCTGTGTATGTATACATATGCATATCTCAAATATATATACACATATATTTGACACTTGATGTAAGATGCACAAGAAACTTTTAAAGAACAAATGTTAGCTCATCCAATAAAAGCCAATCTATAGAACACATGAGCATAAAACCCAAACCTTGCAGAGTAACACTCATGGAGCAAGTGACCATTGTTAGTCCTTCTCTTTGAATAAAAATGAAGGCTATCTTGAAAAACTGGGGCTTTTAGGAACTGCAGCTTCAGCTTCCAAATACGATAAAATACCTTTAAGTGTCAAACACAAAGGAGTTTTCCTGAGAGAAGGTCATTTTTATTCAAAACCTTCACACATTTGAAAATGAAAATGTTGGTTGTTTATTTATAGATCTCAGGCCTTCTACCATCCTTTTCCCAGGCTGTATTAAAATCCTTGTCCTTTGATTCTTTCTCTGCATTCCAACCCACAGGATAACCTTTCAAAAATTTCCCCTCCCTCCCTCCTTCAGTCTATTCCAATCTTTCTCCTTTCTTTTCCTTGTCACTTTGGGTTTCTTAGCTGCTCCACTTCCGGCTTCGCTATCTGTGAAATGGGAGGACACCAGCTACCTCATAAGAACTTATTGAGACAAAACAAGCAAGAGTATTTTATAAGATTGCCGGGGTTGCTAGAACAAACTACTGCAGTATCCGTGGCTTGAACAACATCCACTGCCTCACTGTTTTGAAGGCTGGGTGTCTGAGACGGTGGCAGAGGGAAGCTCTACTCCTTCACGGCTCCTGGGATTCTCACAGTTCCTTGACTCAGCTTAATTTGGCCTGTTTCTGTATAGATGCTCTATGATCATATTTCTCTTCTCTATAAGTCACCAGCCATCTTGGATTAGGAGCTCACCCTACTCCAGTATAATGTCATGTAGTTACATATGTAGAAAGGCGAATCCAAATAAACATCACATTGTATGGTAGTAAGATGTTAGCAGGAATTTTAAGGAGACTTGATTCAATATCTTCCACATATAAAACACCCAGAGCAGCTCTTGCGATAGAGCAGGCACTGTGCGCATCTCCATTCTTTATTGAGTACATCCTGCTATAGTTTGGATCTGCTATATCCCTTGAAGTCTCCTGTGCTTGGTCCCTGGAATATGGTGCTAGTAGGTGGGGCTTATTGGAAGTTAGGTCATCTGGGGCATACTGCTAAAGGGCACATTGAAACTCCAACCACTCCTGACTCTCTTTCTTATTTTACTTCCAGCCATGAATGAGGTAAGCACCTCTGTTACACATTCCTGTCAGGATGTACTGTGCCATCATAGGCCAAAGGCAAGAAAGCCAGCTGATAAGCAAATGGATGGAACTAGAAAATAACATCCTGAGTGAGGTAACCCAGACCTAAAAGACATGATTGGTATATATTCACTTATAAGTGGATATTAACCATAAAGTACAGGATATCCATGCTGCAATCACAGACCCAATGAAGCTAAATAACAAGGAGGGCTCAAGGGAGGATGCTTGAATCTCACTCAGAAGGGGATAAAATGGTTTTTGGAGGCAAACGGAGGGAGGGAACTGGGTGGGAAAGAGCTTGGGGTGGGGGGGGGGATCGGGTGTGGGGAGAGCCTTAAGAGAAGACCAGGGGAGTGAATGGAAATCAGCAGCTGGCAGGGGTGGAGGGTGGGGGATAGTGGCAGTGGCAAGAGGTGGGGTGGCAGGGGAGAGGTGATAGTGGTGGTGTCTCTCTAGGATGTGCCAGAGACCTGGGATGGGGGAGGCTTCTGGGAGTCTTTGAGGCTGACTCTAGCTGAGAATCCTGGCAATGAGGGATATGGAATCTGAAGTGGCCACCTCCTGTAGCCAGGAAGGGCCCAGGGGAGGGACAAGGATGCCAACTCACCCACAAAACCTTCCACTCAAAATTAATCCTGCCTACCAGAAGTGCAGGGACAAAAATGGGGCAGAGACTGAGGGGATGGCCAAACAATGACTGACCCAATGTAAGACACATACTCTGGACAAGAACCAATCCCCACACTATTAATGATTCTCCTATGCTTGTAGACAGGAGTCTAGCATAATTGTCCTCTGAGAGGCTTCACCCAGCAACTGAGTGAAACAGATGTAGAGACCTACAGCCAAACATTAGATGGAACTATGGAAGTCTTGTGGAAGAGTTAAGGGACCCAGAAGGGATAGCAACTCCACAGGAAGACCACAGAATCAACAGAACCTTTGTGGGCTCCCAGAGACTGAACGAGCAACCAAAGAGCATACATGGACTGGACCTAGCCCAGCCCCCCACATATGTAGCAGATGTACAGCTTAGTCTTCATGTGGGTCCCCCAACAACTGGAGAGGGGGCTGTCCCTAAATTTTGTTGCCTGCTTGTAGATCCTGCTCCCCTCACTGGGGCTACCTTGTCTGGTCTCAGTGAGAGAGGATGTGCTTGGTCCTACAGTGACTTGATGTACCAGGGTGGGCTGGTACCCAGAGGGGAGAAGGGGCTTGTGAAGTGGGGCTGTGAGGAGAAGGGTCTGTGATCAAGATGTATAGTAAATAAATTAATGGAGAAAAAAAGAAAGCCAGCTGATCAGGAACTGAAACTTCTAAGACCTTGGGCTAAAACAAAACTCTCATATGTATTTTCCTGAGCATTTGTAGCAGTGAATCAGACATAGGCCTGTTCCTCACTGAGTCATGATAGAGGGCTCTCAACTGTCTCACTTTTCTCAGGACTAGTAATGTGTGGGAATAAGAGGTTTGGGGGTACCGGATTTTCAGTAACCACAGATAAGTTCCCAGTAAGAAGGTCTAGTCATTTTCCCTCATGCATGCAAAGCAAATCCTTTACCCTTGAATCTCTCTCTCTCCTCTCTCTCTCTCTCTCTCTCTCTCTCTCTCTCTCTCTCTCTCTCTCTCTCTCTTGTTTTTCAAGACAGGGTTTCTCTGTGTAGCCCTGGCTGTCCTGGAACTCACTCTGTAGTCCAGGCTGGGCTTGAACTCAGAAATCTGCCTGCCTCTGCCTCCCAAGTGCTGGGACTAACTAAAGGCGTGCGTTACCACTGCCCGGCTGAATGTATCTTCTCAAGTGTCTCCTTGTCTTCATTCTTTTCTCTTGTCCTATCTAGAATTCTGTCTGTCTCTCCATTGTATTTTGTCATTTTATCTTTTGTAGCCTTTGAGTCAGTTTGCTTTTCTGTAAAATGAGGGGACAAAGAGTGTCTTGTAAGCCAATTGTGAGGACTGAATGAGCTAAGCTGTGTAAAACATTTGGACCAGTGTGTCAGCTATTTTTAATACTCCGGTGATAGTTCCTTGTTCAGTTTAGCCCATGGAGATTTCCTTTAACTTATTAGGAATCTTTTACAATAATTTATCTACTCTATTAAATTCAGAAACTATTTGTCTTTTGGTTGCAAGCAGTGATGTGTTATTGGGTTTTGTTCAGAACATTTCCCTTTCCCATGTAACACCTTTCATGAATCTTTTAAGATAGTCTGTAATGTGTGTAGCAGTTTGATTTGCATTAGGTATGTGACTGAAAGTGCTGAAAAATAACCACAGCTTTCAAAAGTAAAAGTTTCTTTTTTACAAAAACTGAAATGTATAGACAGACGAGGTCTCTGACCAATATGCTTCTCCATGATATTCAAGGGTCCAGGCTTCTTTTAAGTCCTTAATCTCTGGCTCCCATCTTGTGATTCAAGACAGTTGCTCTAGTCCAGCCATTACATATAAGTACTAATCAACAGAGGATATGGATAAAGACGAGTATGTTTCTTCTGTTTGATAGATTTTGCTAAAGTACAGACCATATGACAAAGAAAACACAGGGCTTTTCATGGCGACAGTGATGTTCTTTTTCTATGTTGAGTAACAGCAATCACAAGGCACACACTTAAAACTGAAGAACTAACCTTTACATTTTTAAAATGTAATTTATTTATTTATTTATTTATTCATTCATTTAATGTGTGTGAGTACATTTTCACTCTCTTCACACACACCAGAAGAGGACATCTGATCCCATTACAGATGGTTGTAAGCCTTCATGTGGTGCCGGGAATTGAACTCAGGACCTCTGGAAGAGCTGTCAGTGCTCTTAACTGCTGAGCTATCTCTCCAGCCCCTAAACTTTACATTTTACCTACTTTTAATAAACTGAAACTTAAATTTAGTCCTTACAAGTGGCTAATGGCTACCATATCACATAGCACAGGTTCAAGGCTAACGAGGACAAGTGTACTCACCGAAATAACTTGGTGACTCCTAGCTTCTTAAATAGGGCATAATGACAATTGCCCCAAACTAGCTTTTAACTGCTAATAAAGAACTGTATATGCGTCATGTTTAAACTATTATGAGGAATAATATATGTGCATTAATATAGGGATATCTAGAGTTAGGAAGCATGAAAAGAAGCCTGCAGAGTTCTGAGAAGTGTCGGTGAGCTTGGGGGGTGAGCCGAGCACAGCAGATGGCCATCATGCCTCCTGAGGCATGAGTTACAGGCGACGATTCTGTCACATGCTGTCCACAGCATATTGAAGGAATAACCAAAGGGACAGGATTGCCCACATTATTTAACCTACATTTTTCTTTCTTTTCTTCCAGTACACATAGTAGAAAAAAGCTGAATTAAATGCATATTCTAAATATAGGTGTGCATAGATACCAATTGTAAACTTTCTGGCAGTATAAAATTATACTAGTTTTTATGATACTAGGTTTTTAGTTTGTTTTGGGTTTATTTGGGTTTTTGTTGTTGTTGTTGTTTTGTTTTTCAAGACAGGGTTTCTCTGTGCAGCTCTGGCTGTCCTGGAACTCACTCAGTAGACCAGGCTGACCTTGAACTCCGAGATCCACTTGCCTTTGCCTCCCCAGTGCTGGAATTAAAGGTGTACACCCAGCTATAAGATTCTAGCTTTTAAAAAGTATGTTAAATATTTTATATTTAATATATTTTAATAAAAAATTTCTAATTATGTGTCTATGTGTGGCTAGGTACATGTGTACAGATGCTGCCAAGGCCAGAAGTGTCAGATCCTCTTGGAGTTGGAGTTACAGGTGGTTTTGAGCAGCTTGCTGTGGGGCCAGGGACTGAACCTGAGCCGTTTGCAAGAACAGTCTGCACTTGGGACTGCTGAGCCATTTCTGCAGCCCTTATACTAGTTTACTATTGTGTATAACAGATCACTACAAACCTAGCAAACAACAGCCATTAGCTCACAGTTCTGTTAAAAACCCAGACTACCAGTTCCAGCTCACCCCAAACTGCAGATCATCTCAATTTAAAAAAAGAATAAAGGCTGTCATAGTTAGGGGTTCATTGCTGTGAAGAGATACCATGACTACAGCAACTCTTATAATGGAAACCATTTAATTGAGGTTGGCTCAGAGGTTTAGTCTATTGTCATCATGGCAGGCAGCATGGCAGCACGCAGGCAGACATGGTGCTGGAGGAGCTGTGAGTTCTACATCTTTTTTTTTTTTTGGTTTTTCGAAACAGGATTTCTCTGTATAGCCCTGGCTGTCCTGGAACTCACTCTGTAGACCAGGCTGGCCTCAAACTCAGAAATCCACCTGCCTCTGCCTCCCAAGTGCTGGGATTAAAGGCGTGCACCACCACCGCCCGGCTGAGTTCTACATCTTGATCTACAGGCAGCAGAAAGAAATTGTGTTCCACACTGGTTGTAGTTTGAGCATATAAGAGAGCTCAAAGCTCACCCCACAGTGACACATTTCCTCCAACATGGCCACACCTTCTTCAACAAGGCCACACCTCCTAATAGTGCCACTCCCTATGGACCTAGCATTCAAACATAGGAGACTATGGGGGCAATTCCTGTTCAAATCACCACAGAGGCCTTGCAGACTTTACTATTTACAAGGCTAACAGCTAGGTATGGGCCAAGCTGGCTCTTTTCTGGAGCCTCTGGGGTGGAGTCTATTTGCAGGGCCAGGAGAATCTGTTTCTTTGTGGTAGGAGGACTGAGACTGACATTTGTCATTGTCCAGCTCCTAAAAGCTATTCCTTGGACCTTTCCCCATGATCCCTTCTACTCTTCAAGCCAGTACTGACATCTTGAAGCCTTCATGTGCTTTGAGTCTCTGGCTTCTGAGATCAATCAGAGAAAGCTCTCTGATTTTAGAAGCTTCATGCCATGGCTGCCACGGTGTTATGTCCAGCCAGAATGACTTTTACATGCCAGCAATCACAGCAAGGAGATTCAATACACTCACAGACTTTGTCTATGCTCAGAAGGGTCATTGGGGATAACCCCAGAATTCTCTCTACCATGGACATTTCTCATCTCCCTTCAAAATGACCTAAGAGAAGACTGTTCATAAGTTGAAAAAGCTCTTCAGTCTACAAACTTTCTTTAATAGAGTGAGTGCTTTTTTTTTTTTTTTTGAGTGAGTGCTTTTTAAGACTGCCATGTCTTGAAATGTCAGTGCAGTAAAATTATATAAAATTTGTTATTTAAAATTCAGAGCTGGGGATTTCACTTGGTGGAACACATATTTTTATATTATACACAAGACCCTTGGTTCAATCCCCAATACTAAATATCCCTCTAGTTCACCTAAATGTCAAAGAACTTGGGTTCCAGGTTACAATGGAACACCACCAAGCTTTGTAATCCAGCTACTAGGGACATTGAAGCAAGAAGATTTCTTGAGGCCAGAATTCTGGGCCAGTCTGGAAAATAGTGAGACTCCATTTCAAAAATAAACTTATAAAAATTTGAGCAACATATGCTGAGCATTTGTTATGGAGCAGACACCTCTCACATGCAGTCCAGGTTCCCCCTACACTCACCTCTGACCTTCTTTGCCTTTGATTTCTGCTTCAATCAGACTGCAGCCTATGTGACTTCCAAGGACAGGGAGACAAACAGGGAGGACAACAGCCATTCATCGAGGGAAACAGCCACTCAGCTGCTGAAGGACCCTAGACATACCTTCATGAGGACTCCAGTGGCAAAAGGAACCCAAGAGAGGACCCAACCACAGCTCACCAAAAGCATTTGCAGGGCCAGTGAAAGAACTTTGTTAACAAATATCTTGTCAAAAAACAAAACCCCAGAAAAGACAGAAGTCAGTAAGCTGGTAAGAAGTTGAGAAATAATAAGGTCAGTAAACAACCAGAGGAGCTGAAACACAGACCTGAGCACAGAGCCCTTTCAGGGTCTAACAAGAGAGAGAGAGTGGGGATGGAGGGGCGAGAGACATGAAGAATGGAGACAAGACAGAGAGTCTGATCAAGTCTCTCTTTTTGAAAGGAAATCCTGGGTATTTATACCCTTTTCCACGTGTCTTGCCCTCGTGGACAAGCAGGGGCACACAGCTGAAGGCGCTATGTCATGTGCAGTGTAGCCATGGATACCACGTGCGCCTTGCAGCTGGGGGCACTAAACAACAAAACAAGATATGTGAGAAAAACAAGATGTTTATCAGAGTATGCTCAGCTGTTGTGGGCTGTTGAAAACAAGTCTCTTGTCAGGGTATATGGCTCGAGATGGCTGTAAAGATGATAGCCGCTTTCTGTTAGGAGTTGGCTCGCAACACATGTGCATGAGTGTAAGGGCTGGAGTATAATTCTGTGGCAGACTAGCATGTTTGAGACCATCATTTCAACACTACTACAGGTAAATAGCATACATACACACACAGACACACACACAGATGTGTGGGGGTGGGCAGGGATGTTGGTCCACTCTTGAAGTGCTGAGGCTGTTCTTGGCTAGGGCACTGTTTCATCAGACAATGCTTTTCCAGAAGCCTTCTCTCTGCATTGACTTTCCTGTTTCCCTGAAAGGAGAGCTGCCCAACAGAACCAAGCACTGGTCTCTGAATGGACCCTGCACTGACCCATGAAAAGGCCAACACCTGTCAGTGCCAGCCAGGAGTACTGTGGAGAGCTGGTATCACAAGATGACGGCTGGCAATCTGCCAGCCCTAGCTTGGCCATTGCTGCGCCATGATCAGGGCACGTAGATCTGGCATTACTGCACGTGCATATTGCTTGTACTTAAGATCAGGCCGTTTGACATATGGGCGGAGCATCAATCCGGAATGGCTTCTGATTGGAGGATGGGCGGAGCAGCAATCCGGAATGGCTTCTGATTGGAGGAGACAGAGATTTAAGGGTGGGGAACGACAGTTGGTGGGCTTTTTCGTACTTTAATGGTTCCTGAGTAAACGGTGTTGAGAAGGAGTTCCGGTGTCCGTTGTTTTCTGTCTGCTGGTCGGATCGGGAGGCGACAGAGTACCAGCCTGCCTCACTTAGGAAGGTTTCTTGATACAATCCCGGATGCTGTTTCCTGCTCCTTATTTCCCTGGCCACTTGCTTCTTCTACTTGTGGGAGTTAACATTTAGCATTAGAACTGTGTGTAAAGGCATCTCATTCATCTATGTATTGTTCCAACGGAAAGGTTTGATCTTATTCTGTGCCTTGTATTATAATATTATTTCTTGAAACCATATATATATATATATATATATATATTATGTGTGTGTGTGTGTGTGTGTGTGTGTGTGTGTGTGTGTGTGCGCGTGTGTGCTCACACACCTGCATGTGGAGGCCAAAGGTTAACCTTGTGTCATTCCTAAAGTGCAGTCTTCCTTGTTTTTTGAGACAGGGTCTCTCACTTGGCACGGAACTCACAGATTAAGCCAGGCTGGCTAGTCTGAGATCCCCAGGGTTCCTCCTGTCCCTATGCCCCATCTGTCACCCTAATGCTGGGATTACCAGTGATAGCCATGTGTCATGTCAGGCATTTTAATGTGGATTTGGGAATGAAACTCATATCCCCTTGCTTGCATAGCATGCACTTTACTGACTGAGCCACCTCCTCAATCCAAAATTTTGCTCCTTAATATTGTACTGTATTGGTTCATGGGCCAAAGGAATCAGAATCAAGCAAGAACAAGCATGGCAACTTATTTACATCCAGACCATCAACTCAACCCTAGATTACAGAATCAGAGCCTGAGTTTAACAAGATTCTCAAGTGATTCAGGTGCAAAGGAAAAATTAAGAGGGCCTATTGCATGGACTCACCCTGTGGGGACCCCTTGTAATATGGTAATAAAAGTTTGTAATTTTCACCCTTTGATGCAATTGTAGTTTGCTTGTGGTTTTGTGATATTATTAATTAGACTGTAAAATATATTGTGATTACATTTGGGCACATACTAGATCATCAATAAAAACTGGAGAGGTGTGTAAATAAATATTGGCTGAAAGCAGTTAAGGTTTTATTAAGGGAACAAGAAAACGGAGTATTGAAATGACCTTTTTGGGTTTGCAGCTGTAACACTTTTAAGCATATCGGATTAACTGGGTATCGGTAATTTCCTCCAATTGTACTTAATTAAAACTCGATGCTAATGTTTTTTCCTGTTGTATTAAAATCAATGCTAAATGTATTTAAAAAAATAACTCAGCAGAGACTTAGAGGCCACATTGGGCTGTATAGCAAGATCTTGTCTCAAAAACACAAGCTTAAAACCTAAGTAGAAATTAATTCTCCAACCCCACACTAGAATACCATACAACTTCCAACTCCATTAACTTAAAATATATGATGTTTTCAAGTATATGATAAAGACCAAAGATGAATTTTATATTTATTTCTATTTATCAAGATAGGAAAGGCTTAGAATGATGAAGAGAAATCTCTCCACATGGAAATAGTTTAACTGCCTGAGAAAGATGGGTTTTAGAAACTTGTCTGTGGCTGAGGAGACAGCTCAGCAGAGTGCTTGCAGCAGGAGCTGAGGATCCAGTTCACATCTCCAGTACTAGGAAGATGAGGATCCCTGGAGCTCGCTGGCCAGTCAGCCTAACTGAATGGGTTTAGTGAGAGAAACACTATCTTAAAGAATACAATAGAAAGTGACTAAGACACCCACTGATGACCTCCAACCTCCACATGCACACACATGTATACACATGCACACAGAAGCACACACAAACACAGGACCAAAGGTTTTGATTCTTGTTTTTTGAGATAGGGTCTCATGTAGCCCAGGCTGGCCCTGGACTCATTAGGTAGCTGAGATTGACTTGAAATTTAGGATCCTTATGCCTTTACTTTCCAAGTGCTAGGATTATGAGTATATGCCACCACTCCTGGCTTTTCTTCAAGAACTTGGACTTGGTTGACTTCAATTTTATTTCCTAAAGTTTCTCTTTGAATTGGTGTTTATCCAAAGATCTTGTTCATTATCTTGAATTCCTACACCTCTCTCTAATTTTGCCTATGGGAAACAGCATTTTGCTTCTTTTTTTCTTTCATACCATCTCCATAGCAATTGTCAGAACCCACCACACTGACCTTAGCAAGACCAAAAATGTCTCACACAGAGCTTGCCTTATTCCAGTCACTGTGAAGAGAATGCTCAACTTCAGCAGTTCTTGGTGTTTAAATACCAGGAGCAAATCAGGCTGACCGACACATTTTTATGAGTGTCGGTACTGGGAGGCCCTTCCCAGTTTGGCTGTCACTGGCACCCATTGCCTACTGCTCCCCACTGTGTGCTCCAGGCATCCTCATGTCTCCCCAGACACCCTTCTCTTTACTGTCTCTACCTGGGGATACCGTGCGATTTCTGCCAGGATCATGGGGACAACTGCAATGGAAGGGGAAGATGGGCTTTGGGAAGATCAGATTTCCTCATTCTGTGATTATTTGTTTTTAAGCATCCTGATTTATTTTTTGTTGATTGATTGGAAAGATAAGAGCAATTGCTAGGATCTAAAGTTATTATTCAACTTAAGGAAAGTGATAGTAATAAATATCCAGTGAGCAATTATGATATTTCCTACCTATATAAGTGCTTGTATGATGGCTTGATTCTTTTTATCAACAATACCTACTCTTTACTCACCCTTATGAAAGGATAGGGTGGGGGTTTTGTTTGTTTGTTTCGAGACAGGGTTTCACTATATAGATCTGGCTTGCCTGAAACTTTGAGATAGATAGACTGGCTTTGAACTCAGAGAGATCTGCTTGCCTCTGGGTCCAAACTGCTAGGATTTAAGGTGTGTACCATCGTGTCTCAATAGAATGAGGTCTTAAAAACCATATAACTGTCTTATAATCTTTTTAAAAATTTGCTCTTAGTTTTTGGAAATGATCTGCTGTAGCCAAGGCTGGCTCTGAACTTGTCATATAACTGAGGATAGCCTTGAACTCTTCCTGGTCTTTTCATATTCACCTCTTAAGCTTTGGGATTATAGACAAATGACACCATTCTGAGCAAGAAAGTACATAGTTGTCTTATACACCAGATTGTTGGATTCTCCGAAAGGAAATAGTTTTTTTTTTTGTTGTTGTTGAACCAGGCCTTAGAAGGAGGTACGGAATGTGTGACTGCTTCACGGATTGACGGTATGATGGCAGATGTGCTTTGGGCTCTATCTGTACTGTCGCCTTGCCTCCCAAATCTAAAGGGTTCACCTGGTACAAATAATTACCTTGCAGAATCGTTTTGAAGATTAGATAACAATGTTCTTTCCAAAGACAGAGAGTGAGTGTGAATGCACATTGCTAAGTGAAAGGAGTCAGTGAGGACAGGAGAATATGATAGGATTCAACTGTATGATACTGCAAAAGGCAAATTACAGCAATGATCAAAAGATCAGTGTTTATCCAGGATCTATACCTGAAGGAATATAGATTAGAATGCCTCAGAGATCTTTGCACATCCATATTTATTGCCATTCACAATTGGTCATTCACGATGGCCAAGATAGAGAACAAGTTAGATGCCTTTCAACAGACAATGGATAAAAAACACATGAACTATATGAAATTTTTTTAAAGTCTTTAAATTATCGTCACCATCATTATCACCATACCACCATCATCATCATTGTATGTGTGCATGATACGTGTTTGGGCACACACGTGTCACTGTGTGCTTGTGACTGTCAAAGGACAACTTTTGGGGCTTTTTCTCTCGTTCCTTTTTGTGGGTTCTGGGGGTTGAACTCAGTTCGCACTAGGTTTATTCATCAAGCACTTTACCCACTGAGCTATCTTATTGGCCCAACAGTGGAGTTTTATTAAAAAGAAATTATTCAACTTTTGTGGGGAAAACGTGGGGGTGGGGACTTAGGATTGATGTAGTTAGTGAAATAAGCCAGATACAGAAAGACAAAACTTCATGTCTATCTCAGATGTGGAATAGATACATAGAAGCAGGAGGAGGAGCATTTGGGGAAAGGAAGAGGAACAGTGCAGAGTGGGAGGAGGCGTGAGGGTGGGCGGAGGGTGGGAGAATGTAAACAACATACATGACACCTGTGGGCAAGAGAGTCATAAATCCACCTTATGTCCACTGAAAATCAATTTACAAAAATCAGTGTTTTACAGGGATGGGGTGAGGAGGGAATGCAGGCAGATGAGTGAGCAGAGTACAGAGGGTTTTACTGCAGTGGAAGTGTCCAGTGCGCTACAAATGTAACTATCTGTCAAACCCATAGGATGTATAACACAAAGAGGGAACGCTAAAGTGACATACAGACTTTGCTAATACTGACATAGAAGCACTAGTTTTTTTTTTTCTAAATTCACCTCAGTAATGGGAGAAACCCGAGCGAGGAGTGGGACTATATAGAAACCTCTCTGCTTAATGTTTCTATAATAAAACTGCTCTTTTCTAAATGAAAATGTTTGGTTGTACATATGTGTCAGGGTAAGGGTTTGTGCACATGAGCAGTGCCTGATAGTGGCAGAGGTGTGGGATCTATGACCCATCCCCACCCCCCAGCCCCGTATTTCCCGTCAAGCCCTTGTGAGCCATCTCATCTGCATGCTGGGAGCTAAACAGCAAGAGCAGTTCATCCTCCTCCAAACTGCTGAGCCGTCTCTCCAGGTCCTAAAACTGCTTTTAAAAATAAAAAGTGATATAAACTTCATAGTTTTTCAGTGTATCTTTGTGAGAATCTTATTCATAATTATTGTTTAATTCCTATTCTGTGGTAGACACCAAGGTTGTATATAAGTGGAGACCTTGTCTCTACCATCATTTCAGACCTAAGCAGGACACAGAGGTGCAGGGGTAATGCTCACTCGTGTGTACGACGTATGCTCAAGGTAAGCACATGGAACCCAGTCCGGGAATGTGCGATGGGGAAGGGTAGGGACATCTTGATGAAGGAAGGATCCATGGAAGAATTTTAAGCAGCATTTTTGGCTGCCTCTCCCATCCTTGTCAGACCTTTATTCTTTGGGTATCTACTATTAGTCAAGTGGTTATTTTCCTAGAAAGGAACAATTGAACAAGTACAGATAGGATGGGGTGTGAGTGGGTCAGGTGAAGTAAAACTTGGATGCTTTCTCAGCAACTATGCCCAGTGAGGTTGCTTTCCTCAACACAGACTCTTTTACAATCCTGGCTCAGCAGCCGGTATACCATCTCCAATGTCTCAGAATAGGACATGAGCTTTTGGAGGCTATTCAAAGTCTAAACTAAAAGCTATCACACAGGTGTGGTATCAGCTGCGTAGAGGCTGAGGCAACAAGAGCACAGGTTGGAGGCTAGCCTGGGCAACTTAGTGACATGTCTCAAAAAAAAAAAAAAAAAAAAAAATCAATGGTAGAGCCCAAAGTGTAAGACCCTGAGTCAATCCACAGCAAAACAAACAAACAACAACAGCAGCAATAACAGCAACAAAAATAAAAGCAGAGGAGAAAGAGATCAAAACTATCATGTTCTTATAAAAACTCAACAGCAAGCTCAAGTCTGGTTGTATATAAAGAAAACAGGAAGACACTTGTCTTAGGGTTTCCATTGCTGTGAAGAGATACCATGACCAAGGCAACTCTTATAAAGGACAACATTTAATTGAGACTGGCTTACAGGTTGAGAGGTTCAGTCCATCATCATCATGGCAGGAAGCCTAACTGCATTCAGGCAGGCATGGTGTTGGAGAAGGAGCTGAAGAGTTCTCCATTTTGATCCAAAGGCACTCAGGAGAAGATTGACTTCCAGGAAGTGAAGAGGAAGGTCTCAAAGCCACGCCCACAGTGACACACTTCCTTCAACAAGGCCACATTCCCTCCAACAAGGCCACAGTTCCTCCAACAAGGCCACACCTCCTAATATTGCCACTTTTTTGGGCCAAGTATATTCGAGCCACCACACTCTACTCCCTGGCCCCCATAGGCTTGTTCAAACACATGAGTCTATAGAGGACATACCTAGCCATAGCATGACACAAAATACATTTAGTGAAACTTTAAAAGTCTCCACAGACTGTAATAGTCTCAATAATGTTAAAAGTCCAAAGTTCAAATCTCATCTAAGATTCATGCAATCTCTTAACTGTAATTCCCTATAAAATAAAAATAAAATAGTAGATTATATATGTCCAACATAACATGATACAGGATATATATTATGATTCCAAAAATGTCATAGTGAGGAAATGCTGGACCAAACCAAAGCCCCAAATCAACTCCTTTCATCTTTGTTGACTACAGCACAATTCTATTTGGCTGTTTCCACTCCCTGTTAGCAGCTTTCCTCAGTAGATATCCCATGTCTCTGGCATCTAGAACATTTTGAAGTCTCGGAGGCAACTTCAACATCGCAGCTTCTTATTCCAACGTCTGGGATCCACACAAGGTCTTCTGGGCTCCTCTAAAAGGCTGGTGTCACTTCTCCAGCTCTGCCTTCTGTAGCACTCTAAGCTCAGGTTGATCCACTCCACTCTGCTGCTGTTTTTGGTGATCATTCCATAATATTGGAATCTCCAATGTGCTAGGGTTTTCTGCTGCAACTAGGCTTCACCAATAGCCTTTCATAGATTCTCTTTATGGTGCCAAGCCTCAATTTCTTTGCATGACCCCTTTAGTCCTGGTCTGTCAACTGCAACTGAGGTTGCACCTTAACCAACAGCCTCCTGTGGCCTCCTTTAGTGCCAAGTCTCAACTTCTCTCCATGACCCCTTCATACCTTCAAAACCAATACCAACTGAGTGATTCTTACACATTACCAAGTCCAGCAGCAGCACGAGGTACAACCTTGGCTATCTCTGGAACACAGCTTCTTTGTGCTCTCAGAAAACACTTCCCAGAAGATTTCACCTCAATGATGTTGGTTCCTTATGAATCACCACTAATTTCTTAGCTTCAGCTAACCAGTGTCAATTGTCCCAGCAGTCCTTTTTATTCTGGGCTTTAAAGCCAGAGCCACATGGCTGAAGCTGTTGAGTTCTGCTCCTTCCTGGAGCTGGAACATGGCCCCATATTCTATTACGCCTTCACTAGCTTTCTGTTTTCCAACTCCCTCACTGCCTAAGCTTGGCTGTCTTGGATCTTGCTCTGTAGATTGTTCTTGAGCTCAGAGATCTGCACGCTTCTATCTCGTGAGTGCTAGGATCAAAGGCATATACCACCATGCCTGGACTTATTAAGCTTTTCTCTACTTAGAACTTGCTCAATATCAGACTGGCCTTGAGCTCAGATGTTGGAAGCCAACCCCTAGCAGAAAGCGGCTATCATCTTTGCAGTCATCTCGAGCCATATACCCTGACAAGAGACTTGCTTTCAGCAGCCCACAACAGCTGAGCACACTCTGATTTCTCACATATCTTGTTTTGTTGTTTAGTGCCCCCAGCTGCAAGGTGCACGTGGTATCCACACTGCAAGGCATGTGACATAGCGCCTTCAGCTGTGTTCTCCTGCTTGTCCATGAGGGCAAGGCATGTGGTAAAGGGTATAAATACCCAGGATTTCCTTTCAATAAATGGGGGAGACTTGATCAGACTGTCTTGTCTCCATTCTTTGCGTCTCTTGCTCTTCCATCCCCACTCTCTCTCTTGCTAGACCCTGACCCGAGGACTGGAGCAGCAGAACAGGCCAGAACAAAGTGGCCCCTGAACGTGGGGCAGCACGGGACATTACAGAGTGGTGCCTCAACATTGGAGCTCCAGTAAGCGGGATACAGTGAAGGACACTGCAGGAATTGGAAGCGTGCATCCTCACTCCTGCGCTGGAGACCCTGTTGACTGACCCGAACGGACCGGGTCGTTACACTCAGAGATCTACTTGCCTCTGTCTCCTGGAATTAAAGGTGTTTTGAAAAGGTCTAATGCCATTCTAATTTTACTCCTCTTGTTTGTTCCTTTTGAAAATTTTAAGTGTACTGTCTAAAATATCACAGTAATGTGCAGCGAATGTGTCTTTGCATTCACAGACCTTCTCTGTCTGGCAAGTCATGTCCTTCCATTATCCTTCACATTAGGGAGTTTCCTTGGCCGTTTGGTAATCCTACCTGCCTGCTCATGAGTCAAGGAGGACAGGTTGGCAATGAGCTTTACTAAGGTGACTGTCTTTCCTGTCTCACTGTTGTCACCGGAATGTTCCCTCCTCTTTGCCGGGTTGTGTCTCTTGTAGAAGTCTTCTCCGATCTCCTGCTTGAAGGGTCAGGCTTCCCTCCCAGCACTGGGAAGTGGGAGGGGATCAGAGAACTTACTGTGTCTGCATCATCCCTTAATCCCGGCTCTCCCTTTTGAAGCCCTAGGCCTTCTCTCTGTTTACCTCATACCCAGAAGATGTGCTGCTGTTACTGACTTAGCCCTTGCTTGTTTTCAGACATGTCAAGTCCTTCATCATCCTCTCAAGCCTCCACGGCGGTTTCATTGCTGCCCCGCTGCATCCTATAGTTTTAGTGGTATTCTAGAGGGAGCCAAATTAGGTGCATTTGTTCAATCCATCATCTCTCTACCTGGAACCAACTGTCAAACATTCTTATAAAAAAACTGAGATTCACTTATCTAATAAATACTGAGTGTCTATGATGTCTCTGGTACCTTGACAAACGCTAGAGATGAACTATGATTTATCTTCCATGGCGTGACTGATGCTCTGAGCTAGTATTTGGAAAGGAAAATGTCCTTGCAAGTGCTTTGGAATCAGAATTTTATTTTGTGGAGATGCTTATATGCAGGGTCTCTGGAGGCAAGGGCAGCTTCATAACTGTACTGATTTGAAACCACATCTAAAAGTGCTGAATCCTTTCTGCTGTAGCCCACCTATTCCTCTAGCCTGGCTCTATTTCTGAGTATTTGTAGGTTAACTGGCTTGATACTGAATTCTAAGTCTGTATGCTGTCAAGACCGATATACCTCTAAGGGGGACTGAGGCTCCCCCTTGTCTTCAAGGGGTAAATTTTAAGATCCAATAGCTGTTACCCAAAAACCCTGTGTTTTTGCCTACATATACATAACTATGATTAAGCTCAATTTATATATTAAGCAAACAACAGAGTAACAAGAGTAACAAAACAGAACAATTATAATAGACTATGGTAAGTATTATCTGAATACAGCCTGTCTTTAAAATGTGTTATTGTACTATATGATCCTTTTCATGATAATGTGATGACTCAGTGCTGAAGTGGTGAGCTGAAGTCAGGCGGGTGACACACGTTCTGTGTTGGTTCACACTACTCAAGAGTTCTTTGGACATGGGCACTGTGATACTGCTATAATTGATCTGATAACTGAAATGACTATTGAGTAGCAGCTGGGTAGTGTATCCAGTATGGATATTCTAGACGACGAAGTCATTCGTGTCCCAGATGGGACATAGCAGGAGAGCTCGTCACGATACTCAGGATAGTGTGAAAAACAAAGCCAATGAAATATTTATTTTCTTGGAAATTTTATATTTCATATTCTTGGATCAAAATCTCTGTGGAACTGGAACCACAGAGAGTAAGGCCAAGGGTGAGAAGGTACTCGTGTGTGTGTGTGTGTGTGTGTGTGTGTGTGTGTGTGTGTAAGCACAGAGCGCCTGCACTGCCTGATGGGTAGGTGTACAATACTTTTGACAAATCCCTTCACACCTTTCCAGTCTTTAGTTTTCATGCTAATTTATTTAAATCCATACCCTCTCTCACTTCTTTTTTTCTTTCTGAAACAGGGTCTCATATAACTCAAGCTGACCTGAAGCTTACTATGTAGCCCAGGCTGGCCTTGAACTTGTGATTCTTCTACCTCTACCTCCTGGGTGCAAGGATTATAGATATGTCTTACCATGCCTCGTTTTTCCAGGATTTGACTTTCAAGTTTAGCCACAAGCTTTGATGATAACAGTAGAAGTGTAGATGTGTATGATAACACATTGTGTTTACCATACACTGGGCAATGGCCTTGGTATTTCTCACTTAGTAACTCATTTAACTTAATTTTATTCCATAATAAATTAATAAGCACAGAGAAAGCCTCCTGAGATGAAGCACCTGCTCCGAGTACCTCTCCCCACTTTCTGTCTCTCACTCAGCGTTCATACTTTCGCTCTACAACTCTGTATTCTATTTTACAAAATTTTGTGAAACCATATATGTTTACGCAGATCTCATTTGTATGAAAGTATGCTTCCAGGATATGTTGATAACCTCCACTTTGTAGTTTGATTTCCCAATGCGAACCACAGAAGCTAGCTGCAGAATCCACTTTCCTTGACAACCAATCTGGAGCATCTGCACAACAGAAGGCCAGGCAGGCGCCCATCCGACTCACCCAGGAGCTCCACAGGTAGCTGCCAGTGGTTTTCAGTGGTGGCATCAGTGGCTCCCAAACTCACACATTTTAAAAGGGTTTATTTATTTTTATGTATATGAGTGTTTATATGTGTATATGTATGTGCACCATATGCATGCCCATGGCATCAGAATAGGGAGTTGGGCACCCCAGGACTGGAATTATCAACAGTTGTAAGCAACCATATGAGTGTTGAGAATGCAACCCAGGTCCGCTGTCCTTCAGTCCCAGCTTCAAACTTTTAACTGACTTTGGAAGAATATATGCCCTTGCTTGACTGATTGTTTCATTTTCAATTTCTGGCCCTCACTATTGATCAGAGTCTATGATAAATTGAGAAAGATAAAAATCATCTGCTTGCTATATATTATCTTGAGCTGTCAAGGAACTAAAAGTCTATTGGGGTTCTTTGTTTTCTACATGACACGAGGTGGGGGGACATTCGAAAGGGATAGCAATAAAGGATAATGCTAAAACAATTGTACTTAGAAATTGCAAAACACTTCTCTTTTCCTTCTCTTCCTTCTCTTCCTCCTCTTCCTTCTCTTGCTCTTCTTCTTCCTCTTTTTCCTCCTCTTCCTCTTCGCCCCAGGGTTTCTCTGTGTGACAGTCCAGGCTGGCCTGGAACTCACTTTATAAACCAGGCTGGCCTTGAACTCACAGAGTTCTGCCTGCCTCTGTCTCCCAAGTGCTGCTATTAAAGTCATGTGCCACCAATGCCAGACCATACTAGTTCTTTTTTTTTTTTTTAAATAAGATTTATTTATTTTATGTATGTGAATATACTGCCAATATCTTCAGACACACCAGAAGAAGGCAGGCATCTAATCCCATTACAGATGGTTGTGAGCCATCATGTAGTTGCTAGAAATTGAACTTAGGATCTCTGGGAGAGCAATCAGTGCTCTTAGCTGCCGAGCCATCTTTCCAGCCACCCTATACAATATTTTTAGTGGTTGGTTTACTTATCTGTCTCCTCTATTATATATGGTGGCAAAAAGAATGTCCTGATATTTTTGTGTTCTCAGTGCCTCTGTACAGTGTCTGATGCTCTGAAGATTCAAGTCTACACCTGAGTGACAGAAGGAATGAATAAATAAATGAATCAAATTCGTGAAAGAAAAAAATTAAAATGAAGCCAACACCATACCTGGGAAGGGATGGCAAAAGTGAGTTGTCCAAAACTCTTTTTTTTTTTTTTTTTGAGCAAGCTGAATGAAAATGGTTTAATAGAGTTAGGCTGATGCTTCTTAACTTATATCCCACGACCTCAAGAATAGTCTAGAAAAGTCTGCAGTCTCTTTTAGTTGACGTGATGTGAGTTTTATGAAAAGATGGTCTCTGGCATTAGGGGGCACACAGCTAAGGAAGAGAGTTATGCTGTAACACAGATACAAGACTGGACAGATCAAGGCCACCAAGGAGTCATGAAGAGAACAGATGAAGTCATGGATACGAGAGTGACCGAATCATTTCTGGTGAAGCCAACCGCAAATCCTTGAACGGTGGACCTTCAGCAGAGGGCATGGCTCTGGTGAGGAAGGAGAAGAGAAACTTTGTAACCTGAGTGGGAGTCAGAGCGTGGCTTCCCAAGGCTAGAGCAAGGCAGGAAGCAGAGGGAGAGGCAAAAGATACAGAGGAGAGGTACTGCCAGGCTGTGCAGGGTATTTGTTAGGTGAAGGTGGTTACATTCCATTCAGGAGGAGTTTGAAACGTGCAGTAACTTGCTGCATACTTGGGTAGGGCTAATTGCCATGGGCTCTGCGCTGTCAGCCCAGCCCGGGTAAGAAAGGCAAGGTAAACAGTTTGACAGGCGTACCTTTACTTTTGCCGTTTCTTCAGTCTATAATTAAGAGTCAAGTGCTGAGACAGTTTCTGAGGTTGTTACATAGGAACTGGTTCTTCTCAGTCTGCCTTTCAGGGTATCACATGCTGTTATTATGTTGCTAAGTATGCTGCTGAGGCAGGCCTCAACCGAGACATAACCATAGCCTGGGAGCCCAGGAGAGTCTCCCTCCTAGTTATGGCGTCCCTGCTCACGGGCTAGCAAAGTCTCCAGCTAGTGACTGTAGAGGTCTTCAGCTCGAGTTAGCAATACCTGGCAAACATTAAACTTTATTGGTTGTCAGCACGTGTGTGGTTATATTCAACAGAAAGGATTTCATTTCAGAACCAAGTATGTTTTCCATTGGTTCTAAGTGACAGCACAAGGTGGTTACCTTATTCCCAGTGTTATTTTTATTAAGCAAATATGAAAAAACACTCACAGAATAGACAGAAAGGCCAGGGTAAGCATGGTTCTGAGTGTCTGGAGATTAACTTGGGATCAAAGCTGCCCAGGCTTTCTCCCTCTGGTGGGGAATGCCATGTTCTGACAGTTTCAAATTCATACCCTTTCTGTACTGTGACGTAAGAGACAAGAGTAGGCCTCTTCTCTTTAGTAGAAAATTTTGGAAAAAGTTTTTCTGCAACTTGGTTTGAGTATAATGGGTGCATCCTGAGACCACCTCTGAAATGAGGTAGGTGGCTGATGGTGATGGGACATGCTTACCCACCGTTAGTCAGGAGCTCTGGGACTCCTGCAGAAGGAGTGGACTGAGAGGAAGGAGCAGATAAAGACAGCAGCTACTGGGAGAGGACAAACATTCCATGAGGAGGCAGTACTGAATTTGACTAAGGCTCTGAGGATTTTCTGATTCAAGCGCCAAAAGCTTCCATTTGTGATTGGGTTCCAGTCTGCTAGGTCTGAATTAACTCTGTTCCTCCACTCCAGTGTATCTCAATTATGTCTTAATTACTTCTGGGTCACTGACACATGCTTTGAGTTCTTCAGAGCATTTCATTTAAAAGGTATTAAACCCCCCCCCTTTTTTTTTTTAAATCACCTACCTCTGTTTATCTTGAAAGACATTTGTCTTTTAACTTCCTCAGCTCAGAAATGGAACTCACAGTGTTGGAAAGCCAAGAGTATGTTTTATATGCTTTAAAAGACACCCATGGTGGCTTTTATGAGTTCTCCTTCCCTTCTGCAGATCTGGAGGTGGCTTGGTCATGGCTCACCAGCTACTGGTCTGAGGTAGTCTCTCCAGTATCTGAACCTGGAGTCCTGGTGTCAGGACTGCTCAGTCAGAGTAGAAGGGAAACAGGAGGAGAGACTTCTAGCAAAATAACCAAGACAAAGCTCATGTCATGGAGTTTCTGTATGTATGTGGTCCTCAGATGGAACCCGGGACTCCATACATGCTAGGCAAGTGCTCTACTATTGAGCTCTACAGCCCTAAGCAGGCACTGTTCACTAGTTTTTTTTTTTTTTTTTAAATATTTATTTACTTATGTGTGGTGAACATGCCATGGTGCATGAGTAGAAGTCAGAGAAGTACTTGCAGGAATTGGTTCTCCCTCCTCTGTGGGTACCTGGGACTCAGGTGGTCACACTCGACAGTCCGTACCTTCCTTACAGTGGGCCATCTCACTGTCCCATTGCTCACTCTGAAACATTTAATGTCACCTGCTTATTTTGATAGGTTGGGTTATCTCTCTCCTCAAATCCACACATCAAATGCCTAACTTCAGTATCATGGAATATGGCTTTATTTGGAGAGACTTATCAAATTAAAATAAGGTCATGAGATAGACCTTGAGCTGATATGACTGGTATCCTTACCAAATGAACTTCTGAGGCACATCCACACATAGAAGAAGCAGAATCCAGTGTGAAGCTTCAACAACCAAGAAACACCAGAGATTACCAGCAAACACCAGAAACTAAGGGGAGAAGCCAGAGACCAGTCTCTCCTACAGCCTCAGAAAGATCCTACCCAGCCCACACCTTGACCTCAGCCTTGGCCTCCAGTGCTGAGGCAATGCATTTCTGTAGCTTAAGTCATACAGTTACATTGTGGTTCTTCCTCATGACAGCTTGGCAGTGTCACCCGGATCCTTTATAACAATGGCCTAAGCTTTACTCAACCCCCCCCCCCCCCAGAGGTGGAGAGCACATTTCCTGTTTTCTACAATCTCTTCTCTCCTAGGCCAGGACTATGAACATGCCTCTGCTTTGTGTGTATGTATGTGTGTGCGTGCATGTGTGTGTGTACATGTGTGTGTACATGTGTATGTGTGTACTTGCCTGCGTGCCTGCGTGTGTAATATGTGTGTATGTGGACACACTTCTGTGGACCTGCACACACTGTGTACACATGTAGAGGAGAAGCTGATATTGGGTATCTTTCTCAGTTACTCTCTACTTGTATATTAAGTCAGGGTCTCACATTTGAAACAAGAGTTTGCTGGTTTGTCTAGTCTCACTAGCAGCTTGCACTGAGGAGCTGGTGTCTCTGTCTCCTGAGCACTGAGACTGCAGGCGGATTCCCATGCCCACCCACCATTTATGTGGATACTGAGGATCTAGACTCAGCCACTATCTTCTTAACTTTTCTGATTTCTAAAACAGGAGCAAAAGTTTTTATTTTAAAAGGTTGCTATAAGGATTAAGTAAAAGAATAATACTTGCCTAAACTTCCTGAAAATCAGGAACAAGATGTTATGCTGTGAAAATAATTTCATCTGGAAGGGTTTCTACGTACTTAGCATAGGATCTTCAGCTCTAGCAAGGTGACTCTATCAAGAGACGACAGCCTGTGGAAGTATGTTTCTTCCTTCTACCAATGTCTGGTGCAAAAATTTAATCTATCAATCTTACTAGATTAAGAAGGACAAATTGCAACAGAAGTTTAGTGTCACTCAAAATTAAAATACTCTACTCCTGCTGTATTTCATATTTCTTACAATATAATGACTCTCACTTGGGAATGCTTTAGTTCTAGGGATTTTTCCATGGTTGTACTTTTAGTGGATTATGATCATGTCAATGGTTAAGACTTTATCAAAATAATTCACTCAAAAGTATTCTGCATCATTGATTCTTAACATGGGATTATTTTAACCTTCATAGGACATTTGGCAATGTCTAGAGACTTTTTTGATCATCACGACAGAACAGCTCCTTGTAACAAAGAATTATGCAGCCCAAAATATTGAGAACGTTGGGGTTATGGAACCCAGGACACACTGACACCATTACATATGACAGACATGCAAAAGCACAGTCAGCGGAGGCAGAGTGGAAGTAGTCACACACTAAGAAGGGACTTTCCCTAGGATAGTGCTCATGGGAAAGCGAGGTAGGCAGTGAGCTCTGTCTGGGAAGAGTCTGTGTATAGACTGGAGATGGTCAGGATATCAAGTTTCTGGACAAGTCAGCCAACTTTCCAATCCATCTGCCAGAGCACAGCCCAGCTCTGCCTCAGCCAAGTGACCCATCTGTGAGCTATGGCCACTGGAGACAAAAGTGCTGCTATCTCTTCCTAGAACTGAGCACAACAGCGGGGTAATGCACACTAGCATTCTTGTTAAGAGTTGGCAGGTCCACAATTAGCGCAATTGTCTGAGAAAGTGTGCGAGTGCACTTTGGCTCCACGTTATTAATGTCTGCAGTGTGCTCTGAGTGAAAGGACGGCTGGGGGGGAGGGGACACATACATTTTAATTATTCAAATACATGCAGAATTTTACAGCCTTAAAGTCTATTTCGAAGGCTCCTTCCTGCATCGACACAATGCGTTAGATTCTACTGGGTCCTTGGAGAGACTCTTTTGGTTTGAATTGTGAATTTTTAAAAAGGCCCATTAATTCTTAGGGGGTACCAGGTGATCATTTGGTCACTAATGTCATGCAGAGAAGAAAGAAAAGAAGAATGATCAAAAAAAAAAAAAAAAAAAAAAAAGACAGAAGCCCGCACTGGTAAAGGGGTAAGGGATCCCTCCCCCACCACATTTTTCTTTTCTTCTTTTCTTCCATTCCTGCAGCTGTGAGTGACTCTGTCATTCTAAGTCCAGCATTTTTGATGGAATACTGTCAATATTGCTTTTTTACTTCATTTTTATCCAGGGACAAAATAGGATAAATACTCAAGGCTCTAGCATGCGAATTCCAAAAGACATTCAGTGACAAGTCAAGTTCTTATGTTCGGAGTCTTATGTCCGGGGTGGGGCTTTCCACGCTAGCGGGTTCCACAAACAGAAGGTGGTCTGGAGTTTCAGGGGCTGGAAGCTTTGGCAACGGCAGGCCCCGATGATATGAGAAAGTCTGTGAGTTCCAAGAGTTTTATTGCCATGGTGTGGTAGTGGGATCTGGATGTGTGCGTCCCTCCCCATCTAAGCCAGAGCGGGCCTGCCTTAAATAGGGGAGGAGGAAGAGGAGGGACTGAGAAGGAATAACTTAATTAGCTATGCCCCCCCCAACTTCCGCCTTTAGGTAACTCATGAATATGGAAATCTCTCAAGGTTGAAGCCTGCAGTCACTCCCTTTCTAGCCAAACTTGACTGCAAGGTATAGATCAAATGGAGATCACGCCACGTGTCAGGAGCCTGGATTTTGGGAGCATGGTGGAATAGATGCCCGTCCCTCACAGGCAATAGACACCTGTTGGGTCTCTGGGCTACTTCCAGCCAGCGCCTCGACCAAAATCAGCCATTCTATCATGGTCTTACACTTATACCTCCTAATGAAAATATCTGGAGCTACAGAGAGGCAGGTCAGTGCTAGGATGCATGCTTAGCACACTTGAGGCAGTGATTTAATCTCCAGCACACACAAAAAGATATTCATGAGGCCAGGCCTCCTAAGTACGGTTTTGTTTGGGGTTTCAGGTCAAGAAGTAATTAAATGGAATGCCACTCAGTTTTATGTATTTAAGTCAGCAAATAGTTAATGCTTAACAGACTCATGGTGGCTAGCGTTAGACACCATGAGATCTATAAACGTGCACACAGGGAGGAATCATATCAGATGGTTTTGCTTTAATGGATTATTGGCAATATTAATGATGAAGGGGTGTTTTGGTAGGGAGTAAATCAACTCCTTTTAGGCAGTTGGTTATAAAAGTTTCAGGCCCCACCAATGTCATAATTTGGTTAGGGAGACAAATTACAGTGATAATAGAGAATTAATGAGTGTCAGGTAGTTTGGTCTTAATTAGCAGTTGGTGTGAGCTTCTAAAAATCCAGATTGAATTTAATAACTGGTTTACTTTGTAAAGTGTTCAGAAATAAGATGGTGTGAATAATTTGTATGATGAAGACTTAGTCAAGCTAAGAAATGTCAAGATGAACACACACACACACACACACACACACACACGCACACACACAAAACTCCCTCATAGCAAATGTAGCAAATGATGATCAGCCAAATGCTATAATATGTGCTGCAATCTGTGGCATATGCTAGGAACATCAAGGTGACCAGTATATGGCTCTTGTTCCTATAGAGCTCACCATTTTATCAGAGCTCAAATTTTATCAACTTGGCTACAGTCCACAGATAGATACTAAGGGAACTAGTTATGAGGGTGGACAGGGAGACGGTGAGGCCTGTGCTCCTGTGGGGCTTGTGACAGCAGGGGACGGATGAAGCCAAAAGACATGGAAGTGTTTGGAGACTGAGAGAAAGAGAGAGGGTTCAATAAGGAGGGCAGGGCATGGGGACCCACAGTTGTGACACCGAAGGACACAGGCATTGTAAAGGCAACCAACTGTAAATGCCAAGGTTGTGAAATTTTAGAAGATACTGAAAATATGGTTGTGGCAAGACACACACGTGGGAAGTAAATATCAGAAAGATGGCGTTATTCAAGTTACATGAAAATGGATAAATTCTCCAGGAGCTGCTAGGGACTGAAACCAGAACTTTAGGTAAGCAATCCCCAGAGCCAGGAGCTGAAGAAGGGGTCCAAAGTAGCTGAAAGGCCAAGAAGCAGTAGGAGCGCACTGCCACTGAGACGAGGGGGAAGGGATTTCCAGCAGTGGGTTGTCAGAGTGTTTCACAGAGAGGCTGGAGAGAAGGAAAACCACGATAAAGCTGCTCATTGTATAAAGCCACACTGTCCCAAACAGCTCGTGGTTTTTTTTTTTAATTAAGTGAAAAGTATAAGATATTAATAAGCTGTGAAATAAAGCGTCTATGCAAATGAACATCAAAGATGCAGCGACCTGCTGGTGGAGATAACCAGCAGTCGTACAGTCACGAGCAGCAGTTTTGTTCTCAAGGAAACTCGGGAGACCTTATTCAAACTCATCTTTGGAACATTCTTGGGGAGATTATAGCCTGAAGGAAATCAGAGTATAATGTTTTCAGCCCTTTCTTGCTTGACTATTGTTGTTGCCTTTGTGTAACTGTTGATACTAATGATAGGCAACTTTCCAGGAACTTGGTGACAGAAAATGAGAGATGACGACGACAACGATGAGGAGGAGGAATCCCCTGCAGAAAAGCCAACACTTAGCTAGCATAAGATGATTCCATGTGAGTTTTTCCTTTTACCTTCAAAAACTCTGTGAAATATGGTTATCTCCATGTTATGTATGTGGACAGCTTATAAGATCCATGCTAAAAATAGATACATCGAATGGGGCTGAAGTATTCCAAATAAGTGGGATTTGGTGTTTCATTCTCTTAAGCTCTTCCTAGAACGATGAAGGAAATTTTATCATGGAACAAACACAAACATCAGGATCTATCAATCCCCTCCGGTGCGTAGACACAGCTGGAAGCATATACATTTGTTAGACATTTTTATGTTGTAAATGACAAAGCTCTTAGATGGACTGGCTCAGGAGTGGCAAAGGCTGAGGGTAGATGGCTAGTCTTAAGGTTCAGCTGTGACTGAGTCCAAGGGCAAGTTTAGCGCCATGAACGTAAAGTCATACCTTGGATGTGCAGGGCAGGAATGGGCACAGCTGTACTGAGCCAGGGTAGGGAAGCAGAGGATTCTCAGAGTACCTCAAGTGACAGACTTGGATAAGAAACCAGAGGTTTCCCATGGGAAAACCAGTTGCTTTTAGAAGAAAGAATGGTTGGTAGGCATCAAACCCAGCAGATCTCCAAAACCAGTCCTGCTTTCAAGTAGCGCTCCTCAGAAATTCTTACTCTTAGAACTATGTCTTTAAGACTTGGGCCTCAGAAGTTTCCTTCAGTGCTGTAGATTGCAGTGTTGGTGGTATATTATTAGACTCACGTGTGTAGCCAAAATTCTTTTGGGAAATGTGGGTGTCTGAGCTTACCATCTTAAGCTCACCGATGGACTGGTGATACATCAGTTGGAGAGCGCTTTCCTGAGGCCGTGGGTCCACATCCAGTACTGAAAAAGCAAGCAAGCAAGCAAACACAAAACCACCCACACCCCAAACTTTGTCCCTACTGTAAGAGTTTGAAAGGAACAATACTTTGTCCACAGTTAATAGCCTACTTCCCATACCTTCCTTCTCCCTTGCTTTTCCTTCTTGATGTCAATGTCTGTGGCTATTTTAGTAGTTGCCTCAGGTACACTGACAGAGCTAAATACAATGGAACTGCATGGAGAGCATATATTGTACTATACATGACCATGTACACTAGATTTGGGGACTTACTGTCTCCAAGGTACGAGAAAGGACGGGTAAAGTGAGGGCCCTGTAGGGAAGATCAGTTTGTGGGGCGTTACTGTTTATAGTCCGCGAAGAGTGTGGCAGGCAACCAAACCCACTGGAATCCAAAGAACGCAGAGCTTTAGGAGTTCTTGTTAGCATGTGGAAAGTCCCATAGAGACGAATAAACTCCACTTGTTTGAGGACTTGCTTCAGTGTGACTAAAGCTAAGGGGCATGACCAAGGAGGTGTGGGGAAGGAGGGCAGACGCCGCAGCAGGGTAGGTTTTTGTTTGTTTTACTTAAATGCCCAAGACACTAAAGTAGTGTTTATTACAAGGAAACTATCACACAGTCTATCGGTTTGAGCTTGTAAATTTCCAATTTGAGAGTTGAAGGAAAACGGTCACAGTTTTAAATTGGATTTAAAAATCGGTCAGGAAAGGAATCTAAGCAGCTTTGCTGAGGCCTCCGTGCTGCAGTACCACCCAGGGCCACAGGGATGCAGTGCAGCTCAGCAGACACTAGAAACCCTGTTGAGAGGCAGGTTCCAGGGAATCCCTTGCTAGGGCAATAAAAACCGATCTTCTGGAACCAGGAGGAAGACAGTCTTTATCCCAATCATCCACCTAGCCTCTCAGTTCTACTGTAATTTCTGTGGTTTATTAAACGACAGTTACTACAGGCTTATTACACGTTTCCTACTCCAGTGCACAGTGGTCTTGCCTTGTGAAAATTTTTGAACAGAAATATCTAATGATGAAGGGCTGGTCAAATGACTTGTTAAATGTTCATACAAAATAAAACAGTGCACCTATGTAAGTGTGTTCCAGACATTACTTAAAGGTATGGAAAATGATAAATGAAATTAAATTTTGTAAAAAAAAAAAAAAAGCAAGCAAGCTCGTTATGGTGACACATTTGTAACCCCTGTGCTCAGGGTCTAAGGCAGGGGGATTGCATGTTAGAGACTAGCTTGTGCCTCACAAAAGAACTTTGTCTAAAAAAAGAAAAAGAAGTGTGTGTGTGCGCCTGGGAAGTGAGGAGATGGCTTAGCAGGTAAAGTGTTTGCCACTAAGCAATGCGTTTGGATCTCCAACACCCAGTTAAAAATCAGAGTACTGGAACCCTAGAGCTGCGGAGGCAGACAGGAGGATCCCTCGGATTTGCTGGCCAGCTCTAGGTTCAGCAAGACCCTGTCTCAGAAACTAAGATGTCAAGTAATTAAGGGAAGACACTCCCATGTAAACCTCCATTTCACGAATGCCTGCAAATTTGTGCACATGTGTAGCCAAAAATACTATCCCCCCCAAATCAAACGACAACAACAAAAGCAAAATCCAGATACCCCAACGATTTGAGATTCCTGTGTTCTTAAAGTGTTTAAGAGGTACATACACAGAATAAAAATCTCTAATTGGTAGACTTATTGTTGAAGTCTTATTTTCATCTTATGTTTTATAATTGTATAAAATAAGGAACACAAACACTTTTTATAGTTAGAAGAAATTAGTGAAGGAAATACCCAAACAGATGGCTATTTAGTCTTCCGCATGAAGAAGAGGACAGATCTTAGTTAGCTGAGGCTGGTAATGCTTACGGTACTGTTCCACATTTGCTTACTGACAGGCTCTCCCTTAATGTTGGCCAGGGATGGAGAAGCCAACTCACGAGGCCTTGGAAAAAACATTTCAACAGATCGTTAATTAGTTGAAATTATATATGATCATTAAATTTCTTATAGATTTTAAATTTTCCTGTAGTAAGCACACACAGTCTATTTAAAATACAAATAGAAGTATATATGTAAATACTGGCTATTGAATTGTCATTTATATTTTCCTTTAGTTTAGTCTTTACACTTATTTTTTTAGCATTGATTTTATGAAGCAATCAAGTGAGACGTCTTGCAGTGCTCTGCTCTCTAAATTTGCCTGATTATTTCTCGAGGTGCCCTTGAATACACCCGATGTATTTCCTGGAAACAGGAAATTAAGCCATAGGCAGGAAGAGATTCAGGTCACATTTTTTGGCAGGCTTATGTGCTGGGAAATGCTGTGTACGTCATAACTTATGCTATCGGGAGTCATATCAGGTTGTCTCAGTTCTGGATCAGTCTGTGGTCACTCGGCCCTATGCCGTTGGACTGAGCATGCTGTCAGGAGACTATGCTAGAAGAGACTCTTCACCACCTGGTGGATAGTAAGCAGAAAGACAAACAGACACATTTATTTTATTTTATTTTATTCTATTTTTGGTTTTTTGAGACAAGATTTTTCTGTGTAGCCTTAGAAAGTTTCTTTGTTATTTTTGAAATTATAATTATATCATTTACCCCTTCCCTTTTCTTCCCTCTACCCTCCCCAAATGCTCTTCTTCAAATTCATGGACTCTTTTTATTAATTGTTGTCACGTGCATATATGTATACACATCTATTTTCCTAAATACAACCTGCTTAGTCTGTATAATGTCACTTATATGCATATGTTTTCAGGGCTGACCATTTGGTATTGGACAACCAATTGGTGTGCTCTCCCCTGGGGAAGATCCTATCTCCCACTCTCAGTAATCCTTCCTGGCCTGCAGTTCTCAGTGTAGGGTTGAGGCCTCGTGGGCTTTTCCCATCCACTCTGGCCTGTCTGTCGTCTTTGTTCAGCTCACATTTATGCAGTCATGTTGGTGAGATTTGATGGGTGTGGCTTCTGACATGACTGAGAGACAGTCTCACAGCAAAGTCCCCGATCCTGTGGTTCTCACAGACTCTCTCTCCCCCGTCTTCTGAAATGTATCTCCCATGACTAACATCTCAAATGAGAACTGGTACTAGGTGCCGGTATACTTGGTACATTGGTGAACCAATGTTGACATATTGTTATCAAAATTCTGGTTTACTCAGGGCTCAATCTTTGTGTTGTACATTCTGTGAGTTCTGACAAAGGATACAATCACATGTATGTACCCTTGTAGTAGCTTACTAACAAATGGTCAGATAGGTTTGATTTATCAAACAATCTGTAGTATTGATTTCTGTACATTGATCTTACATCCTAAAACCCTGTTAATTCTATTTGCTAATTCGAGTGGTTTTCTTACAGATTCCACTCCATTTTCTATGTACTCTGTCTGCTGATGAGAACAGTTTTCCTCTTTCCTTCTGAATCCTCCAGCACAGTATTTCTCAACCTTCCTAATGATGTTCCTAATATAGCTCCTCATGTTGTGAGGACCCCAACAGTGAAATTATTTTGTTGCTACTTCATAACTATAGTTTTGCTATTGATATGAATTGTAATGTAAACATCTGATGTGGAGGATATTTGATATATGACCCCCAAAAGGGTTGTGACCCACAGGTTGAGAACCAGTAGCACAAAATCTATACTTTATTTATGAACAAATATATTTAGTAGTATTTCACTTTTTTTTTTATCTTTTTTGGTGTTTTGAGACAGTATTATAATATGTAGCTCAAGTTAGCCTTGAATTTGTGATCATCTTGTCTCTGTGTCCTGAGTGCTATTATAGGCCACACACACACACACACACAGAGTTTAATGTTTTATAATTAACTACGATGTTATATATAGATAATCATGCATGACCTTTAATAGTTTGAGAAAGTTACTTAGTTTTTTAATTTTGGTAGTTGAGTTTTGTCAAATATCTTTTCTGCATCCATTCTGATAATTATATGTGGTCTTTTAATTTGTTAAGATGGTGACTTATATTGATCAATTTGTTCATAAGTCACTAGAGCTGTACATTTGACATTAATTCCACTAGTCATGATGTATTATACTTCCTGAATTTCAGTCTTTCAAAAAACAAAGGGATGCACTCCAAGGCCCCCCAAACTGCCTGAAACCATGCATACCAGGAAGAACTCACTTGGTCCCTGTGTGGTTAATCTTGGTTGCTAACTTGATTAACTAAAGGAGGAAAGGTCTTTTTCAGAGTTGCTAGCACCTGCTGGTGTCTGCATGCCTTCGTTGCTTGTTGGTGAGTGTATGTGACCTGTTGCTGCTGGTCATTCTTCGCCGACATCAGAACTCAGCTTCTGTCTTCCAATGTGGACCAAAGACTAGTGGTTCAACATGGAGTGAAGGTCAGCAGCTCCCCAGGAATCCTCCAGGCCTTCAGCACCAGATGGGATTCTGAACTCTTCAGAGTGCAGACAACCACCATTGTTGGAGTACCCAGCTAGTTTCATGTAAGGCAATCTAATAAATGTGTTGTGTGTGTGTGTGTGTGTGTGTGTGTGTGTGTTCTAGCAGTTTGTTTCTCTGGAAGGCCTGATGAATATAAGTCATGGAGATTTGTGCACCCAGGCACCTATGGCCTCCTGAGGTATGCTCTGTGATCAGTGAGTGAGCCCAGGGCCTGGTTTAATGCTGGTTCCACACTGAACAAGTGTCACTGAGAACTGGACAGCTACATTACAGCTTCTTTCTGGGACAACCTTGAAGGACAGCGGTGAAGAGGAATCTTCACAGTGGGCAGAAGTTCATGTATTACACAAAGTTGTGGCTTTTGCTTGAAGGGGAAGTGGCCAGATTTGATTATGTATTGATTCATGGGCTCTAGTCGAATTGACTGGATGGTTGGAGACTTGGAAGAAGGATGATTGTAAAGCTGCTGAGAAAGATACCTGGGGAGAGGATACAGGAATAGACTTCTTCACCATGGAGGTGAAAATAGGTATGTCTGGGTTGTAGGTGACAATTTAGGGCATTTGTTGGTATTGCCACGTCTTGTGGTTGAAGTCAATGAAAAACCACAACGACCTAATCCAGGCAGGATGATAAACAGCCCTAACCCTTCAAAAGTAAACAAATGAATAACCCCTCCAGAAAAAGAGTCCAGAGCTGCTGAGGTGGTTGCTGAGGACAGAGGAAATTCAGAATGGGCAGAAGACGATCATCATAGAACTGTGGTTCCCCTGAGCACCTGTACCCTATTTTGTTCAAACATTGTGTTTATGTGTTTTTTCTAGCAATCCAAAAATACTTTTCTGTTTATTTGTTTGTATAGCCCTGGTCAGCCTGAAACTTTCTATGTGATCATGTTGGGCCTCAGGCTTGCAGATGCTCTTCCTGTCTCTGCCTCCCCAGTGTTGGGATTACATGTGTGTGCCACCACACCTGACTTCAAAAATTAATACACATTTGGCAGATGCTATACAGACTTGAATAGCAATACATTCAGTTAGACAATTGTTTTGAAATTACTGGTGAGTCATCACTACCCTGTTTGACAAAACACTGCATTGTGATGCCCTGTGCAGTTGTCAAGAGGGCCTGTTATGCATTCCGTGTTGTACAAACGCTTTAGGTTTGCACTGTATTCTTTCACACAAGATTTACAGGAGACAGAATAATTAAGCTTGGATAGACGGTAGTACTAAATGCCCAATTTTGTGATTTTATGAACTATACTTAGCAGGATATCTTGTTTTAGCTTAACATTGAGTCAAACATCTCATATCATATACCATATCATATCTGGGATAAGATTTTTTTTTTAATTTCTGGTTAAGATTATTTTCAAAATTTATTTTGTAGAAAGCTTTCTTCCAATGTCTGGACTTTATCTAGAACTTTAGAAAATGTTTAAATGAAAACAGAGCTAGCAAAAATTATGTTAGTTAGTGAACACTTAGCACTGAGCTTAGAATACCCTTTCAAAGCAGCAAATGGAAAACCATGCCTCTTATTGTGGTTCAAATGGAATATGCTCTAATGTGTGCTGCTGCCTATCAAATTCAATTATCTCACAAATGATAAAATAATTATGTTTTCAAAAATTATGACAGAAATTACACATTGGATGCTTTTGGAGCACTGAACTCAATTCTTTTGTTTTTACTAATTTTAAATAGCAGATAAAAACTTGGTGAATGGTTTAGCAAACTGTTAAACCCTCTTTCATCTATGGTGACTATATTATTTTATTCCTTCTGTTTATTTGGTTCTGGGGGTTAAACCTGGGCTGTGTACATGCAGGCAAACGCTCTACCGTACTGAGGTACTTTCCAAGCCCCTGTGGTAGATTTTCAAATGTATTGTATAAATGGGAACAAGAATAAACATTAGTGTGGGAAGACAGATGAACCCAGGTGGAAGAGCATTCCTTTCTAGAGACATGAACTTCCTGATGTTGCCACGATGGGGCAGTATAAAGACAAAGCCACCAAAAAAATCAGCCACAAAGCAAATAAACACCCAGCTCTTCAAAGAGCATCTCATTAGTATTGGCAGGCAAGTGTCCTCAAGCCTCAAGAGGTAAATGAGAAACTATGAATGCTTACGTGGGGAAAGTCTACTCTGTTAATGATGAAAGGGGAAATGCCACTGGTCCTCTGATAAGTGCAGATGAAATTCGTAGATTAGAAGGCTAAAGCAAGTTGTCATAAATAAATATCAAACTCGGAAGGCCTCAGATCCTGAATCAAACCCTACTCTGTATTTCGAGTGATGGAGTTTTGATTCATACAGTTACCAGGTCCCATCAAACACAGAACCCAGTGAGCAGGAGAAATTGGACACCTGACAGCTTTCTAGCTAAGCAGGTTTTACAGCTGCCTTTACAGAAACTATCAGAACATTTCTACTTGACTTGAATACAACTACAAGATTGAAATTTCCTGTAAAGAAAAATGATTACTTACCACTGTAACAATTTAGAGATGCCTGAGTTCAATATAAACAAGCAAGGTATATTTCCCCCTGGGGAAACGCATTACATCAGACAGAGTCCAGGCCAGCCTTCTGCTTCTCTGAAATAAATACATCCCAACACAGCCACGAGCATGCTGGACACTGTTATCTTTTTAGAGGGAAACTTTCAGACATTCCCATTCACAAAACAATCCTGAGAGCTTTGGGATGTGTTACAGCGAAGATGAATCTTGGAGACATTCTTCTAAGTGAAATAAACTAGTCACACAAGGATAAATATCATGTAGTTCAATCCGCACAGGAGTCTTAGAAGAGTTAAATTCATTGAGACAGGGTAAAATGGTGACTGCCAAGATCTGAGGGGAGGAAGGAATGAAGGGTCAGTGATCTATGGGTACAGAATTTCAACCGAGGAAGACAGAAAAGGTCTAGAGATGGAGTTGATAATGTTCATTAACAATGTGAATTTACTTAAGATGGCAGAATGGTACACTTAATGGTGGGCTGGGAAGATGGCTCAGTGGGTAACATACTTGCCCTGAAGGTACGAGGACCTGGGTTCAAATCCACAGAATGCACGTATGAGCTAGGCATGGTAGCATGAATATCTGTTAGTTCTGTGTTTCTATGGTGAGCTGGGAGGTAGAGACAGAAGGGTCTGCAGAAGCCCCTGAGCCAGCTAGCCTTGTGTATGCAGCAGAGAATAATGTGGAAGACCAAGGAATAACACTTGAGGTGTCTCTGACTTCCACATGAGCACTGTGACACATGCACACATGTGTGTACACACACACATCACATACACACAAAATTAAAAGTTAATTGGTAAATTTTATTACATATTCTTAACTTCATTAAAAAGAGACAAAAATCATAGTGGCTATTACGCCCTTTTCTTATTTTATATATGCATGTATGTATGTAAGTGTGTATGTATATGTGTATATGTATATGTGTGTGTATATACATATACATATACATATATATATATTTGCATTGTAGAATGTATAATGGAAAAGAAACTGGAGTACTACTAATTTTGTCATATATAGTAGGTGAGAGAGACAATTTAATTTACAATATGGCCTCTGAGACTATGAAGTTCGACGGGAGAGAGAATATTGGTGATTAGCCTGACATTTGTTAGGCCACACTTCACTAGAGAACAAGCTGGTTAGCTGTCTCTAGGAAGGAAAGATAGTTGTATTTCAAAGATTATAATGTGTAATGAGAAAGTTATAACTATTTTTACTTAATCCAAGTGGACAATGGTCACCAGATCATCTAGTGAGAGCCAATAGTTTGACTTAAAAATTTCGGAATGTTGGGTATAAAGATAAGATAATAATGTTTAGGTAGAAGCATACACACAAAACCAAATTAAGACAATATTCAAAATAAAAATTCTAAAGGAAAACATACGTTTTGAGACTGAGAATCATGTAGGTCACATTAGCCTTGAACTGCCATGAGCCAGTTGATTCTAGTCCTGCAGCCTCTACATCCCAGGCGCTGGGATTATGGGTTATGTGCCACACACCTGCTTGACAAGTACTGGGATGGAACCAAATCTTTGGACATGTTAGGCAAGCACTTTACCGACTGAACTCTGTCCTATGTTTTTAACCATTACACAATAAACACATGGTAATGAAAACGGTTGCTTTGTTTACTAGATTTTTTTTTTTTTTTAAAGCACATCTTACAATTTAGGTCCTTTATTTTTATGCCTTAGGCCATGAGTTACTATGGAATGGGCTCCAGCAGCTCAGCTCCTTCCTGTTAGTTTCCATAAAGTGTGCTTCTCTGGGTGAACATCCTGATACTTCAGCTGAACCCAGGTGCCCTTCTCTGGCTTCCTCTTTCTTCTGATAGTTTTTCTTCACTTGCTTCAGGAAGCTTTCTCTGCTATTAGAATGCTTGATGGGTTCAGTCCGCACATTAATCCTCTTGGCCTGAATCTTGCCCTTAACTTGCTTGTTTATAATGATGTCCACGGCCTGCTGGGTGACATTGTAGACTCTTCCAGTTTGCCATAGTAACACTTATGGGGCATTCCTTTTTAAACACTGTCCATTCCCTTGATGTCTACAATATCATCCTTCTTGTAGATTCGCATGTATGTGGCCAAAGGAACAATTCCATGTTTCGGAAAAGCCAAGAGAACATAGAGTTGGTGCCTCTCCTCTTGCCTGTTGTGTTTGTCAGTTTAGTGAGTTACCGAAAGATGGCTGCCATGGTAGAAAGAAATTTTATTTTCCTTAATTCAGAAAAAAAAATGTTCTGAATATGGAAAAATAGTAATAACAAAATAAGTAATAAATATTTTCAATTCTTGTCACTAAGAATAGGCCAAAAAATGTCAAATGAGTTACGGATTTTAACAATATTTGAGTGATAAAATACTTCAATGATGGTTAGTTTTCACGGTAATGTTGATGGCTTGTAGAATCACCATGGAAACACATCTGGGTGTGGGTAGGAAGAGGTTTTCATGACATTTAACCTAGGATGGACAACCAACTCTGAATGTAGGCGGTGCGATCCCATGAACTAGAGTTTGAGACAGAGTACCTGGAGAACCGGTTGTCTGTCTGTCTGTCTGCAGAAGCAGAGTGCTCGCTGCCTCTCACTACCGCCGCCGCCTTCCCCACCACGAGGATCTGCATCCCCTCAAACTTGTGAGCCAATCAAGCCTTTCCTCAAGTTGCTTTTGCCAGATGTTTGGTCCCTGGAATGAAAAGAGTAGCAAACACAGGCAGCCTCTTTCATGTTTATGATTTTGCTGTGTGTCCTTTCAATCACTATTTCTGATACCTTAGAGATATGTGTATGCATTCATAAAAATGTATTATATTGTTTTTCATGTTTCTAACATTCATATGAATATGTGCATGTTAACTGTATGTCTTCTTTTGCACTTTCAAAAAACTGTAAAATACATTTTTAAGGTTGGTTCATGTTACAAGTTAATTTTTTTTTTTTTTTTTTCTTTTTGGTTTTTCGAGACAGGGTTTCTCTGTGTAGCCTTGGCTGTCCTGGAACTCACTCTGTAGACCAGGCTGGCCTCGAACTCAGAAATCCGCCTGCCTCTGCCTCCCAAGTGCTGGGATTAAAGGCGTGCGCCACCACCGCCCGGCTACAAGTTAATATTTTTAAACCTGTTATTTTCAATAGAAGTCAATTTTACTTTCCTAAGGGATACTAGAAATACTTAGAGGTTGGTTTATTTGTTTTTGTTTTTTTAGATAAGGTCTTGCTATGTAGCCCAGGCTAGCCTCTTCTTTGAGCTCTTCCTGCTTTTGCCTCTCATGGGTGTGTGCCACCACATCTGGCATGGAGATAATTTTGTCACAGGGAAGTGCTATTCATGTCTATTGGATAGAAGTCAAGAATTCTGCTAAACATTCAACAAAAATCCCCACATGGAAGAGGCATCAAAGAATTATCTGACCTTACATGTCAATAGCATCAAGGTTCAGAATTTCTGATCATAACTAGTAATTCTTCAAGCATTAGACCATCAACAGGAGTCTCATCACTTGGAAACGTCTTAACATGTAAATAGTCCAGCAATCAACCCTCCCCCCACCCTTGTGACTACCCTAATTAACACTTCTAATCAAAATTAAACACCTCATCCTAACTCAGTTTTCCCTTCTACCTTTATAAACTGTCATTTGCCTCTGGGCCATTGTCTGTCTCCTCTCTATCCAGAGGCAGTCTTTTGTCCCTCTTGGACAAATATCCCCTCACCCATCTCTTGTTCCTTTCTCCTTCATCCTCTATCTTTGTCTCTTGTCTTTGTCTTTTATTCACCGCCCTTTGTCCCTCTAGGGCGGATAAATCTTTGTGCTGAGAACTTGGTCTTGGGGTGTCTTGTGTAGATACCCATCCTTCAAATTTTATGCTAGGGGTGGAGCTCAGGTGTCAAGTCATGGCAGCAAGAACCTGAAGCCATCTTGGAGACCCCCCTCTTTTTAAATTGATTAGTATTTTGTGGAGGGTGGGAGTTTGAATGAGAAATGTCCTCCACAGGCTCATGTATTTGAACACTTGGTCTCCAAGCAGAGAATCTGTTTGAGAGATATGGGACGGTTAGGTGGCCCAGCTTTGCTAGAGGAAGTTTGTCCCTAGGAGTGACAAACTTCTAGTTCTCACTCTCCCTTTCCTGTCTGATGGAATACAATTAGTTGGGTCTCTAATCCTGTTTCTTGCTGCCTTTTTTTGTTTTGTTTTTTTTTTTTTTTTTTTTTTTGGCCATTCAGTAATCCCTCTCCAGAACTATTAGCCAAAATAAGCTCTTTCTTCTGCAAGCTGTACTAGTTCATGGTATTTTTATCACAGCAACAGGAAAGCAACTAATAAACTGAGTGATATTCTAAGGTTATATTAGTATCTAATATAGTATAACATAAGTATCTAATATTATATACATTTCTAATATATTAGTATCTAATATAATATAAACATCTAATATATAATAGTAACTATAGAAGGTTATATTAGTAACTAATACATTGAGTCTAAGGTTATATTGGTATCTTGTTCAAACTTCTACCTAACAGCATTAGCATCTAAGCACATCAACCAGCACTGGAATGGTTGCTGACGTGATTTTCTACCTCCTTCATTCTTTCTGTTAGATTGATGCAGAACATCATTGTGTTTCTTTGAATGTTTAAACTTTGCTGTTTGATATTGGAATGCAATTTAATATAATTAAATATTAAATAATTAAAATTAAATTAAGCTACATTGCATACTTTTTAGTACATTATTTACTTATTTGTGTATGTGTGTGTTTATGTATGAGCATGCTGTGATGTGTGTGGAAGTCAGAACAACATTCAGGAGGTCGATCTCTCTTTCCATCATGTAGGTTCCAAGGATGGAACACAGGTCATCAGGCCTGGCAGCAAGTGCTTTTAGCCACTCTGCCATCCTGTTTGCCCTTATGTATCAGTTTAATGTGCACTTCTTGTTTTATAGTTTTTGCTAATTACACATTATTTGCTTTTTTTTTTTTTTAACTTTTATTGTAGTGTGTGTGAGTATGGGTACACACATGCCACAATACATGTGTGGAGGTCAGAGGACAACTTTTTGGAGTCAGTTCTCTTCTTCAACAATGGGTTGTTGGGATCAAACTCAGGTCACCACGCTTTTGTGCCATGTGCCCATACTTGTTGAGTCATCTCTCTGGTCTTATTTATTACTTTTATTTTTATTTATTTATTTTTAGACTGTGGAAACAATGTTATATAAATTTGATCCATCTTCTAATTCAAAACAGGTTGTAAAGAAGTGAGATAATTCACCACATCAAAAGTGCATTTGGCCCAAGAACTATTACAAGTGCACAGAGCAGGAGATGAGAGCCTCACATGGCTGGCTATCAGAAGCTGTCAATGACCAATTGTGAGCCATCATCAAAGGTGACTTGGTTACAAGTACAAGCGAAATTGTCAAAAAGCAGCTTAGACACAGTCATTAGGCATTTGAAGCAAACTGGAAGGAAGACATGTTTGTTAAGTGTGTGCTTCATGAACTGACCAAAAAAAAAAATTGTTTTTTTGTTTTTTTACTGTCATTTACATTTATCCTATGGGATAAGAAACAATTTCTTCATTGGATTCTGATTTGCCATAAAAGTGGATTGTATATCACAACCTGCAATGAGCAGCTCAGTCGTTGGACTGAGAAGCAGTTCCAAAGCACTTCCTAAAACCAAACTTGGACAAAAAAAGGTCACAGTTGCTGTTTGGTGGTGTGGTTTGAATGAGAAGTGTCCTTCCCAGGCACATGTATTTGGACTCTTATCTTCCTGTTGGTGGTGCTCTTGGGGGAGGTTATAGAACTTTCAGGAGGTGCAGTTGTGCAGGAGGAACTAACTCGGTGTAAGAAGGCTCAGAGGGTTTATGGCTCACCCCACTTCCGGTTTGCTCGCCCTGTTTCCTGTGTGTGGTTGTAATGATCCTCACCTTCCTTTTCCTGCTGCCTACTGCTATGCCTTCCTTGCCTTGGTGGACTCTTATCCCTCTGAAATTGTAGGCCAAAATAAATGCTTTTGTTTACAAGTTTCTTTTTGGTTGACAAAGGCAATCTGCGCTGCTTTAACCCATTATTGCTTTCTGAGTTCTTGCATTTCTGAATCATTTCGACTGAGAAGTATGCTCAGAAGATTGATGAGACACACTGAAAACTGCAGCATCTGCAGTCCGCCATGGTCAGTAAAAAGGGTCCAATTCTTCTCCATGACAATGCCTGACCCCGTGAGAACAAATGACGCTTCAGAACTTGTATGGTCTGTGCTGTGAGGTTTTATTCACTACATTCACCTGACCTTCTAAGTGACTAATATGCTTCAAGTATCTCAAATTTTCAAAGGTTCAATGCTTCCACAACATCAGGATGCAGAAATGCTCTGTGGGAGTTCACTCAATCTCGAAGCACAGATTTTTATTCTACAGGATAAACTTAATTATCTGCCAAAAATGTGTTGATTGTAATGGTTCCTATTTTGATTAATAAGGATGAGTTTGGGGTGAGTTATAATGATTTAAAATCCATGGTCTAATAATTCAATTACTTTTCACTGAAATACTATGTTTATTATCATTTATCATTCTGTTGTAAGGAAGGGGTTTCTTTCATTTGTTATATATATGAACTCATGGATTTCTGGATCTTTTTGGAAGCAGGGTCTTGCTGTGTTGTCCAGGGTGGTTTTGAGCTCCAGGGCTTAAGTGATGCCTCTGTCTCATTACATACACGCACTACTATGCCTAGATTTTTCATCTTATTTTGGGTTTTGGTGGTAAAAAACGCTTTTTAATGTTCAAGTTTATCCAGTAGGAACCCCTTCAAGATAACTCCTGTTTCTTCTAGGTAGGTGTCTTGGTTTCTTTTCATGTTGCTATGATAAAAATATCCTGACAAAAGCAACTTAAGGGAGAAAGGATTTAGTTGAGGTTACAGTGTGCCATGGTGAGGAAGTCAAGGCTCAGCAGCTGGTCATGTTACATCACTGTCAGAGGAACAGAGCTTTCTTCTTCACTCATATATAATACAGGATCTTCTGCCCATAAAACACCTTAGAATGCCAGATCTTTCCACCTCAATTGATGTAATCAAACAATCTCCACAGGCACACTTAGGAGCTATCTCCCAGGTAACTCTAGATTTTGTTAAGTTGACAATTAACATTGATCACCATGGCACATTTCTGTTATTCTGAATACTTCCTAATTTTTTGGATTGGAAGTATTTAGTTTGAATACCTCAGGTTTATCTTGTTCTTCCCAAGTGCCAGCTCAAAGGCATCTATTTCCCCAGCAAACCCTAAGTTTTTTTTTTTTTTTTAGTGGAGGGCATTATTTAGAAACCAAACTCTGGAGATCTAAGTTCCTCATTGTTACTTTGTATTAGAAAAGAACATTATATTATGTTTTTAATTTTCTTAATGGATAGTAGTGAATGTATGTGTGCATGTACTTACAAGTCTATCACTATCTTTCAAATCTGTCTGTGCATACATGAAAGCATGAGTTGATATTTAATCCCTACAACTATTAGTACCTTGGACTTTTTTCTAGGGTTTCCTCCTTCCAGTTTGGTAAATACTTTCACCAATGTATTTTCTTATCACTCATTGCTCAATGTACCCAATCCCTGGCACACAGGGTGTCAAAGTTAGGGGCTTATTGGTGTGAAGAGACACAATGACCATAGCAACTCTTATAAAGAAAAACATTTAATTGGGACTGGCTTACAGTTTAAAGGTTTAGTCCATATTGTCATGATGGGAAACAGGCAGACATGGTGGTGGATCCACAGGCTACAGGAAGTGACAGTGACTTGACACGGGCCAGACTTGACATTCTGAGACCTCAAAGCCCACCCTTTAGTGACACACTTCTTCCAACAAGGCCACACCTTCCAATAGTGCCACTCCGTATGGACCTATGGGGGTGATTTTTATTCAAACCACCACACAGGTGTGCCCTGTGCCTTGCCAGCTGCATTTGTGTCAGCAGCAGATCTTTCTTTCATTTTTGTTGATATGCCTCTGCATGGCTGTTGGGCCCCACTTCGGCCCTGGTTTTGTCCTTGTGGACGAACCCGAGCATAGCTCGAGTTTCTATAGCCTTGTGGGAGAGCCTAAGCCTAGCTCAAGTTTTGAGACCTATCTCAGTCACTTCTGTAATGGGGTGACTCAACAGGACCTGTTTGGCTCTGCCTCTGCTCAGTTGTTGCTGATGTAGAGCTTTGCAATTGACCCTGTCAGTCACCCCACACCCTCTGTCACCCTTCCCCGCCCCCTATGTCATGTCACTATGCTCCAAGTTTATATAAATAAGAGGTTGTTACATTGAAGTTGAGTTCCTGCTTCCACAAGACTCCCAGCTGGTGTGTTTCTTTGGGCTGCAGACACTCACCATCTCAGCTCTGGAGAGACTCAGCGGGACCGGACCCCTCTCTCCTCTCACCTGGACCTGGTGGCTTTAAGGAGCCGACACATGGCTACTCTACTTTTTACTTCATGGTATCCTCACATTCTTGGATGCCACCAGGCATGTGGACATTGCTCCTGAAAGAAGGAGCTATTGGTATTTCAGATGGTTCCATTTTCCATTATGTAGAAATCCTGTATGCATTGCAGAAGACTTAACATCCCCGTTCCCCACCGTTAACTGCCAGGTGTGTTCCCAGTTCCAATGACAATGAAAATTACTCCTACATATTTCTGAATTCTTCCTTAGTACTGAAAATGTGATCCTTGGAGCAGCAGCTTCAGTGACATCTGGGAACTTGTTAGAAATTCGAAAGGTAGGCTCACCCCAAACGTGAGAGAACCAGAAACTACATTTTAACAAGATCTCAGGTGATTTCTGGATGCACTAAAGTTTGAGAAGCAAGGATGGGCTATCTGTAGAAAAACATTTCCCAAGAGAAACTCTCCCATGTCTGGAGGCATGTACAAAAATGTTCACATTTGAGACACTGAACCTTTGCAATGCAGATCTGCTCATGATTGGAAATCATTAACTTGGAGCACTGCTGCAAGCTGAAGCTGGCAGCCACTGGTATGCAGTCAACTGAGAGAGAACAAGTCAAGAAGCTCATGTGGACCCCTTGAGGCCTCACTGCCTGTGGCCAGTTACCACCTAGACAGGTGTCAATATTTTTTTTTTTAAAATATATAAGCTGGTTTATGTAGCATTTCAGTTGTATGAAATTGAAAGAACCTAAGAAGACAGAGTTGGACTTGACTAGTTTCACAAATTAGGCTAATGTGACCAAGTAGAGGTCTGTGAATGGATTGCCCAAGTGCCAAGAGGTTGACCCTTTTTGACAAGTACCTGGAGTTAGAGGAAGGCCAAAGGCTCCAGCTTTTCACATTTAATGTTGAATAACTTTGCCCATTTACCTAGTGTGCTAGTGGCAACATTCTAGGTGAGAAAAAATAGAGAATTACTGCTGTTAGAAAACTTTGACATGTATATACTTGTATGTATGTGTATGTATATGTATACACAAACTCTCTATCTATACATCCATATATATATATATATATATATATATATATATATATATATATATATGTATGCACACTTTTAAATTGAAGCACACATAAGTTTGCAAACATAGTAATTTTCTTCTCTTTTTAGACAGGTCTCATGTAATCCAGGTTAGCCTCAGATTTGTTATGCAGCTGACAATGACCTAGAACTTCTGGATCCTGCCTCTACTTCCCAGGTACTGACAAGCAGCTGAGAGTTCAAGGATAGCCTAATTTTCATAATAAATTTAAGCCCAGCCTGGGCTACAGTGACACTATCACAAAATGCATTATGCTTTCAATCTTGTGTATAAACACCTTGTAGAATTCTATATTATATGATGTTATCACACCTTATAGAATTCTACATTATACTGTGTTATCATTTGGATGTATCCTTCAAATTCACATGCTAGAAATTTCAACCTTAATGCAATGCTATTGGGAGAGGACCTTTAAAATGTTATAGTCTGAGTTGTAGCTCAGTGGTAGAGTGATTGTTCCATATATATGAAGCCCTGGCTTTGGTGCCAGCACCCAACAAATAAAAGGCAATCCTCTTAAGAAGCACTATTGCAAGAGTGAGTTCACTATGATGAGTTGTAAGAGTTGAGTCCTCTCTTGTGTGTGGTCTTGCATTAGTGGTTGGTTGCTGTTACAAAAACTACTTAAAAAGCATTCTGGTATGAGTGTTAAATGTTCCTCTTGGGCTTCTTTGTTTGAATACTTGGGCCCCCAGCTGATAGCACTATTTTAGAGGGCTGTGAATCCTTTAGGAGTTGGAGCCCTGGTGGAGGAACTGAGTCACTGGGGTAGGCTTTATGGTTGTATTGTAAACTGGCTCCATTTCCTGTGCTTGGCTTCATGGTGATAGGGGCTGTGCTAACTAGTCTATTGTCAACTTGAAAAAAGCTAGTGTTATCTGAAAAGAAGGAACCTCAAATGAGAAAATGCCTCCATAAGATCCAGCTGTAGAGCATTTTCTTAATTAGTGACTGATCAGGGAGAGCCCAGTCCAGTTTGGGGGTGCCATCTGGCCCTGGGTTCTATAAGAAAATAGGCTGAAGAATCCATGTGGAGCCATCAAGTAAGCAACACCTCTCCATGGCCCCTGCATCAGCTTCTGCCTCTAGGTTCCTGCCTTATTTCAAGTCCTGTCCCGATTTCCCAGTACAGTGTGGAAGTACAAGCCAAATAAACCCTCCCCCCACCCCCACAACTTGCTTTTTGGTTGTGGTTTTTCATCATAACAATAGTAACCTTACCTTAACTAAGACAGAGGCTCTTGCCATATTGTCTTCCCTGCTGTCATGGACTACATCTTTTCTTAACCTATAAGCCCCCAAAGGCCCCTGAAATCCTTCCTTCCTCAAGTTGTTCTGCTAGACACTTGACTACAAGAAGGAAGGGTTTGGTTTTGGGGTCACGGTTGCAGGGATACCATCCAACTTGTTAATGGAAGCAGGAGGTAATGGCTACACTGCATCTGCAGTCAGGAAAGAGAAATGGATGCTGGTGCTCAGCTTGCTCTTTCCTCTTTTTCTCTTCATTCATTCCAGGATTCCAGCCCATGGGACAGTTACGTTCACATTCAGGGTGGGTCTTCCCTCTTTAGGTAAGCCATTCTGCACACCTCTTTAAAGACATGCCTGAAGGTATATGTCTTACATGATTCTGAATGCAGTCAAGTTGACAGTGAAGAATATCCATCCCATCTTTCTTTTGTCTTCACCTTCCATCATAGGATGACACAGGAAGAAGATCCTCCTTAGATGTTAAATGTTGGATTTTGACTTCCTAGCCTCCAAGGTCTTGAGTAAAATAAATATCTGTTCTTTATAAATTACTCAGTCTCAAGAATTCTGTTTTAGCAGCACAAAATAAGACTAAGACTGGTAATATTTTAAAAGTTTAAGTATCTTCCATGCTATTTTCAACAGTGAAATATCATTATACGCATATATAGATTGAACAAGCATTCAAATTTTTCTACTGTTTTACAAGCATCTGTTGTTTTCTGGGATTTTGTTTTTTGTCCTAGTGAGTGAGATATGGTATCTTATTGCATTTTTGATTTGCAGTTTTTCCACTAATAAAATAACAGTAATTTATATCTTTGGAGAATGCTGAATCCAGTACATTCTCATATTATTGCTGCTGTGCAATTTGCAATAAGTTGTAGCATCTTCTACCTTTTTAAAAATTAGTACTTAAATTTTATCTGCATACATTCTTTATTTGTAGGTATCAGGACCTCACTAGACATACAATGATACTTTCAAACCATGTGTTATTTTTTTACTCTATTAAATGTATTTTGTGAAGGAATTTTTAATTTTGATGTAACCCAATTTGTCTCTATTCATGCATTGGGTGTTTTGTGTGTCATATCCAATAAATCATTATCAAATTCAATGCCACAAGGCTCATCCCTATGTGTTTCTCTTCTATCTACCTGTCTCCTCCTCCTCTCTCCCCTCCTCCTCCTCCCCCCCCCCCCCCCCCTCCCCTCCTCCTCCTCCTCCTCCTCCTCCTCCTCCTCCTCCTCCTCCTCCTCCTCCTCCTCCTCTTCTTCTTCTTCTTCTTCTTCTTCTCTTCTTCTTCTTCTTCTCTTCTTCTTCTTCCCTTTTTGTGAGACAAGAGTCTTTCTGTGTAGGTCAGGATGCTCTCAAACTCATGATATTCTTGTGTCTGCCTCTTGAGTGCTATGGGCTGTACACATGTACCAACATTCCTGACTCTGTTTTCTATAGTGTGAGCTTTTATATTAGGCTGTGATCCACTTTGATTTACTTATTGCATGGCCACCGAATAGATGGAATAACATTAGTGTGAGGGATAGGGATAGTAACCTGCAGGGTGGGGCTATAGTAACCAAAAATAAACAGTGCCTCATTCACACCCTCAGACTCCTTCTGTTAACTCTCCTAAGTGGGATCCTCTCTATAGACGTGCCATAATAAACGGGAGCAGTAACTGTTAAACCTTGGATGCCCTGAAACTACCCACAAGCTTAGAAAACATAAATATCTCCTTTCCACTGTCCGATATTTTTATGTAATTTTTCCCAGAGGTCAGCTGGGGTATCAGGTTTTTTTTTTTTTTTAAAAGCTAGTCAGAGGATTCTTTTTTTTTTTTTTTGGTTTTTCGAGACAGGGTTTCTCTGTGTAGCCCGGGCTGTCCTGGAACTCACGCTGTAGACCAGGCTGGCCTCAAACTCAGAAATCTGCCTGCCTCTGCCTCCCAAGTGCTGGGATTAAAGGCGTGCGCCACCACCGTCCGGCTAGTCAGAGGGTTCTAAGATGCAACCAGTGCTGAGAATTATTGTGTGGAGACTTCCGCCATCACAAACCTGAGTAGCAACTCACTCTGCAACAATCACAGAGGCTGCTGTTGTTATAAAATGTTTCTTGCAGATGTGCAGCTTGGTCTTCAAGTGAGACTCCTAAAAGTGGGAGAGGGACTGCCTCTGACTCTGTTGCCTGCCTTTGGGACCCTTTCTTCATACTGAATGGCCTTGGCTAGATTAAACGGAAGAGAATGGCCTAGGTTTACTGATATGCTAGAGCTGGTTGGTAACCATGGGAGAGCCTTGCTATCCTTTCTGAAGAGGAATAAGGAGAGAGTGGAATTAGGGTTGGGGTGGGGGACTGGTAGGAGAGAAGAAAAGTGAAACTATGGTCAGGATGCAAAGTAAATAAATTAATAATAATAATAGCTTGGTTTGTGGATGTGGGGGGAGGAAGCACACATTCCAATGTCTCTAATATACTGCTTCTCCTATGTTCAAATGATGGAGGAAATCTGACTTTAAGGATTTATGGATGTTTGAAGAAGAATTCTCAAATTACTACCTGACTTTACTATTATTTTTGTAACTATATCACATTCCCCTTCGATAAATAACATCAAGTATCTTATCCTAATGACATCTTTTGACTTAATGAGGTATATTAAACAGAGAAACTATGGGCACATAAAATGTAAGAACTGTGAACAAGCCTAGCATTTAAAAAAGCAATTCTCTACATTTTGGAGTGGAATATCCAGGCTATGGATAAAACCTCTTATTTCTCAAGCTACTTGACTTTGAAAATATCTTTGTTTAAAAATTACAATTTCACAAATTCTCAGAAAGACAGAAACTGAGATTCCGTGCTGAAGACTGTGGTACGAGTGAGGACTGGGAAGAATGAGAGGCCGAGTTGCTGAAGGTGGAAAGAGAAAGAAGGAGGAGGAGGAGGAGGAAGAGGAGGAGGAGGAAGAGGAGGAGGAAGTGAAGAACAAGGAGAAGGAGGAGGAAGAGGAGGAGGAGAAGGAAAAGGAAGAGGAGGAGGAAGTGAAGAACAAGGAGAAGGAGGAGGAAGAGGAGGAGGAGAAGGAGAAGGAGAAGGAAGAGGAGGAGGAAGTGAAGAACAAGGAAAAGGAGGAGGAAGAGGAGGAGGAGAAGGAAAAGGAAGAGGAGGAAGAGGAGGAAGAAGTGAAGAACAAGGAGAAGGAGGAGGAAGAGGAGGAGGAGAAGGAGAAGGAAGAGGAGAAAGAGGAGGAGGAAGTGAAGAACAAGGAAAAGGAAGAGGAAGAGGAGGAGGAGAAGGAAGAGGAAGAGGAGGAAGAGGAGGAGGAGAAGGAGGAGGAAGAGGAGGAGGAGGAAGAGGAGGAGGAGGAAGAGGAAGAGAGAGAGGAGAAGAAGAAGAAAGAAGAAGAAGAAGAGAAGAAGAAGTGAAGAAGAAGAAGAAGAAGAAGAAGAAGAAGAAGAAGAAGAAGAAGAAGAAGAAGAAGAAGAAGAAGAAATGTTGCTGCTTTGCACATCTGGGTGGGCCTGATGATTGAAGTACAAAACCCAAACCAATAGGTGTACTTTAGGAATTATTGGTAGCAAGACACCATACATACTTTTCTTTTACTTTATTTATAGTTTTCACTTTACAAACATATAGGTGGCAAATCTTGTGTTTATTTAGAGCTAAAAATCTAGAAACTGCATATGATGAAATGGTGGCTTTCATCTTCCCCTTCTCTGCCCGCCTTCCTTTCCCTCTCTCCTTTCCTTGCCTCCTTCCCTTCCTATCTTTCTTTCGTCCTTGGGATGAATTTAGAGGATTATGTATGTTGGCCGAAAGTGTTCTACTACTGAGCTAAATCCCAAGCCTCTTTTTACTTTGAGACTGGCTGTCCCTAAATTTCTCAGGCTGGCCTTGTACTTAATCTGTAGTCCTAGTGGGTACTAAACTTGTGATTCTCCTGCTTCAGCCTTATGAGAAGCTGGATTATAGGCCTGTACCAAAAGGTACCCTTAAACATTTTCTCCTTAGATTTTAACATCAGTGTTTCTCAAACTTTACTAAGCATCAGTGTCACCTGGTAGCCTGGTTAACAGTCACACTGTTGGGCTTTATTCCCAATGTTTCTAATTGTTCTAAGTAGCTCAGAGGCAGTGATGTGCTGCTGCTGCTGCTGCCCTGGGCAGAGGAGAGGATCCATGTTCTGTGAGCCCCATGCAGTTTGAGCATCCTTAGTCTAAACTATACCAACTCTGAAACTGTTGAGCACTCATGTATTACAGGTGGAAAATTCCACACCTAACCTGTAGTCAAAACACCAGCACTAAAAATATTTTATCTCCATCTTAATATATATAAGATGTATTAAAAACCATAAATGAATTTTCTGTTTAGATTTAGATCATAATTCCAAGTTATATATCTTTTTAAAACATACACACACTTCCCAAATTTGAATGATGATGGGTACTCACTTTGTATTCTCATCTTTAATATTAAAGCCAATTTGTCTCAGGTATCCTCTGTTATTTCTTACGATAGATTTTTCATCACCTCCAGTTTGTTATTTGACAGATGAGTGCTTGTTTTGCACACATTTCCATTAGAACCAGTATCAACTTCACAGTTGCTTTTGTTTTTCAACTGAGTAAAAATCCCTAGTGGGTGATTCCCACTGTTGGTGTAGAGATTTGTTTTAATGAGTTATCACAACCCTTTGTATGGGTACAATTGATTTATATTGTGTATTAAACTATAACAGCGACTCTCCTAGTAGGTCACCCTTTCCAAAGTTTGGATGAGACTATGAATTATGGAAGTGGGAATGGCTGAGGAACTAAAGCCTAATGACATATAAGAAGCCAACTTTGTTAGGATAACCCCATGGGTTTAAATTATTCATGCCTTCTTAATCTTATGAGCAATCAAGAATTCACTGTGGTTAAAATTTTCTGTTGATTATTTCTCCTTCAAAAGCCACACACAGCTGCTTACTTTTAACCTCTCACTCTCTTTTTTGGGGAAACCTCTTGAAACTGGATGTAGGTTTTCCAAGTGTCTGAGTTGAAAATGTGACAGTGTGGCAAGATACAAAGAAGACTTGATCTGTGAGAAATTTAGAGTCCTAATAAGCGTTCTTAGGATCATGACAGTAGATGAAGCAAGGAACAAAAGCAGGGTCAACTGCCTACACATTATCGCTGACCATTATAGTGGGTGTCTCCTGTGAAGAGAGAAGGCAAACTAAACAAAAGAGCTAAGCATGGTGGTGTGGGCCTGTAGTACCAGCCATTCCATGGGCCAGGGCAGAAGGATTATTTGAGACCAAGACACTTGCCTGGACAACTTAGCAAGGCTTTGACTGAAAAATCTCAGATACCATAAAATCCTGAAAGAAAATGTTTAAAGAAAAAAATCAAATCAACTCATATTAGGAGGAGCTAAGAGAGAGCCAGGAACAGGACAGCCAGGAGGGTCGTGGGCCCAGGAACAAAGTGCCCCAGGAAAGTTCAAGCACAGAGCCCTTTTGTGTTAGAAGAGGGAAAAAATCTGCCTTGGTATTTTAGGATAATAGGTTCATCTTGGACACTTGGAAAGATAATTTAATTAGCCCCAATCATTATTCAATCACTAAGAAATGTGCAAGTCTGTGTGACTTTCTAAAGAGAAAATTGAATTGGACTAACTTAAACCTTTTTTATGATAAGAGCAGATAATGATCAGGGCAAAGACATATCTATGCATTCATTTAAGGTATTGGGGCTTTGCCTTTTCTGTGGAGATTATATCCTTCAGTTGACTGAGTAAAAGTCTTAAAGACATCATCTGGTATAATGAACCAAAGATTCATAGATAAAGCCTACAGTGAGAAAGATGACACAGGGCTTCGTAATTATCATGCTACTAAGTTTGATATCACTGTTGATAGTACTTTTTTATAGGAAATGTTTCTTCTTTTTTTTCATTTGTTTTTCAAGACAGGGTTTCACCGTGTAGCCCTGGCTATCCTATAACTCACATTGTAGACTAGGGTGGCCTCAAACTCACAGAAATCTGCTTGCCTTTACCTCTTGAGTGCTGGGATTAAAGATATGTGCAAAAGAAATGTTTTCTTTTTTAAGACTTGAAAATTATTATTAGCATGTGTGTGCACGTGTGTAAATGTGAAGGTGAGTGTGTGTGTGAGTGTGTGGTCATGTAAGCCTGTGCATGTTCCAAGGATGGAGCTTAGGTCATCAGGTATGCATGGCTAGTGCTTTTACACTGAGCTGTCTTCCCAGTTCTCTTTTATTAATCTTGATCTGTTAAAAGCTACTTATGTTAGGCATGGTAATTAATGTCTTTAATCCCAGAGGTAAGGCCAGCCTGATCTACATAGTGAGTTCTATGACCTAGAACTATGTACAAAGATTTTATTTCAAAAGCAAAAGCAAAAGCAACCAATCAAACAAAAAAACCCCAAGAACCAAAAAAACAAGACAACAAAAAGCTACTTACTCCATCCAAGTTGTGGTTAAGTAACGTCCTATTAGACCTTCTTGAGTTTAGTCCTAGCTAACTTCCCTTTAAATTTTTCTGATAACTAAAATTTATTTTACTTTTTGCATGAAGGGATTAAATGAAGGTAGACACTGTGTTTTCCTTACTGGATCATGTTGGTAACATGGTAACATGGAACACAAGGTAGTCTCGTATTCATTTGTATGGCTTTCTGAAGGTGCCATCAATGTTTGGAACTTGGCTGGTTCTTGTCATATGTATAACATACCAGAAAACAGAAAGAAAAGAATTGATAAAGAAAAAAGAGAATAAATGCACACATATACACATACATAGGCATACTCCTTATTTTTAAAGCATGAATGCATGTATAAGAATGTACTTATGTGGAAATTTTATGCATTAAAGGGAGATTTCTGTTTGCAGATGAGATGGTAAACTAAGAATAACTTCCTTTCTAAAACAATAGTGGATGAGCAAAGAAGAACATCTCCCTAGCAATCTGGACCTAGATACATGATAGAAAGGAGGTGTGAGCAGAGAGCTTGGAGGGAGGAGGGTTTGCTTCATCTTACACACTGGCAAAGAAGAATAGGAATCAATATAATTCTTCACCTGAAGAATGGAAATCATAAAATATAAGTTACAAAGAAAATTTGATCTGTCAAACATCAGGAAACAAAGAAAATATAGCAAAAATAAAAATTGAAAATGATAAATATACTTTGACACAGCAGAAGTTGTAATAGTATATATAAATAGATTGAATTTATAAATCACAAGAATGAAAATCTCAGAATGTACATTTTTTAAAGACTTAAATCTAGTCACATATTATTTGCAAATGAAAGAAACAAAAGATAAAGAAATAGAATAATAGAAAATGCCAAGCTGGACCTCATGGTAAAAGTTTGTAATCTTGATCCTCAGAAGGCTGAGGTGGGGTCATAAATTCAAGGTCTCCCTGGACTAAAAAGTGAGTTCAAAACCAGTTTGGACAAATCAATGAAATAATGTCTCAAACAAACAAACAAACAAACAGCTTAGGAATATAGTGTGGTGATAGAATGCTTGCCGAGTATGAGTGGGGCCTGGACTCAAATCCCCTAGTAACACACACACACACACACACACACACCACACACACACAAAGAGTAGTTAACTGAGAAGATAAAAGGATGAAGAAATTAATTTTAAGAATCACCTTGGAGTGAAGTTTTATTATTGTTGCTGTGATAAAATCTCATGGCAGAAGTAACACCTATGAGGAGGGGCTTATTTGGCTCACAGTTCCAGGTTACAGTCCATCACGGGGGAAATCAAGGTGTCAGGAACTTGAAGCAGCTAGTCATACCCACAGTCAAGAACAGCAATGGATAAATGCTGTGTACTTACTTGTGCTCAGCCCCTCTCCCTCTTCATACATATAGACACTAGGACCCAAACCCAAGAACTGTCTACATGAGTGGGTCCTCCTGCTTCAATTAACAAAATCAAGACAATTTCCTGCAGATCTGGGTACAGGTCAACACCATCAAGACAATTCCAAATTGAAATTCTCTTCCCAGGTAATTCCAAATTATATCAAGGTGACAATTAAAACCAATCACCATAGAGTAGATTTTAGGTGAGATTAACAGTGAAATTAGCAAGCTCTGAGTGGAAAAAATCACCCTAATGTAGGTAGACATTCTAGAACCCTAAATAAAATAGGCTTTGAAAAACCTAAACCTACAGCGACTTGAATAAGAATGTCCTATAGGTTCATATAGGTGTGGCTTAGTTGGAGTAGGTGTGGCCTTGTTGGAGAAAATATTTCACTGGGAGAGGCCTTTGAGGTTTCAAAAAACCGTGCCATACCTCATCTCCCTTTCCATCTCTCTCTGCCTACAGATCAGGCTGTAGCTCTCAGATATGGCTGCAGCAACAACTGCCTACAAGCTGCCATGTTCTCTGTTATGATGATAATGGACTAAACCTCTGAAACTGTAAGCAAGTCCTTAATTAAGTGCTTTCTCTTATAATAGTTGCCTTGATCATGTAGTCTCTTCACAACAATAGAACAATGTCTACAGCATAAGACATTCAGAAATGAAGAGGTTTGACCTAAACAATACACATTCAAACAGACTACGAAAGAGGTAGAGTAATGGAGATAAAGTTTTGAAAAAAAAAAAAAAAAAACAACAAGACAAAATAGTAAATCTGAGAAGATATCTTTACAAATGTTTATTAAGGTAGATAAGAAATAAATAAGCGAAGTAGTTGAAGATTAATGAGCTTTGCCATCTGTCTTTCAGTGTATCTAACTTGCCTAGAAAACAAATACCCAGTTTATTGATAGAGTTCTCAGGGAACATTTGTACCAGTACATTATGTGCTTGGGTCACAAAAGGAGCCTCAAAAAAATTCCAAGAAATTAAGTTTGTACACATTATATTCATTTAGAAAAAGCAACAATAACAAAAGGTGAGATTTAAAAATGTCTATTAATAAAAAATAATATCTTTTAAATACTAAAGTACTTAGTATTTAAAAGCAATCAAAAGATAAATTATAATAATTTTTTTGATTATGTCTTTGTGGCAAATTTCTAAATCCCGGATTAAAAAGACTTTCTTTAACAATTTAATAATTTATTCCTGTTGGGAATCTGAAAGTAAAAATCAACCCAGGACTTTAATTATCTAACATTTATGGTAGTTTTGGACTTACATAAATGTATCAAACTTGGCTTGAAATCAGGTGCGTAGTCAGTGGAATTATTTACTTAACATTTAAATCATTCTACCTAGAGCCAAGGTTCATTTTGAAAAGGCTCGTATAAGATCATGTGTTAGAGGATTGGTCTTTGGTGGGATAGTATTGGAGGGTGATAGAACTCTTTAGACCTAGACACTACTGGGAGGAAATCAGATCACAGGGGTACTGGCTTTTGAAGATAGCATTCCTGGTTTGTTGGTTAGTTTTTTCAGAATGGCTTGTTGCAGTTGGGGAGATCCTAAGTCAGTGGGTGCTTGCCACATAAGAATGAGGACTTGAGTTCAGACATACAGCATCCATTTAAAAAGAGGGTGTCTGTGATCCTATTGCTGGACACAGCCTCTTTCCAACTAGGAAGGATAGTTTAAGACTAAAGTAATTATCTATTGTTATTTAAAATTTTGGAGGAAAGGGATCTGTTGATGCTTTCAAAATTTAACTAACAATTAGAATTTTAAAAAGAGTTCACCAGGACATCCAGATAACTTATCAGCATAGATAAGTTATATTACTCCATATTAGAAAATAGCTGAGCGCTGGAGAGATGGCTCAGTGGTTAAGAGCACTGACTGCTCTGCCAGAGGTCCTGAGTTCAATTCTCAGCAACCACATGTAATGTGATTCCATGCACTCTTCTAGTGTGTGTCTGAAGATAAATGCAGTGCATACTCATATAAATAAAAAATAAATAAATATTTAAAAAATAAAATAAAAAACAACAAAACAACAAAAACAAAAAAAGAAAATGGCTGGGCATGCTGGCATATATTTTAGTCCTTGGGAAGCAGAGGCACAAGAATCTCTGTGAGTTCCAGTCTAGGCCAGCCAAGGCTACATAGAAAGAATTTTTTTCTAAAAGAGAAAAAAGTTGGGGAAAAAAAAAGAAAGCAAAAAGTAGAAAATGTCATTTTAATGTCAAGAAAAATCACACAATATCTATAAATTAATAAAGAATGAAGAAGTCTAGGAGCTGGTGTAGAGCTCAGTGCTAGCGTGCTGGTGGAGCATGCACAAGACCTGAGCTTTCATTCCCAGCATGCACACCCCATCAAGATTTATTTCTATTAAAGGACATTAGAAAATGACCAAATAAATAAAGCAAAATACCATGCTAACAGATGGGCTGATTTAAATGTAAACTATTTAATTCCTCTAAAATTAATTTATAGATCAATATAATTCTAATAAAACTTTGAGAGACTTTTGGAGTGAAATCAATAGAATGAATTGTATCTGGCAACTATTTCAGGGACAATTTTAGAAAGTAAAACAAAGCAATTGAAATCTTTAAGCCAAGAGAGCAAAATACAAAGTTAGACAGACCTGTGTGTACACATGGGGGATTGATATATAGGGGCTGGATGCCACAAATTTGTGAAGAAATGATGAATTATTTAGAATTACATATTGAAAATAAGAAAATACAAGAGATTCATATTTCCTATTACAGAAGAAATTCTGACTATATTAAATATAAATATCAAATATGCAAGAAAATATAGAACACCAAGAAAAGAAAATTTATTTCATAAACACTATAGGCTAGGTTCTCTGGAAAACAAACTCAAAAGACTTCAGATGGAAGTTTATCAGATCTTGGAATCCAGACATATGGAAGATTAAAGGAAACAAGCGGTGGTACAGTTTTCATAGAGGCTTCAGCTGATCTCCTGAAAGAAGCATGGTGCTGGGACAGCCCCTGCAGGGGTTGGGCAGAACTTCTGTTATTTGCATTGACCCATGTTGGGAAGCAGGCTACCCTAAGGAGGAGGCACCACTGATCAGGAGCAGTGTTGGACCTGCTGACTGTATCCTGTTGATAATTGGTAATATGCTGCTCTGAGTGTGGGTGTACTCATATCTCTGTGAGATGCTATTTTTAAACCTTTTGGCTACACACCCAGAATGAGATTATTGGATCATATAGTGCTCTATTTTTAATATTGTGAATATCTGCAGCACTATTTTCCGTACAGCAACACCATCTTACATGCTCACTAACACTAATAATATGAGGTGGTAGCTCAGTGTTGGTTATTATTCCTTTAATCCAATTTATTTTAAAGGCAAAATTAATACCAGGCATGGTGGCCCATTGTAGATGGAGGTGTTTCCCTAATTGGCTTTTGATTTTATCAATAAAGATGGCGGAAGCCAATCGTTGGGTGAAGAGAAAAGATGGGATTTCCAGGTCCCAGGAGGAAGAGGGGCAGCCTCCGCCACCGGCGGAATTCTGATATAGGATAGCTGATGAATTTAGGGCAATAGATTCTGTGCTCAGCAGCTGTGTTATCTGGCTAGTTTTAAAATATTAAGGCTGTCCGGCGTTTTCCATCCTTGGAGGTGGGCAGGAGAAAAGGTACAATTCGGGCAGACTTAGAGTGCACTTCCCTGAGTTCATGGGAAAAGCATCAGAACTGGCAGTTTGGCAGAGCTGAGTGAGACCCGGAAGCTTGACTAAGCTAGCCGTGGGGGCAGAGGAAGACAGCTGTTGCTGGCAGCTGATCTCGGAGCATAGAGGGCTATAAATTACATGCTACAGCTCACACCTTTAAAATCCAGCACTCAGGAGGTAGAGGCAGAGGCAGGTAATCTCTTGAGTTCAAGGCCAGCCTGGTCAAAATGGTGAGTGACAGGTCAGCCAAGGATACATCATAGAGGGACAAAACAAACAAACAAACAAACAACAACAAAAACCAAAATAAACTGCCCAACCAAAACAACAACAACAACAACAAAAAACAAAACCAAAAAAAAAAAAAAAAAAACCCACCAAAACAACAACAAAACCACAAAAATTTCCCCAGAATAAAATTATCTTATTATAAAAGCAACAACACATGCTCATTATAGAAAGTTGGGAAAAGGAGGGAAAGTATAATGAAGAAAATCTCTTGTACTTCTGGTATTTCAAGATGACTGGTGTTAACGTTTTAGCTTGGTCTTCAGAGTTTTTTTTCCTGCCCATATATACCCATGGCTAATGATAAAATTCATCAAAAGGCCTCCCATTTTCTTATGAATATATCCTGTACCAGGTCCTACCTGTCCCTGAGTGAAAGCACCCCAACTTGCATAACTATATATTAGCTCTAAATGTACTTAAAAACATAATTCTGAGAGCATACTATTTGGTAGACTAAATCTGGTTAGAACAAAACTTACTTAGTTCCTATTGGAGAGTTGTTTATGAAGTTTTCCTGCCAAAAATACTTGTACATAAACTTTCCTACATATTTACAATGTTTTCTTTCGACACATTTCTAGAAATTACCTTGAAAACAAACTGTTTAATGACTGCTTATTACACTGTCTGAATTGTGTTCAGAAATGAAAATATATTGTCACAATGCAGTGAAATAAATACACTCATTACCTCTTGAATTTACTTGATTAGGGTCACAGAAATGGAAAATGTAGGCCTGGAACTTGAGAGGATAGCCTGGGCTATTCAAGTACAGGATAGACGGATGCTAGAAGAGTTTAAGAATGAAGACACCTTATATCACTAGTGAAGAGGAGCCTGACCATTAGATTATTTCCAAAAGGAGCTGAAATCATTCAAAACCAAACTTTTTTGTTTTGCTTGCTTGTTAGAACCTTTTCTTGCCGGGATGATTATTATTCTAACCGGAGGTACAGTGTTTGTTACTGAGCTTAACTCTAGAAGATAATACAAATTTACATGTAATCTATGGGTGGCAATGTTTTCATGTCCTTTTAGTTTAGATTTCAAGGCACCCAGGACAATGCTTTTCTGTGTTGCACTATTGGGTCTTTAGACAGAGGTGATGGCCTTTGTCTACTTCTTCATGTGGATCTTAACTTCGATAATCTAATGAGCTCTTTGAATAAGAATGTAGGAGAACGTGTCTGGATGTGTTAATGGCAGAATATTACTTTCCCTTTTACATTTAACTCAAAAATTTCTGGTATTGCCGGGCAGTGGTGGCGCATGCCTTTAATCCCAGCACTTGGGAGGCAGAGACAGGCGGATTTCTGAGTTCGAGGCCAGCCTGGTCTACAGAGTGAGTTCCAGGACAGCCAGGGCTACACAGAGAAACCCTGTCTTGAAAAACCAAAAAAAAAAAAAAAAAAAAAAAAAAAAAAAATTTCTGGTATTTAAAATCGAACAAACTTAGAAACACAAGATACAGCTTCATATAACTGCACTTACAAATGGGAGTAAAAGCAGGACGAGTGAGGAATGTTTGGCTTCTTCATTAAAGAAGCAGATTAGTGTCTTAATATGTATAATTTAGCCAAAGAGAGTATACAGGAACAACATTGGGAAAAAAATAAAATTTAAAAAGCTAACATGTTACTAATTGTGTTATTTGACCTTTTATTACTATAATAAAATACTTAGATCAACTTAAAAAGAGGGAAGGTTTATTTTGGCTCACAGTTTATTATCAATTGCCCAGTTGCTTTGGCCCTGTGACAGCATAGCACACCATTGTGGATGCTCATGACATTTGAGAAAATTCTTACTTCATAATTGTTGAGACTGTAATGTTTATGTTCCTTAAGTCCCCAAAGAGTGCTTGGCACACAAAAGTTACCCAAATATTTGTTAAATAAAGGAATGATCTGCTCACATTCCAAAGGCAGAGCAGACCTGTGACCTGCTGTGCATGAAACCCTGCTCTCCTAATTTCTCTCCCCCGCCCCACCCTCTCCTTTTATATTCAGGAACCATTTCTTATCTACAGGTGGTAAAAGTGAAAGCTGGTGATTGAGGACAGTGGCAGCGGCAGGGTTGGTGGTGGTAGTGATGGTGGTGATGTACAGGTAGTGGGAGAAAGCATGACGTTTGTATCAGCCAGTTGCTATGGGTGCAAAGAAAATTAGAAAACTAGATCTGCCCGATTTTGGTATCTCCGGATGTCAGTCATGCAGAACAAAGGAAGACACTTCCTTAGAAGCAGGATTTGGTGAGGCGCCAGTAGGATGCTGTGGTGGAAAACCTCCACATCCGCTTTTTGCAGACTTGTGGTGTAGCCCCATCCGCTGGGAGGAGGACTCACTTCAAGTTTCAGCCACATTAACCACTGAGCAATGCAAATGCCAAGAGAGCTGCTAACCAAGATCCAGATTCCTCCTATGGGATTTAAAGTACAGGAAACCAAGCCAGGACAGCGGTCCAAGCACTTAGGGGCGTGGAGACTGAAGAGGAGAGCTGGCGTGGCATGCTGCTTTCAGTCCTTAGGCAAAGGTCGCCCCAGGTCGAGGGCTGGGCCCTGGAAGAGGGTAAGGTACCACGCAGTGCCAAAGGGCCACCACCTCCCTACTGTTCTGATTCTTCTGGAGAGTTCTGAGTCGCGAACTTTCATCCTTGCCCTGGACTGTTCATATTAAACAGCCCTTTCTTTTTGTCTGGATGTGGGGTAGCAGTGGGGACAGTTGCCAGTGAATGAGCGACACACACCTATGCAATACCCTCAAACTCACAAATAAGGCCTGACCGGCTAAAATTACCCCTAAGAAACTAAACTGCAAAACTGCAACTCTTGCCTCCTTGCTGGGACTAAATGGCCTCCTGTTCATGCCAGCGAGGTTTCCAGTCGAACGATCTACAGGGACTGTCCTGTCATGTTAAAGTTCAAATATCTGAGGAAAAAGAGAACGGGCGAAGGGAATCCGCGTGAGGCGATGCGTCAAGCTCCGCACTCAAACCTTCTAGAAGTGGGAAATCTAAGACGTCCGCGCGTCGCGGTGTGCAGCTTCCTTTCCTCTCAAAACCCTAGAAACCAGCCTAGAAACCAGCGGTGCGTGCCTGCTTGTCCGGAGTGGTGCTGGAGGAGAGACGAAGCTTGCGGGAGAGGCGAGCCCCCAAGGGCGAGGCGTCCTCCTCTGCGCTCCGGTTCAAGTTTCGGTGGAAACTTTCTCGCAGAGGCTCCGCCCCCTTCACCTAGGAAACCGGTGCGCGTTGTATTGAACGCAATCTGAGTCTCTGGAGCACCTGGCAGAGGCAGGTCTGGGAGGCAGGGCGGGGCTTGCTGGGGGCGGGGTCTGAGGCAGCAGAGGCCCTAGGGGCGGGGCCTGGGGGCGCTCCCCGGAGTCGCCCGGCAGGTTGGGCCCCGCCCCTGCCACCTCCCTGCCCAGACTCCTCCGAGAGTGCGGGCTGTGGGCGGGGACCAGCCCGAGACCTGCGAAGCTCCGCCACCCGCTGACGCGCCGGAGAAAAGTTGTTCCTCGACCTTCTCTAGCTGGGTGATTTGTTCCCGGGTCCTCAGGCTGTGTGAAGCCAGGGCTGGAGGTCACCGCGCCCAGACGCGCGAGGGCAGCTGCCCCGGCGCCGGGAGTTGGGTGTTGGGCCCGGAGGAGCCGACTCAGTCCTCCGTTGTGCCTTGTTCACTGGCCGCTCGGTTGTTTCCCCCTCCTGCCCCCCCGACCGCCGCACAAACTTTCTGACTTTCGAGGGGACACCGCGTGGCAGGAGGATCCGCGATCGTACGCAGGTAAGAAATCTGTGCTTGGAGGATTGCTTTTATTTTATTTTAGGGTGTTGGAGGAGGAAGAGGCTGTCCGGAGAACCTCCTTCCTGCATCCTGCTGGTGGCAGGAGCAGGTTTTGGAGAGAGGACCGGCTGGACGGCTGGAAAGGTCCCAGCCTAAAGCCCTGTGACTGCCCGGGACGTTGCGGGCTCCTGCAAGCGACGTTACCCATGACCGACCCTAGGCGAAGAGGGCCAGCTTGTTTTGACGGAGGAAGATGTCATCAGGCTCTCCACCCCTTTTCTCCGTCCTTTGGGTCGTAGCGCCTGGGTCCCCCAGGGATAATTGGCAGAGATGATGAGATCTGGATCTGTCTTCCTCTCCAAACCTTTCCTGGCATACACCGGAGATGGAGGCGGTGCCACTGGGCTTGCAGCACTTTCCTGCTGTGAGGAATTTATTGTTGGCTGGCTGTTGCTCAATTTCATAAATTCTCTGATGAAACTGTGTTTGAGTTATGGTTATCAGTGCGTGTGCGTGTGCGTGGGGGTGGTGTGGTGTGTGTGTGTTTTCCCTGACTTCAACAAGGCTCTCTTGTTAACCTTACTCATGTGAGGTTAGCTAGCTATTGTTTTATTTCAAGCTCTGGTAGATGAGGTGTTGGTGGTGACAGCTACTGTGGTTGCTTGGAGTTTTGGAGTGGGTCCTGAGAATTAGCCCAGGTTGGCTTTAGCCTCCTGTACTTGACAGATCAGCTGTCAACCACTTTACAGGTGCTGCAGCCTTCCAGATACAGGGACTACCAGTCCCCTCAAGGGAAAGAGCTCCAAACCAGGCCGTTCTGAGGAGGAGGAAGGGTGGGAAAGATGGCAGACCAATTGTTGCTTTCTTTAGGTTGGGCCTACTACTCATCTGTTGGCCGCTCTGAGTGGGCCCTGCTATCAAGTTCATCTCATTAGGAAGTCAGCTTGCTTTCAGCTAATAGCCATAGCAGCTCTGATGAAATTATATAGGTCATTGAAAAATAATTCCTGCTTAACCACCTTTATCCTGTTGATTAGCAAGGGGAAGATTTTCCCTCCTTGATGTACCTGTCTGACCTCTCTTGTGCACCTGGCACTAGTTAGCACAAAGCTGCCTAGACCTAATGGACTCTAGCCAATGTCCTCATTTGGAGAATGTTAGTGGTCTTCTTGGACAGAAACTGAGTGAGAGATTCAATCCAATACGGCAGACAGGTTGGCTTTACTTTTCAGATATTAAAGACTGATTTCTTTGAACACCAACAAATTCTTTCTCATGCCATCAATAAGAATTTTGTCCATCTTTGTTTTGATACAAGTTAAGTTTGAGGTCCCGTTTGTTGTTTGTCTTATAGTTTTAGGAATAAGAATAAATTACATGGGATGAAGGGCAAGAGAGGCTGGCATCTCCAGAAGTGGATCCAGAGTGGCTGAGAGTGGTTTAGTCATTTAGGCTCACCTGCCCAGCTAGCTTTTTCTAGCTTCCAACTGCTGGATGGTTCTGTACCTCCCAGGTTTGGTTCAGAGCTCTTTCTGCAAAGTTCTTTCTCTAGCAGAACTCTAAGAGTCAAGAGCTATAAACCAAGAAACAAATGTATAAACGTATGTAGCAAGGTGGGGGTGAGGAGAGAAACCAGGGAGTAAAATTGTGAGCTTGTGTTACTTTTTTCTTTCTACAAGGTTTTAAAGTCAGTGCCCCATGCTTGCTAGGGAAGCACTCTATTTCTGAGTGACATCCTCTGTTACTTCTAAGAGAGACTTTGGTTAAGAGTATCCCTCCTGTGTGAAAATATTACAAAATGACCATTTCTGATCTCTGCTTAGACCCCTGACCTTCATTCTCTGTGCACTTTTCCACAGGCCCGTCCAAAAGGCAGACCCTCAGACTCTTAACTTTGAAGCTCAGTTTATCGCTACTTCATCTTTATTCTCATCAAATTCCAGGCTGTAGGAAATAGCCTACAGAGAGGAAGGGTGCTCAAAGAGTGAGCAGAACTCCAAGGATTTTGTTTATGGATCTGTTGGATAGCACAGTAACAGAAACAAACCTTTCTACAGTAGCATGATTGACAGGAGCTTTCAGGCTGCCATATTTAAGCTGTGTAATGTGAACGCCTGTCAGTAAGTACATTGTACTTGGACTACACAGGAGGAACAGATGAGGCTCGAAGTTGTAAAAGAACTTGTTTAGGACATACTCAGGTTCTGGGAATAGTGCACTTAGACTTGAATGTAAGATTTTTGACTTATGGAGCATACTTTGAATTTTTTTCCCTGTTACAATTCATTAAGTTTTTGGATGTAAAATGGGATTTTATTTTGGTTTTATTTAGAAGGGGTGTGTGTGTGTGTGTTTTGGAAGCCGGATGACAATGCTAAGGATTTTCTCAGTATCCTTCACCTTATTTTTTGACACAGGATTCTGTATGAACTCGATCCTGAGGGGTTTTCCTGTCTCTAGCCCAGCACTGGGATTGCAGGCTCGCTGACACTGTCACTGGCCTTTTTACTTGGTGCTTAGAGCATTCACGTTGCTGACCAAACTGTCTCCCAAGCCCAATACAAGAATTTATCAAAATGTACTTATTTATTTATTTGAGTGTGAGACAGTGAAAACGAGAACACGTTAGTGCTCCGTGCATGTGTGGACATCAGAGGGCAATGTTTGTGGAGTTGATTCTCTCCTTTACATGGATCCCAGTGTAGGAGCACAGTTCATTAGGCTCTCTCTTCAAGCTTCCTTAGCCTCTGAGCCATCTGTGGCTAGTCCCAGATATTATCCTTATTAACCCAAATGAGAACTCCTGTGGAGACAGAACAGAAGGAGTATGTATACACACACACACACACACACACACACACACACACACACACACACTCAGTGGATAAAACTCCACAACAAAACCCCCAAGCCCAACCCAATTGTAGTGATAAGTATGTCCTTTAGAAGCACTGGAGTAACTACAGGAAGACATAGCTGTGGGTTGCAGAGTCTTTTAAAAGATTTTTTTTGGTAGGAGAGGAAAATATAACTTAGGCTAAAGAGGTAAATTTAGGCAAGAGTCTACTGAGCTTGGCAATGCATTTTATGGTATTAGATAATGCCTTATTCTGTGTGTATGCTTTTTTTTTTTTGTAATCTTTTGGCAAGGATAGACTCAGAGTTTGCTGTCAGATTTTAGAGCTAGCAGGGACCACTGAGACTGTTCATTTTCCATTCTCTCATTCTGCTGGTGGGGAAGCCGAGGTATTGACTTTTACATGGTTTACTTGATGTCTTGTTTTAATAGAGACCAGAACCTCTCTCTTACATTCTTTTCCAGATAGGTAAAAAATTATCCCATGTTTATAATCCCTCAAACACCTTTCAAGCATATTAAACTTTTTAAAGTTTTTTACAGTGTTGAGATAGTCACAGGACTATAAATTTAGAGACATTATCTATTATTCCTCTTATTTCCAATATGAAAATACTTCCAGCACTGTTAGGGTTTGAAGGATGCGTACTTTTTGCTGTTACGTCTGTGGTTACTTTTGCATAGAATTAGTTTATCTGCAACTATTTAGAAGCTGACAGTATTGCTCAGTTGAATTTGATAAACTTAAAATTTGAAGCCCACTTTTCTCCTGAGAAGCTGTTACTAGAACAGGCACTATAAAGGCTTTTCCTGTATCTGCAGTGTTGCATAAATGTTAATTTCTAAGAGTAAGGATAACACTGCCTTCTGAAAGAAAAGTTGAGATCTTTTCAATGAATTGTAAAGATTTCTCTATTCTTTGTAAGATTTTTGCCTACTTTTGATTATATTACTAACATAAAAATTTTCTGATTATGTATGCTATATATTATTCAGAATAAAAAGCTAGGTATTAGCTGGACAGTGGTGGCGCACACCTTTAATCCCAGCACTTGGGAGGCAGAGGCAGGCGGATTTCTGAGTTCGAGGCCAGCCTGGTCTACAGAGTGAGTTCCAGGACAGCCAGGGCTACACAGAGAAACCCTGTCTCAAAAAAACCAAAAAAAAAAAAAAAAAAAAAAAAAAAAAAAAAGACCCCAAAGGCTAGGTATTAATGAATTGTAATGTTGAAAATTAAAAGTACATTGTGATCTTATATTCTGAAAAAACTGATGTAAGTACATATATTTTTCTTCTTAAAATTTTCCTTATAAATATAATAGCTGATACTGAATCCTGGTGTAGATCCAGAAAAATTTCTTAAATTAACTCGATTTAAGAAATTTTATTTAAAATGTATATATTTAAGAAATTTACTCTAGAAACTTTAAAAGAACCTTTATATAAGTTATTTCTTAAAGTATGTATTTGTTGTTAATAACAGTGAGTTATACTATGCAACTTTCAAGTTTAATTTTATTTATTTACTTATTTATTTTGCTGAGCTGAGAATGCCACCCCAAGGCCTCATGTATGGTAGGCAGATGTTTCTTCCACTGAGCTACCCTCCCAGACATTGTTTTTTATTTTTAATTTGACAATTCATCTTAAAAGGTTTCCATGATTGTGCTTGTAGGTGACCCTTGTGTCTTTTTGCATTGCTGTTCAGGACTGTATTGAGTACATGGGCTGTTTAAATAGCTTCCTATTCTTGGGAATCTGGGTGGTTTCCTATATCTTCCATGAATAGCTCTAGAAATCACCTTTGTAATTCTTTATAGTACACATGTGTGCTTTCAGTAGAAAAGTTTATGGAAGAGACACTGATATGAAAATGTCAACTTTCCTTGATTTATACTTCCAATAGTATCCCTTCAATGTTTAGTGACATTAACACCTTTTTTCTGATTGTACAAGGCTGAGGACAGGGAGGTCACACAGTGCAAAGCTCTTAGGTGGAGGTCACCTCATTTTCTTACATTTCAGGTTCTTTCGGTTTTAGTGTTTTCCCAAAGAGGAGGAAGTAATGGATAACAGGCATAAAATTACTCTGCAGTTGAATGATCTGTTAATTAGCTTTTATAAAGCAAAACTTTTCTTTTTTCAACATTTTCTTCAAAGCATTATTCTAGGACATGTCATTAAGGAGTTGAGAGAAATCCAGTAAGGTTTGCAGAATGCCAAGGGAATGCATTTTGGCTCCTCTCTTTATATTGTTAGAGGTGCTTCTTGGCCATGAATTGATGATAGGATCTTTGGGCATGTAGAAAGTATCAGTAATTGATTCTCTCTCTCTCTCTCTCTCTCTCTCTCTCTCTCTCTCTCTCTCTCTCCTCTCTCTCCTCTCTCTTAGTGGTGTTTATGTGTATGTGGTGTGTGTGTGTGTGTGTGTGTGTAAAATGTGAAATGGGAGGAGTGGGAAGAACATTTCAGGGTTTTCTTGTGGAAAGCTTTTATTGACCATCATGAAGAAGTGATTAAGGGCAGGAGAGCTCAGTGGTTAGGAGCACATACTGCTCTTCCAGTGGACCTAAGTTCAGTTCCAAGTACCCACGTATTCACAGTCATCTGTAACTCCAGTTCCAGGGGCTCCAATGCCATTTCTACCACTTAGGGTACCAGGCACGCATACACATATGATGTATATATACATATACAGGCAAACCTGGTTACAGTAAAATTTTAAATCGGTAGCACCCGATCTGTTTTGTGGTATGGGGCCGCCAATTTCCTGACTAGGCAAGGCCTGAGGCCATGACTGGAGGCATGCGCTGCTGCTCAACTCTGACCGCAGCTCATGCCGGCCCAAAAGCACTGGCCCTGGCACCCACGAGACACCAGCGTGGGAGATGGCTCTGCCAATCTAACACGCTGTCTCCACAAGGTTGGGTTAAACCCAGACTATCCTGCCATCCACACGGTACCCGGTAGAAATGAGACTACTGTTTAAAGATTATCCAATAGCTTTATATATTTGGTAATGCTCAAATAATAAGATGCCCACACAATTGGAAATGTTAACCAATTAACTAACCTAGATATAAGTTGTTACCCAGGACTGCTCTCGATACATGCGTGGCTCTCCATGGCTCCTACATCTCTGTCCTCTTCCTAGCTCCTCCTCTTCCTCCTCTTCCTTCTCCTTCCGACTCCTGTCTCCGCCTACCTCTCATATAGCCCAATCGCTGAGCTTTATAGGAATGCAGTGGGAAGATATCCCACTACAAATCCTCTCATACACATAACATAAAAATAAATCTAAATGGAGTTGATTAATATTTTAATTTTGTTCAGCTCTAATTCTATTGAATATGTACGTGTTATTTCTCAAAATGAGAATCTTTGGTTTTGTTTGCGTGGTTTTTTTTTTTTTTTTTTTTTTGTCTTATATTTATTTGCTTGGCAGTGTATTATAATAAGTTTGAGAGAATATATTTACATATATGGATTTCCATATGTACATGACCTATATAGGTACATGTATATCCAATACTCTATAACTACACATATGTACATACATTCATAATACAGTGATTTATTAAATTTTAAAATATATTATTTGAAAATCACTTAACAGAAAACTTTTTGTGTTTTCTGCATATTTCTTACCAAATATTTCTTCTTGCCTTTTTTTTTTGAGACAGGACTTCATGTGAGCCCAGGCTAGCTTCAAACATGCTATATAATTAAGGCTGACCTTGAACCCCTGATTCTTTTGTATTTACCTCAAAAGTGCTGGGTTTGCAGGTGGGCACTGCCATGCCAGGCTTTGACTTTTTAAAATCTGTGTATATATATATGAGGGTGCAAGTGTACATATGTGCTTGTCTGTGGAGGCCAGAGGACAACCTTGGATGTGACCTTTAGCAATGCCAACCTTCTCCTTTGAGACAGGTCTGTCATTGGCCTGCAGCTCACAGGCCAGCCAGTGAGCCTCAGGATCCACCTATCTCTGCCTCCCAGGTACTTGGATTAGAAGTGTGTGCTAACATCCCTGGCGTTTCTCTGTGTGTCTTCCAACCCATGTCCTCATGCTCTTTACCTACTGAACCATCTTCCTAGCTTCTGATTTTCTTTATGAAAAAATTTTAATAAAAATTTCTTAGATGTGGACTTTATGATCTGCATATATACTTGTTTTGTATTGTACAAAATAATACATCTAATGTATTATTTTTGATTATTATCTATTCTATAACACTAGCATTCTTGATATGTTGAATATTTTAAATCTCTCTATATATGTTACAAGATATTTGCATTTTTGTTTTATTTTAAAGTCATGATATAGTAATTTAAATGCTTATGAGAAATCTGACAATAGAATTTTTATTAATCTTTGTTTGCCTAAGTATTTGATATTTACCTATTTAATGTAATAAACACCTCAGCCAGTTTGTGGTGGCCATATCTATAATCTGGCACAGGAGATTCTAGGGCAAGATAATTGCTGCAGATTTGAGGCCAGCCTGGGCTACATAGTGGGCTTACCTGGGCCACGATGTGAGGCCCACTGCCAATCTCCTTCCTACCTTAACCCAGAAATCTGAAATCAAAGCCCAAATTCAATTGGTAATATTTGTTTCTCCTCAGCTAGATGAGGTTTCCTCTGAAGCTGCTCCTTGGACATTTGACTGCCTCGGACTTGGCATGGCCTTTTTGAAAACTTGCTTTGGATAGTAAGAATCAGCTTCTAGCAGTTGAGAAGTGGTTAAGCTGGCCTATCCTTTTTTCCCCTTAACGTAATCCTCCCTGTTGACTAGTTTTAGGATTGGATTGTCACTAAGGAGTGGTCATTCCTTCACAGTGAATCATAAACTGATTAGGGTTGGCAGTGTTTGCTGACTCAGCCTGCCTGGCTCCTCCCGCTGTCCTCCAGCCCCTGTCTGGCTGAGTCAGCTCTCACCTAGACTTTCTTCCTAAACTTGCATCTTTACTGCTGACCTTTGGCATCCTGGGCTCTCTTTTCCAGTTCTTCCTTATAGTTCTGCATGTAAATCCTGATATCAAGCTAAACTACAGAGACCTGGAAGTGGTAATGTATACCGTAATCCTAGCATTGAAGACCGAGGTGGGAGGAGCTACAGTTCAAGAGGAGACTGGCTTCATAGCAAGACTCTATCTCAAAGTATATACACTACAATGCAATGCAGTCCAATACAGTGGACACAGCACTACATGATGCAGTGCAACCCAAGTAATGACCTCACATCTTAATCTCCTGTCAGAGTTCCTCCTATGAGGAGAGTCATAGAAATGTTTGTCGTTCACCGTCTGTTGCAGTATCTTATTGCATAGGTAATTATATGTAGTTTTTGTCTTGCTTCTGGTTTGCTTTCCTTCTCCTCATCTCCCACTTCCATATCAAGGTCGTTTTAATTTGCTAAAGTGTATCTTTGCTCCTGTTTCTAGTCATGGCCCTTATTGCCCACTGGGTAGTGACTCAGTGCAAGGTGTGAAGGCTTGTTTGACAGTCAACTTCCTTAGGCAACCCCAGGGTGTCCGGACTCATCCTGGGTGTGTCTGTGAGACTGTTATTTCCGAGTTGGTAGGTTTAGTAATGTAGATTGCTCTCCTTAATGTGGGTGGGGTCAGTCACTTACTGAAAGTCAACCAGAGGTTGAGGCAGCAGGAGCTTGTTCTCTCTTCCTGTGGTGCCTGGGGATTATTACTTGAGTCTTCCTTCCCTGACTGTTGAGTTAGGTTTTAGGTCTTCTGCTTTAAGGTTTAAGCCCAAATGAGACTTACTGCTTTTCTTATATTCCAACTTTACAACAGCACACCTTGGGACTTCTTCATCTATAATCACATGTATTAATTCCTAATAATAAATCTGTTTATAAGGCTCTCCCTCTTTCCATCCCTCCCTTCCTCCTTCCCTCTCTTTCTGTCTCTCTCCCTCTTCATCTCCATCATCTCCATCTCTCCCATCTCCATTTTTATCTCCAACATTTCCATCTTCTATCTTCCCAATCTCTCTTCCATCATCTCCACCCCCTACCTCCATCTCCATCATCTTCATCTTCCATTTCCCTTTCTCCATTTCCATGTCACGTATCTCCATCTGCATCATCACCATCATCTCCATCATCTCTATCTTCCAACTCCCTTTCTCCATCTCTGTCATCTCCAGCAGCCCCATCTCCATCATCCTCAACTGTCATCTCTTCTCCTGGATGTATTTCTTTAACCCTCCTGACTGGTTAGGGCTTCTGTGACCTGATGCCTGTGCAGATGCTCTGTTGGAGTCTGCTTGTCTGTTCTTCATTCCTGAACTCACTATATGTCTTTTCCTCCTCCCTCCTCTTCTAGGCTCAGTCTTTCCTCTTTCCAGGTATGTCAGGAACGCACCCTGTTCCCCATTCATTCTTGCTTGGCTGTCTCCCTGAGGCCATGCCATGCATCTCAGTTCTCTGATGACATCTTAGGAACCTGGGCATTTGATGACCATGTATCTTTGAAATGTTTGTCCCTTTCTCCAGCTGAAGTATAAACTCTTTAAGGACTGAGACCAAGTTATATACTCAATATTGATTGATGTTGGTCATAGGTGCTGCAGTAGAGAGAAAGAAGCTCACCAAGATTCTAAACCTTCATTTCTTGAAGGAGCAGAGGGGTTCAGCCTTCTTGGAAAAGACTGGCACCTAGCTAGCTCACCCCAGTTACTTTATTTAAACATTATACAAGGTTAATCGAGGCTGGGAATGATTCCAGCTATAAAGTTATCTTGCTCTTGCTGCCTGTGAGAACAGAGAACCCACACAAACGTCAGTCCCTTTTGACCATGGCTAGCCATAATCAGAACTAAGAACTCCAGGTTTCCTATGAATGTCTTAGGACCAAGGGCGGTGCAGCTGCAGGTTCTTATGTAGCAGATTCTCTAGACAGACAACATTTCCCAAGGTTCAAACGGTCTCATAACAATTTCTCAGCCTGTACCCAAACATACTAGAGGCTTTGCTCAAACATGTCACTCAAAGCCAGACACAAAGGCTTTACTGCACATTTCAGTACAGCACACAAATCCTCCCTGCTCTGGGCCTGCCATTTTTCTGCTTAAGAGATGGCCAGTTTGTATTTACCTACTAAGATTTTTTTCTAAGTATTGAGGGAAGAAAAGGTAAATGAAGGGCTTGCATGACCCCTTTGCCCTTCCGATCTTGAGACCATGGTAGAAATGTCTAATCATTCCGGAAGGGACCCAACCTCTTCCCTGTGCAGTGCTCTATGGAGCATCTGCCAGTTCTTTGATGTTGTTTCTAGAAAGGACCTTATATATCATTGTTGACTTAGAGACAACCTTTATTAAGGGAAAACAAATTGAGTAGTGTTTAAAGTCCTGTTGAGGGGCCTGAAAGATGATAGGTAAGATGCTTACTGTTTTCACAGAGGACACAGGTTCAGTCCCTGGCAGCCATGGAACTGCAGCTACAGGGGAATCTGGCCTCTGGCTCCCAAGGGTGCTGGCACTTGTATGTACCCCCTCCCACATATACATAATTGAAAATGCAGTAAATCTTTGAAGTTCTGTTGAGTCTGTCTTTAGTCCCATAGGCTTCCCTTGTATCTCTTATAATTCTCTTTGCTCTGCTTCTACCCGAGTGTTTCTCTATTTTCCTAAATATTAAATGACACTTCAGGCTAGTAATTTTGAACAAATGTGAAGATGGAATATGGAAATTGAATGTATGTTCCTAGGAAGTTTGTATATGTCTAATTTTATGACAATTCTATTCCAGCACAGTGTGATATTCATTATTTCTCCTACAGTGGGATGTAGTTTTAGAGAATCACCATTGGAAATTTGATCTCATTCTTATCTTTGGCTGGTATTTAAGTTCAGAATATTGCTCAGCCTCTGTGCTTTTAATCTCTGTTGCTCTGTTCGCCTGTGCTCATTTTAAACCTAGCATAGTTGGCTTAGTTATTATCTTTTGTTTATTGAGTCTCTCTAAATAAGAATTAAATTTCTGTCCTCTATAAAGGGCAGATATCACTCTATATTAGCTTTGGCTAAGCTGGTTTATATCTCAAGTCATAGACCAGTGGCCCAGCACTCAGGAAATGCTTATTAATTGAATGAGGGGGGAGTTGCTGGCTGGAGGCCCTTAACCTTTGAACATCTTTGTGGCTTGAGCTTTCTGTTGCAGCCTCTGAAATCATTTTCTTTTTTCTTCTTGCTGCTCAAAACTCATTACAGTTTGAATGTGAAATATCTGAGCAGATGACTGTGTTGAAGTGCTGGCCCCGTCTCAGGCTTCTATTTTGGGAGGTGGTAGAAACTTTAAGACATGAAGAAGCAGGTCACAAGAGGTACCCAGAGGTCATACCTGGTCCTTGGACCTTGACCTTTCCTGTTTCAATCTCTTCTTTCTAATTATCATGAGGGGATGAAGTTCCTCTGTCATGTAGCTCCTGCTACCATTAGGTTGTGACCAAACTCATGAACCGAGACACCACAAACCCAAACATTTGAAACAATGAGTCAACTAACCTTCCTCCCTTGAGCTGTTTATGTTAGGTAATTTGTCACAGTGATGAGTAAAGCTAGCACATCCCTTCTCTCTAGACTTAGTTTGTATGTATGTGCATGCATGTGTGCATGGGTGTCCATCCGGCCTGCTTCTCAGGTCTTTATCTTAGTAATAGCCATACTGAGAACCAAAGTTATTTTACATTTTCCTAGAAGTTTACATAGTACTTTCACATATATGATCTTACCTGAGGTATTTATTGAGTCTGCAGTGGTGATTATATTCTTTATATGGCCTGCCTGTGATCAGAGCCTTCAAGTTAGCAGACCCTTTTGCCATCGGGGGATTCCTCTATCATTGAATCTGTTTGATGCTTGGGCTCTGCTGTAAGCAAATCAATGCAGGAGTGTGCCTCTTTGACATTTTCTGGCCTCGTAGGAGCAGTCATCAACTCCCTCTGAGAGTGTGATGTATGACATTGGCTTTATGGTAGGAAGGTCTTCAAGTAAAGTGAGGAAAATGAGAAAGAAAGGGAAGAAAGACCACTGACAGACATTTAGGGATGCTTTGTAATGGCAGTCCCTTAGCTCATTGTTCCACAAGTCACTTTGTTACCATGAGCTCCCTGCTGCCCTACTGAGCAATGATGGGAACTACAGGCCAGGATCTGAAGAGGCCATGTGAGCGGAAGGAGAAGACTGAATGGGGATGAGAACTAGTGACTTTCAGATTCTTTGCCAATAAATTGTCTTCCCTGACGTCCTTGCCCTTCTTGGTTTTCCTCTGAAGGGGAAGCTATTTTCTTCCTAAAGGCTTCCTCTTCTTGCCTCCAAGCCATGGGAGTGCTCAATAACGATTAGTGTGTACAGATGACACAGGGGTATTCCTCTGAGCAAGTGGAGAGCTGTAGGCGTGTCGTACATTGACAGGTGCTCACAAATCTCTTTTTGCCGTTTTGAAATATCACTGCCAGGGGAGTTGTATACAACTTGTTCTGACAGTGATCTTAAATATTCATTCCTTTTAGCCATTACTTTAAGAGAAGTGCCAGCATTTAGTCTTCAGGTTGCCAGCAGCAATTTTGAAGAAATTGTATTATAACTTTTTCAAGAGACCTATTTTCACATAGCTCATTTATTTATGCATCAGCTTATTAATATTTTTTTAATGATGGAAGAACATATACTTCTTGCAAGTGTAAATCAACTTGCTAGGTGGTTGTCTTTGACTAGTTATGCCTTCTGTTAAGTTAATTAACAGTAGTGTGTGAGGCCATTTGAGTGTAATGGAAAGAGGATGCAGTTTGAATGTGAATATGATTCAAATCCTTGACCTTTTTATTAATTAGTGCACCATCTACTAATTAGTAAATAGATAAGGTTTTTGTTTGTTTGTTTGTTTGTTTATTTGAGACAGGATTTCTCTGTATAGCCTTGGCTGTCCTGGAACTCACTCTGTAGATCAGGCTGGCCTCGAACTCAGAAATCTGCCTGCCTCTGCCTCCCAAGTGCTGGGATTAAAGGCGTGCGCTACCACTGCCCAAGTTTTTTTTTTTTTCTTATTCATCTACAAAATGGAGATGATCTATAAAATGCAATGGCATGTATCTGTAATCTTAATTATTATAGGCTGAGGCAGGAGGATCATGAATAGAGTCCTTACCTAGCATGGACAAGGTACAAAGTTGGAACCCCAGCACCACAAAAGGGGCATGGAGAAAGGAGGTAATAATGCCAGCTTAGGAAGTTTCTATGGGGTTTAAATAACATAGCATATGTATGTATATGTAAATGCTCAATTACATACAGAGGAATGATTAATACATGCTATTGCTACTTATGTGCTAAAGATCTGTCTAGCACTTTTCCAAGGACTCTGACTATCTGAACACTTTTCCAAGTGGTTCAATAGATGAATAAACTATGTCTGCAGAGCTATAAAAGATGGTGACAAATTCATATCTAACACACAGGAAACCAGACAAAAGAAACTGGAAAGATGGTCACAGTCTTCAGGCTCATTGTGAGGGCTATATTAGGACTCCTGTCATCTCGTGTTGTTGACGGGCAGTCATTGGTTCATAGGACAAAAGTGTGGGAGAGGTGAGGTGGGTCTCATAAACCTAAGCTGGACAGTTCTGTACTGCATATATTTTCTCAGAGAAACCCAAGCCGTCGCACGGTCCTGTACTACATATACTCTCTGCCTCGCATCTCTACCCCTCTTCACATTTGCTTTCTTCAGATGGCTCAGGATATGGCTATAGGAAGCCAGAAATCACCCAGGAAAAAGACTCGACCTTCTGAATTCTCAATCATCTCAGGAATGGTTCTCGTTCCCCTTGCTTTAGTGTTAACTCCTGTCCTGTGCTCAGGGGCAGAGATTACCCCAGTAATGTCAGACTTGTCTAGAAATTCTAATGGGCCAGAGTAGAGGAGCTGGATTTGAAAAGAAAGATTGTTCAATCTCAGGAGAAAAGAGGGAAGTTGGACAGCGAGAGCCCAAGGCCTATTTGCTCCTGAAGGGGGAAATGGTGCTTGAGCTATTTTCTAGGGGAGAGTGGATGTAGGATGTAGAGGATGAAGACTGCCGAGCCAAGGGTGCAGAAGAAGGTGGCTTTGTTAGTCAAACAGGACAAGGTAGGAACAGAGTGGATGATTTCAAGTGTTTGGTTGAAGAGTTCCCCGAAACATGATAGGATACAAACCCAGAGACTGTTAATGGATCATCATAATCATACTGGATCCAGGCTTTTATTGTTTAATATAGGTTTTATGTTACAGGTCAACTAATTAAAATATTATCCAAAGGGTTATATCAAAAGTATGTTGAGAAGTTGTGCTCACTGACTGTAAATGAAGTCGTTTTAGTAAGGAAGAGGCAGATATACGTCTTGGAACTATCTTAGATGCTAAATACTGTGAAGCTGTAGACCAGGTGCCATCTTCCCTTCTTGGTAAACAAGCAAACAAACAATACAAAATAAATAACAGAAACCTCTAGCTGGGTGTGGTGGCTCATTTGGGAAGCTGAGGCAAGAGGATTGCTATAAATTTTAGACCACTCTGGGCTACCGCATAAGACCTTATCCAATAAAAAAAAAAAAAAAAAAAAAAAAAAAGACATGCAAAACAAAACCCAAACCAACCACCCCCCAAACCTCAAACCTCCTAAACAAAAGAAAAACCCAACACCCTATTCCAGAGGCACCAAAAAGAGATGAGTCAGATACAATCCTGCTTTGAAAGGAGTTCCGTCATATAAATGTAAAACGACAGATAGGTGTAATCATTAGCACCTTGTTACCTCTAATGAAATAGCAGGTCTGGGGATGACCATCAGCTGCTGAGGTCATTAAGCCCCCAAACTCACTCCCCAGCAGCCCTCTTCCTCCTCCCAACCTAGGGAAGCAATTAGGCCAGTGGCTCCTGGGGAACCCTGTATGTGATGTCGGGTAAAAGCCTTGGGTCCACTGATCAATCTTATCATACAAACAGAGAAGGAACTGAGCATGACGTGCTTCCTGATTTAATAGGAAATAGAGGTGCCTGTGGAGTTTCTTGATAAAGAACTCAAAATGATTCTGACCAAGACTTTTAAACTCATTTTTTTTTTTAAGAACAGGAAAAAAAAAAAAAAAAAGGATCATGATAAACAATCTAGAGATTTAAAGTTTAAACTTAAAAACAATCTTTATGTTATATGTCTGAGTGCTTTATCTGCATGTATGTCTGTGCAATATGTGTGTGCTTGGTCCTTCAGGGAACAGAAAAGGATGTCAGATCCCCAAGAACTGGTTATGGATGGTTGGTTGTGAGCTATCATGTGGATTCTGGGAACTGAACCCAAGTGGTTAACAAGTGCTCTTAACCACTTAGCCATCTCTCCAGCCCCAAGAGATTTAATTCCTTAAATAAGAATGTGGAAGTCTCGTTAGACACATTACTCAGTTTGTTTTATCAGTGGCCAGAAGGAGGAAAGAGGAAGTATTATTAGATAGGAGATATAGCAGCTGTGTTTGGCTGTTGGTTTGAAAAGAGTAAGTTTGTATGAAGTTGTAAAAATAAAATTATGAGGCAATTTGGAAAATACAAGCTCTGACTAGATTGCAGATAAATTAGTGGACTATATATATTATCTAGGGAATGATAACAGCATTATGAAATGGAATTATAGAAAGTTGCCTTTATTTTGGGTACTGGATATTGAATATTTGCTTTAAAACCATCTAATAAGGTTGAGAAGTGTGGAGGAAGATTATCCTGGACCAAGAAAGGATAGATAGCACTGTTAGCTTGGGAGCTAGGTGGTGGTCTTCACTACACTAGTCTGTAGTTTGTGTGTGCCTCATTTCTTCTGTTTATAAAGGACAGGTATGAGGATTCTAATAACGTTGTTAATCCTCCCAGTTCTTGGTAGATTTTTGGAAGTACTTTGTGTGTGTATGTGCATGTGTGCATGTGTGCATACCCTTCTAAAAAGTAAACGATTAATAAAAATCTCTTCACTTCGAGTTCAGAAATTATAAATGACCTAGGGTTTAGCTAATCTCCATTTTTCTTCTTCTAAATTTCTTAAAAAGTGGTGTATATACAACATGGCATGGTTATATTTGAACCCTGTTGAAATATCCTTGTTCAGTGTATAAATTTTGAGAACACTTTTATTTTAGGAGGTGACATGTATTTCAGCTGTTTTAATTCGATCATGAGATGTCCAGGCAAACCTTACCTTGGCGTAGCTAGCATGTCCCCCGGGGCAGCTCAGCAGTGGTTCATGTTTTCTGTAAATTAGTCTTCGGTGTAGGTCCACAGTGACAAAAGCATTGAGATTTTAAGCCCTAGTCTCAGTCTAGTTAACTGGTTTTTGTCAAAATCAAAACTGCTAAGAATTTTGTAATTTTCCTTCCTCACTCCTGTTGGAAAGATTTCAAGGTAGGATTTGAATATAATCACACTGCATAGAGTACAGCTTTCTCCAAGAGTGATTGTGGCAGATCAGAAGTATAGTGGGGCTTTAGAAAAATATCACTGCATGATTAATGCAGGCTTACGCAGACATGTTATAAATCATGATAATGGGCCAGATGGTATGGCTAACGCTAACTTATTTCACACATGCTTTAGTGCCTTAGTGGGGTTTTTTTTGAATGGGTGGGAGGGAACAGAAATTCATATGTATTTAAATTTCTTTAAGTAATGCCTAGGTTGAGACTTAGATTACCAAAAGCAACATGTTTAAAAGTGCATTTTGCCTTTAGAAGTCATTTATATCTGGAACCTGCGCGATGAAGAGAGTGTTTGTGACCGTCGGGACCACCAGTTTTGACGACCTCGTCGCTCGTGTGGTTGCCAACGATAGCATTCAGATATTCAAGAGTCTGGGTTACAACCAACTGGTCCTCCAAATTGGTAGAGGCACTGTGGTGCCTGAACCATTCAGGACTGAGTCATTCACTCTGGATGTTTACAGGTATAAGGATTCTTTGAAAGAAGACCTTCAGCAAGCCGATCTTGTTATTAGCCACGCAGGTGCAGGAAGCTGTTTGGAGAGTCTGGGAAAAGGCAAGCCACTTGTGGTAGTTGTAAATGAAAAGTTAATGAACAATCATCAATTTGAACTGGCAAAGCAGTTGCACAAAGAAGGCCATCTCTTCTACTGTACCTGCAGCACGCTGCCTGGGCTGTTACAGTCAATGGATTTATCAATGCTGAAATGTTATCCTCCTGGCCAGCCAGAAAAATTTTCTGTGTTTTTGGATAAAGTTGTTGGATTACAAAAATAAACTCTCAAAACTTTAAAATACCCCTAAGCCCAGTTCATGGAATATGATTAAATCAAAATAAATTGATGACATGTATTTGTAGAACAATATAAATCAATATATTTACTATAAAAATATTAGAAGGGATTTTGTGGCATAAACATTCCCGATTGGGTCTAGATCCTAATTTTAGTAGAATGTTTGAGGTTTCCCTAACTTTGAATATGTAGCCTTCCCAGTTTTGTCCTAAAATTTCAAAAAACAAAAGCTGAGCAGTGGTTGTGCATACTTTTAATTCCAGCCCTTGGGAGCCAGAAGCAGGTGTATCTCTGTGAGTTCGAGGCCAGCCTGGTTTACATAGTGAGTTTCAGGACAGCCAGGGCTATCCAGAGAAACCCTGTCTCCAAAAACCAAAACAAAACCACCAAACCAAAAAAATTCAAAAATGTTAATAAGAATCAAATATTAGATGTTATTTTGAATAAAAAAATGCTAGCCATGTAACATTTTGGTGAGAAAATCAGCATTTGTAAAATGGATCATAGTCTTAAGAGACAGCATTTTTGTATTAAGCAGAAAAAATGAGTTTACTTTGTAGAAGCTAATAGTTAATTTGAAAAAGATCAAAGTATTTGATGGAGTAACTACTTTTATCCTGAAGAACAAAATATATATGTTCACCTTTTGAACTTCTGATCCTTTAAGTGCTGGGATTACAGGCACACGCCACCATTCCTGGTAATATTTGTTCCTCTAAAACAGAGAAAGGCTGGGGAAATTGTTCAGTACTTGCTGTGTAAGTGTGAGGACCTGAGTTTGCATCTTCAGGATCAATGTTAGTCAGGCATGACAGTGTGTATTTAAAATCCCTGCACCTATGATGATATTGGTAGATGTAGACGAATCCCTGGAAGACATTGAACTAAGCAGCCATTATTCACAACTGAATGATAAAAAGAGACCTGTTACCAAGCAAGGTAAAAAGTAAGGATAGAGCCTGGGGTTTTCCTCTCACTTCCACCAGCTCAGCACAGGACACGTGCCTACATTCACATGGGTACATACAGATATGTAGGTAGAATGTGATAATCTTAACAATGCCTTCAAGAATAGAGAACAAATCCAAAAACATAACAGTAAAAACAAAAAAAGAAATCATTGACTTACTATGGTCTTATGTGCTTTTCTTGGTAATTTTCATATTGAATTTCTTTCAAATCAAAAACTGCATTTTGTGGGTGTTATAACTGTGATTGGAAAATCTCAACATTAGAGATTTTGTTTTGTTTTTGTTCCCAGAATTAGAATGTAGATGGTCTATTTGCCATTCATGTGAGATCAGTAACAGTCCCGTTGTTTCTCTTTGTTCTTGTTGAGCTGCTGTACACATTGCTTTGTATGAGTTTATGCAGTCTTAAGAAAGACATTCTGAGTGGGCCAAAGTTTAAATATAAGATCTAAAGGATGGGGACAGGGGATAAGGGAAGTCAGTTAGCTAGCATGGTGGGGCTTGCCCTTGAGGATATGTTGAAGTCCTCATACAAATACCAGCACAGTGGACCTGTAGGTATCACTGCACCTTGTGTGCATGTAAACTATCCATACTATGGACCTCAACTGTCTCAGAAGTAGCAGTACTCCATAAGAATTGTCATCAAGCACCACCTCCACCATTTCAACTCACTTTGCCCTTCCCCTCTTTTGTGTAGCTGGTGCAGGTTCAATGTAAACAGTTTATGCTTTCCTCCTTCCAGTTCTGATTATAAAGTGACTCCTAACTTTCAGATCTGCTGCACTTGTTTCCAATTGCTATCTTGTCTCACTCCTGTTAACTCAATAAATTCCTTAATTTCAGAGATACCTTTGTCTAAAGAGTCTTGGTTTAAACTCTGTATGGTTGACTACATTTTGAACTTACTATGTTCTGTCAAAGGATAAAGTTGCAATAATTTCAGTTAATGATATTAATTGGATTTCTCTTTATCTAATTAGTTAATTAATTAGCGACAGGGCTTGCTATGTAGCCCAGGCTAGACTTTAACTCAAAATCTTTTCATGTCAGCTTTTTAAGTTCTGGGACTACATGAATGTATAAAGTGTGTGATTATATCAGGATAGTTAGCATTTTCATGTTAAACTTTTCTCAACCATGTTTTTTTGTAAGGAAGTCTTTGAACTCTTTTTTAGTTCCTTATAAAACATATAATAAGTTGTAAACTCTAGCTACCATGCATTGCTATAGACGTCTACTTATTCCTCGTATCCAACTATATTTTGGTACCAGATATGTCTCTATCCAGTTGCCCCTGCCCTTCCTGTTCTTTGATAATCACAATTCTACTGTCTTTTGTGAGATCAACCCTTTCTTCCTTCCTTCCTTCCTTCCTTCCTTCTCTTCCTTCCTTCCTTCCTTCCTTCCTTCCTTCCTTCTTTCCTTCCTTGGCTTTCCCATATGAATGAGTGCATGTGATATTTATCATCCTTGAATCAGCTTTATCTTCAACTCTAGAACTGAGCAACTCATCATCCTTTATTCTATAAAATAGAATGTGTTTGATTGTTCAGGGAAGGGAGATTGGTTTCAGAGAAGAAAAGAACTTAACAAAAGCGGGAACAGAATAAAGGCGACTGTTCATGTCAAGGTTTCCTTCCCTGAAGCAGAAACAGAGCAGAGAACTGGTCAGTTAGCACCAGTTATTGCAGGTTCCTTCTTTTGCCTAAGGATTAAAACCAAAGGAAATTCATTATCATACCATTTGAAACTGGCCCATTTGGGAGATTAGAGTGTTAATCTCTAATCCTGTTTTGTTGGATGGTCAAACAGCCCTGGCCAAGCTTAGTGACTGAGAGCTACAATCTAAGTGACTCCATTTTGGTTTTTAGCTTAGTCTGTACAGGAGCTTAATTCAAAATAATGACTTCCTGTAATTTTTACTTAACAATCATTGCTGACTCTGTGACCCAGACTTACAGAGAAGCTGGATCTATGGGAAAGCTGCATTTTCTGGAGGGTGTAAACTGGAGATGGCATATCAAAGGAATAGAGATATAACAAAGAGTTTTCCCTGTGGGTCAAGGCTTAGACCTAAATCTTTGCAGGCTTTGTGAGCATTGTAGTTGCTTACTAAACAGTTTATTATGAAACTTGGTGGTGATTATTAGATCTCAGCTGTGCCATCGTTTCAGAATTATAAAAATCACCCAGTTTATGGACCCAGCAATAAAAGAGAAATGAAGTATGGAAACAGAGCGGTTCCCTTTTGCTTGATTTGTTTTGCATTTTTAATAAATGCTTTTGTGCATGGAAGAAGTACTTATTCTGTAATATTTCTGAAGGTGTGCATTGTTTTATTATCAAGTACAGCACAATTTCTCAGCCACTCATATGTTTACATAAAGTGAGATGCTAAGTTTTATTATTTTTATGTCTTTATTTGCCATCTAAAATATGATACAGAAATACCATAAATATGATGTAGAATGCTGATTGAAAAACTGACCTTAAAGTTTGTATGATTTTACTGTTTGGTTTTCAGTTGACCAAGACACTGTTTGGCAAGTTCAAAGGGTTACCTTTAAGTGTCGAATATGGAATATTTCATACTTTTTTTTTTTTTAAATCAATTTCATGTGCTTAGAGGCTCTCAAGTCTGTTCATTTCTGTCTGTCTTTCCTGCTCTCTCTGGTTGTTATGGTAACCTTTTCACTGGTCTCTTCCCATCTGATCTTCACCTTTAGTGGTAGAACCCAGCTGGCAGTATGGATCTCACGACGTTGCTTTCCCTGCTTTCCACTGGAGTTTGGTTGGAGATTCTCTTTGCTTAATGTTTGCAAACCTCCATGATTATCTTCCCGGCTTCATCTCATACTACTCTGTCAGTAACGCTCAACGCTTAAAGATTGCCTGTCTCTCAGCCCTTCTAATATATCATGCTGAGCCTGGGTATATGCTGCCATTCTGCATGGAGTAGCATCTTTCTCTGCCCAACTCTTCACATGCATCTTCTCCTCAGTTCTGTGTGTCTAGTTAACTTCGATTTAGCTCCAGCTCAACTTTATTTCTTTACCCTATAATAATTGGATCTTATTGCTCTAGGCTTTTGCTTCACCATGTATCTTTTTTCACTGGTTATAATTTATATTTCTGTGTAAATTGGTTTTGTTATCTGACTACAAACTTCATGAGGGCAGATGGTGTCCTGTGTTTGCTTGCTATTACTAAATCTTTAGCGCTTACCACATATTAACGTCTCATGAGTGTGTGACATGAGAGAATGAATTGGATTTGGCTGACATCCAGTTGATTAATTACACACACAGTATCATAGATGCCATAAAAAGAGAAATGGGCTTTCAAGAAAATAATGAAGTTGTCTACTCATTCCACATCTGTAATTCTTTGAAGTGGGTTTTGGAACATTTCTGGATGATAATCTTGAAGATGCCTGAATCTGCAGATGCTCAGGCCCTTACATGAAATGACGCAGGATTTGCATATAATGTCTGCACATGCTCCTACATATGCTAAATCACCTCTGGATTATTTATAACATCTAAATCAATGTACACTATGTAAGTAGTTGTATTGTTCAGGGAAGGGGTGGGAAGGACATCTATATATGTTCTGAATATTTTTTTCCTCAAATACTTTCACTATGTGGTTAGTAGATTCAAATCCCTCAGACACAGAGGACCAAATGTGGTTTACAAACTACTTAAAAAGCATAAAAGCTTTTGAAAAAACATGCTTTTGATAAAAAATAATATCCATGTTGGAGATCCTCCTTATTTCTGAAAGCATGTCTAGCCTACAGACATCAAATTCCACATTCAAAGGACCAGATTTGCTACAGTTGAAAATTTAAAAGAATGTTTTATACATGGAGGCAGTCCTATAAGAGTTGTATCTAAAATGTTTGGAGCATTGGTGGGCATTTTTGTAATAAAGATGTAGTCTTTGAAGAGACTAATTCTCTTATGGACATGTGGTTTTAAAATGTAATGTAATTTAAGTTTTGTTTTTGTTAAAGTCTTTCACAGAATCATTCTTCATGCAGAAGGAGATTTCAGTTTTGCTGCTGGCCATGAGGTGGAGGATGTGTGTTTTATTTAAGTTATTCTCTTCGTCTTAGTACTTTTTGTTCTTCATGGGCAAATAAATCTTGCAGACTTTTTTTTTTTTTAAACTAGAAAGGCTTGCAATGGGGGTTCGAGTTAATTATAAAGAAGTTTAAATCTCACAGATGTTGAATTCTATGTTCCGGACAATTTCCTCTTAGTGTGAACAAGTATAGAACATATGCCTAATTCTTTAGTTGAAAAGAATTGGGGATTCTTGTCAAATTGTATTATTTGAGATTATTTATTCAGTCCTTCTGTTGACTTAGCCATATGCACTTCACCTCTATTATACAATGCACTACCCTTTACCATCTGATTTTAGGGAGAAAGTTACTATGCATCCTTCTTTTCTCCAGTAGCTTAAATTACTGCTGCTTTTAAAGCAGGAGTAACTGTCTTAAATAACACATACTCATTTTTTTTTGCATTTTAACCCTTGGGTACCTGTAAAAGCAACCATTGGAGATTATCTTCAAGTGGGTATTTGCCCTGGCTCCATGCAGGTCACTGCCAGGCTATTGTCTCTGCTACGCAAGCCCTTTGAGAAAATGAACTCCCATCAACACAATGTAGATGCTTTCACTGGAACAGGCAGCCGAGAAAGCTGCCATTTGGGTGGGAAGCCTTAGTTCTCTGTCCAGGAACAAACATTCTTTTGACCTTTCCTTCTGGTGTCCTTGTTTGCACCTGAGCCACGGAAGCTCAGTGTGCATTTGCTCTTTGTTTCCCTTTGCACTTGCCGATAAAAGCTTACATATTCCCGCTGCTTTGGTTTTGACATTATTTCCTTCTGCAAATATATTCTTTGTGCCTAGCAATAATGTCAAGATTTGTGAGAGCATTTCTGCTCTTTTGAATGTGGTCTGTTGAAGAATGGTCCTTTGCCAAATACCAGCGCAAGCAGGTTATTATGCTTTAGTCAATAAGGCTGGTGAGAGAAATCCAGGAGGTGTTGAGAGGACTTGCTTTGTTCTTTGCTTGTCTGTGTGAATTTCAGCAAGCTCTTCTGTAGTTAAGTTGCCACCTTCTAGTGCCCAGCTGACCTTCATCTGTGTGAGCCCTGGTCAGACATCCCTGCTTCCAAATGGAATTGTCCCTAGAGGGATTTGAATGATGTCACATGCATTTTTGACCGAGATGCACTTACATTTTGGTTTAGTCCTTTTATATTGTTTTTTTTTTTTTTTTTAAATCTTCTGTTCTTAAGCTGGAGTCATGTTATTATGTAATGTATTTGAGAGGCAAATACATACCTCTTACCTGATTGCCCCTCTATTTCCTGCGTGGGACATTAAAAGAAAGAGAATTACTTTTTTTGGTGACATAGTGACATCTAGGGAAATTATTTTGTGTTGGCTCCAGGAAGTCTCAAGAATGATGGCAGTAATGTGCTGAAGTCACTTGTGTCCATGAGATGAGTACTGAGTGCTATGAGGTCACGAGAAGTTAATGGAGAATTAATGCTTTGTAAACATAATTCCCTCCTGCTTCAAATAATGACCTGCTCAAGTTCAGACAGTGTATTCTACAATCATTCAGACATGAATTGGACAATTTAAAACTGGTTAAAAAAAAAAAGGAAGGGAGGGATAAAGGGTGTGAGTCTGGCCGTTTGGCTGTGAAAGTTAATCCACTGCTTTGCGTGACAGGTTTGCTAGTCTTTTAGGGAGGAAGCTGAGGTGGAAAGACTTTAACCAATGGCAGAGCTGGCCTCTGAACCCTGACCTCTGACCTCACAGCTAGTGACCCACAATACTCTGCAAGGCCACCTTTCCTCTGGCAGGGAGGTGTTATGTTCCCTAAGAAATAAGACAGAATCATGGGCTGGCCATGGAGCCCAGGAGAGAGCTAGCTTTTCATCTTCAGCACTACAACAGAAAAACAGAATATTTACTGAAAAGAGAAGACAGATTCAGGTTTAGAAGATAAAAATAAGTACTTGAGCTTTGGTCGAATCAACATGAATGTATAAACAGTGACTCTGTTTTCATGGAAATAAGAAAGTTGTTTATTCTGAGTCAAATATGAGTGATAACAGTTCAGGAGCACAGTTTCAAGTTACTGAATCACGTGTTCAACTGAGGAAGAGATTACATGAACTTTTGTACTCACAGAACAAAAGAAAGCTGTAAGTCAATACAGTTAGCAGTGGGAGCATCCCTAGGTGGGAGGTAGCACAGCAGGCATGTCTTCTCTAGGCTTCAGATGTTTAGAATCCTGCAGGGTTCTTAGTGTAGGGTTGGTGGACTTAGAAGTATGCCAAGTTAAGTGATGTATTCTGAGAAGGTTGCCTATTAATCACTAGAATGTCAGGCCAGGCATAACAGTTAGGATAATTGGCCTTTGAAGGGCTGAATCAAGTCAGATGTAGCAGCACAGGCCTGTAATTCTACTATTCAGGGGGCTTGAGGCAGGGGATCACAAGTTCAAGGCTTGCCTGTTGTGAGTTCAGCACCTATTTGGGCCGTACAGTAAAAGCTCATCTCAGAATAAAAAGTAAAAAAGAGGGCTGGGGATATGGTCAAGTAGTAGAGGGCCTGGGTTCAGTCTCCAGCACTGGGTGTGGAAGAGGTAGTTGGGTTTTTTTTTTAAGAGTTCAGGAGAATTTTGGCTCTTGACCTACACCATTCCATCTCTCTCCACAATCACATACAAGATCAAGTATCCTGCAATAGCTTTAATATTCACCTTCTTCAGAGAACTGAATAGCAACATTCTGAGCTCACAGACATTTACTGAAGGCATAGTGTGTGCTAAGCACTGTGTGAGATGCAAGAGAGGATGCCAAGACCATCAACTGTCAGAACGTAGGAAGTATATACAAATAGAAGGGAGGATTCATTCCCTCCAGAGGACATGTATGTTGTACTTGTGGTGTGCCAGGAATAGACACCATTCATTAACTCACCCTGAACTTTTGATTGTCTACTATGTGCCAGGTGATGTTCTAGATGCCAAGGATGTGACTGAGAACACGGCTAGCACAGTCTGTGTACTCATCGTGCAGGTGTATTTACTATGAAGGAGAGAAACAGTAAATAAGCAGGAAAAACCCCGAGCAAAGGAGCAAGTTGGACTGTATGCAATGAGTGGGTGGATATGTTAGATGCAGAAATCGTAAGGTTTTTATACTGGCTCTTGGAGGCAGATGTGTAGAATGTAAACTACATGATCTCCTATTCAGAAAGATTGAAGTGAGTTTGCTTTGGTTGGGGAAAGAGCCTACTGTGGAAAGCCTGGAAGATGCTCATGAAGAGACTGAAGGATGACTCCAAACACTGAGCTGACAGGACCAGTGTGGATGGAAACTGAGGGGCAGTATGAAAACTGGGCTGTCCAAGAGAGGTCTGGAAAGATGTGATGATTAAACTTTTTGGTGAGAACCCTGATTTAGTGCGTGGAGCTAGAAAAAAGAAGGAGTTATTTTACAGGAGAGAACTAAGAGGTTCTACCTGGGTGTGGTGACATTTAAACGTGGCCATTAACCTGCAGAGGTGGAGGTGAGGCATATATCCCACACTGGCATTGCCGTGAGCAGAAGTGGATAGACGCAGCTTATTTTTAGACGAGTGGACTTATGATAGCTCAAGGTGTGAGAAGGAAAAACCACTGGGAGCTTTGGACTCAAAGATCAGCTTGCTTCAGGAGTGCAGAGGACCTCAAGTGGACAGCTTTAGAACTTTATGCTGGTAGTGTCTTATAAATACAGTGCCATGGAAGACAGAAGTGGTCAAGGGAGACTGTGGAGGCTTTCGCCATGATCCTGAAGGACTGGAGCTCTGCTCTGGGATATGGATGGATGGATTGCTGAGGAAGGAAATGAAGAGTAGTTCTGATCAGACATGGAAAGACAGAGGAAAGAGAAGACAGAGACTCCCAGACAGCATATAAGTGGCTCTGTGCCCTATTCACTTGTTCAGATGGGAAGGTTTGTTGTTTGTTCCTATGGTTTTTGGTTTTTGAGCAGCGTTATTCTATGTAGCCCTGGCTATCCTGGAACTCACTCTGTAGACCAGGCTGGCCTTGAATTCAGAGATCCGATTTCCTCTGCCTTCTGAGTACTGGGATTAAAGGCATGTGACACCACTGTTTGGCTGGGAAGTCTTTTTAAAAATCTCATCTTTTGCCTAGAACAGCTTGCTCAGAGTAAGAAATTGGAAATACCTTTGCATCCTTCAGGAGGAGCGCAAATGCTTGTCCTGATGGAACCAATACCCAAGACTACTAGAATGTGTTTACATTTTCACCCTGGATTACTGTGAAGCATAGGTTCAAATTCTTTCTTGAACTGTCATTGTGTAGGTATAGAACTTTATTGTTTCCATATTTGAATCCTGTTCCAATTTTTCATATTCAACTCTAGAGTCTTTTCTCCTATTCTAATTTATAATTTTCTTCCTGAATACATGCATTTATTTTAAGCTCCCTCAAGTCCATTGTAGAAGTAGTAGAGGCTAAATAAATATGATGCTTTCTATGAGATATTAGAATGCTCTGTGGTGGTTTGAATGGGATATGTTCCCTGTAGTCTTGGGTATTTAAACACTTGGTTCCCAGTTGTTGGTGCTATTTGGGGAAGTTTGGGTAGTGTAGCCTTCTGAGAGGAAGGATGTCCCCATGATTGGGCTTTGGGATAAAAAGCCTAGAGCTACTTTCAGTTTTCCCAGCTCTGCTTCATGCTAGTGGTTGAGGGTGTGAGCTCCAGCTTCACACTTCTGCCATATGCCTGCTGTTTACTGTCACGTCTCCTCATGGTGATGGGCACATACCTTTCTGGAATCATAAGCCCAAAGAAACTTTCTTCCTTACAGTGCCTTGCTCATGGCGTTTTGTCAGAAAAGCAACACATACAGTTATAGATCAGAATGTAAGCACAAGACTCATAATTTAGATGTATGTATTTTATTTTCCATGTTCTTTGTCTTAATTGGTTATTTTCATGGATAGTTTTTGAGGAAGTGGTCTATATAACTTCAGACTGTAAAACTAAATGAAAGATGATGCAAGTTGAGGCCAACTTCATGGGCAAATATTTGCATGTTGACCTGGCCCACTCTGTGTCTTGGTCAGTTACACATTTCTAAGTATATGATTCTTTGCAAGAAGAACTGAAAAAAGAAAAAGCAAGAAGATCATTCATTCACAAGTGTTTGTGGTGGCTCTATTTGGAAACTTAGTGTTCATGTTATTAATGGCTCAGAGGTAAGCCTTACACTTAAGGTAGCTCAATATAGTATTACCTTAATTTCTAATCAGTTTATGCAGACCCTGCCTTAGGAAACTGTGTAGCATTTTGGCATTGCTTACTACTGAGTGTTTAGTAGGCTACTGAGTAGGTAAGAAGAGTTGTTTTCTTGCTGCCCAGATTCTGCTGTATAAAAAGAGATTGTTTTTAAGTTTATTTTTTTTGTAAAAGGCAAACACTACTTCTTTCAGTGATCAGATGATAAAGTAGATGCCATTATAACAAAAATATTTTTAATTAAAATAATCCAATAGGTAAGTAGTTAAATACTTAAGCATATTAAATACTTAACATCAAAATAACTAGTTGTGATGGCTGCATTTATTCTGTAATTTCTTTATTACCCCAAGCCACTCTTTCTGGTCAGTTTTTCTTTTCTTTTTTTTCTTTTTTCCTTCATTCTTTTCCTTTCTTTCCATTCACTCTTTTCCTTTCTTTTTCTTCTTTCACTTTCTCTTTCTTTCCTTCTTTCCTCCTTTCTTTCTTTCTTTCTTCTTTCTTTCTTTTCTTTCTTTCTTTCTTTCTTTCTTTCTTTCTCTCTTTCTTTCTTTTGAGACAAGGTTTCTCTGTGTATCCTTGGCTATCCTGGAACTCACAATGTAGACCAGGCTGGTCTTGAACTCAGAGATCCTCTTGCCTCTGCCTCCTGAGTGCTGAGACTAAAGAGATGAAACCTGGAATGGAGTGATGGTTTAGCAGTTATGAGCAATGACTGCTCTTCCATAGGACCCAGGTTTGATTCCCAGTACCTACATTCCCAGTACCATCATATAAAACTAAAAACTCCTAAATTGATACACTTGGTTTTAGACTGGTGACCTATTTTCTGCTTCTGTGGAGGATCACAGTGTTTTTTTTTTGTGATTTAATTTATAGGAGGAACGAGTTCAATCCAACAACACAGTGGCATTTTCAGATTCTAGTCGAGCCTGATCGCAGCTGGAGAGGTGCAGTTGTCTGAAGGGGTCAGCAGTGCTGCAGAGTCTCCTTGGTGGACAGCCCAGGCGGGGACATGAGTGTTCTTTTGACTGTGTGCATGTTAAATGGCCTGATTTATTTATTTATTTTTAACTGGAACTGCTCCTCTCCATGAAAACTGATCACTGTTTAATGTAGAAAAAAATATCTGTAGGATTTTTATTACATTAAACAGAATCTTCTATTGGGAAGCACAGGATACATTTCTTTCTGATCTCAGTATCAAAAATAGTTGCTCTTTCTCTTGACCAACTGGTTTATTTTTACCCTGTGGGCAGGAATATGAGAGCAGATCACATTTCTGTTTGCATGTAGACTGTAACGAAGCCCAGAGTTCATTCCTTTCTGTTCATCCCTACAGCAGGTGGGTGTTTTGTTTTGTTTTGTTTTGTTTTTTCTGACTCTCACTTCTTGTGGCCACAGTTAGTGCTGCACTTACCTTACTTCCTTAAAATCTGCTTAAAGACAGTGCTTCCACTAGTTACACTCTTTGAAGTGCTTTGTACCTTGGCACCTTGACAATGGCTGAATGAGTATCAGTAAGCTGTTTAAAAATAGTTCCATTTCTTGGCTTAGCACAGTAGAATGCTTGCTTAGCACAGAACTTGCCCAGGGTTCAGTCCCCAACACTGCCCCCAAAGGTGCTACAAGTGAAGCTTTTGAAATATGCTGAAGGTCATAGGATTTATGTGGGTGAGAATACGGAGTGGGGCTGGGGCTCATGTGGACTGTTTGTCCAACATACAGGAAGCCCTGGGTTTGATCCCTAGCACTGCAGAAGTCAGGTGTGGTGGCTTAGATTCCTGATCTCAGCATTGGGGAGATAGAAGCAGGAAGAGCAGAACTTCATTGTCATTCTCAGCCACAGAATGAGTTAGAAGCCATGCTGGGCCAGAGACATTGGCTCAACAACCCCCTCAGCCAAACAAACACCTCCAAAACACAACAGACAAACAACAGTTTAAATGTTAAAATGTTGACTACAAGAACTAAGTGCAAGCACTAACAAATGAGTTGGCCTTGGGAGTGGTTATGGGGATGATTTCAGTTTATTATTCCTGACAGGATAGTGTCTGGCAGGAAATGAGTGCCCTGTAAATATTAGCTGCTGTATTGTTGTTACATACCTCATGCCTCTTGTGCAGTTAAAAACTTTTTTTTATTACCTCACCTGTAAAAGTACTTGACCTTCTTTTTTCTACTTTTGAAGAAGTTACTGGAATGCTGTAGTCTTGGCTCTCCCTTCTGCTTTAAGCCCTCTTCTGCTCTAAGATGCGTTATTTAAATTTTGTGTGCCTCTATTTCCTCATATGTAAGGTCTTTAATGTTGACAGTTCTTCAATTCTTTAAATCTTTAAGTCCCAACACTTCTTCAGTTCTTTGATCTTGCCTTTGTTGAAGCAAGAAGTTGGGGGTTGCTTCTGTCTGACTCTTTGATCTGGGATAGCAGAATTCTAGCTCTGGAAGGGACATGGACCAATCACATTGCTCCTGGGACCCTTCTCTTAGCCTAATCATAGCATATTTTGTTTCCTTTCTTTGATACTATTTCTCTCTTTTTAAGCATTTTTACATGCTATACAATGCCTTGTGTCTGTTCTTTCTCCCCCTCCTTGAACATCAGTTTGACAAAGGAAGAGGTCTTTGTCTTTTTGTTTCAAGTGCCTGACATACAACAGGTGCATGTAGAGATTCAAAAATATTCTTGGATGATCAAATAGATGAAATCTTTTTATGATCAAATAGACAATGTTGAATCCATATTTATGTTTTTCACTTTTATTCTCTTCTGAAATAATTTGCTTTTCTGATTTCCACCAGTGACACCATCTTCATGTTACCATCAGGAGCAAATTCCTGAAGGATGGGGCAGCCACACCAGACAAAGCAAACTCGTTGATTTTCAGGACGATGTGGACAGTCTTGTGGTTCAAGATGCAGACACAATTGTTAGGACTTTTCTTATACAAGGTCGATGGAGCTGTCTTCTCAAACAGAACCTCAAGAGCCATAACAAGACGCAGCTAGAATCTATTTCAAATTGCCAGAATTTATCACTAAACTCTTAGTTTCCACTGGCTTCTTCTGTCATAGGAATTCCACTGGAGACTCCTTGTGGCTTCCACAGGCCGAGCTCCACAGCCAGTGTTTAGCTGCCAGAGCTTTTAGTGTCCTTTGCTAGTCTCCTGCCCAGGCAGGTGCCTCCTGAAGGGACCTCCATCCTGGTTTTCACTGTGTCATTGTGGCTTTGTTCCCTCCTCCACCTTGGACCAGTCCTTCTTACTCAACTAAATGAAATTTTTATTCTCCACTTCCCAAAAGCCCTCAGATTATGCCTGTGTACTCCCAAACAACCATTAGTCTTAAATAGCTCATCTATTACTTATAATATTTATCACTTTCCCAACTTAGGATTCCCTTTTGAGGGACAATGGAGTGGGGAGCAGTGGACAGGTCACAATTCATAGCTGAGATGGAACCTGATACACTGTGCTACAAAACCGACCTGATGCAAATGCTTTCTAGCATGTCATAAAGTTTCAAGGGGTTTAGAAAACTCTGAGATCATGTCCTTCCTACTTTTGGGGGTTATTAAAATATCCTTTTCTATATTACATGATTGTTAAAATATCTAACAATAGTAATGGCTTGAAATGAATTGTCTTTACTTGGAAAAATAGGAAATTGGCAATTTAGCCGGTCAAATATATGTGTGCATTACACACACACACACACACACACACACACACACACACACACACACCATATACTCCCAGCCTCTTGCCCTTCATGGTCAGCTTGGGACACCTGGGAAAAGAGAACCTCGAATGAAGAATTGCCTCAGTCAGATTCCCCTCTTGGGCTTGTCTGTGAAGTGTTTTCTTAATTGCTAATCAGTGTAGAAGGCCCACCCACTGTGGGTGGTGCCATTTCTGGGCTGGTGGCTTGAGCTGTGTAATCAGGGTTCCTCCTTTGGCTTCTGTTTCTGCTTTGAGTTCCTGTCTTGGCATCCATCCATGATGAAACCTATGAAACCTGAAGGCCAAGAAACCTTTTCTTCTTTCCAGTTCTTGGTCAGTGTTTTGTCACAGCAATAGGGAAGCAGACTAGAGCAACCTCTTTGTGTATATTTAAAGTAATTTGCTCCTCTACAAACCCAGAGTCCTGTTGACTGCTAATCCCAGGAGCATAGGCCTCCATGTCTTTCCTCTGTTCAGCCATTTTTCAGAGTCTTTTAGGCATTGGCTCAGAATTCCTGGGCTATGATTTGACTGTGCTTATCCAGCTAGGAGATGAATGGATATAACCTTTCCCATATGCAAAATAGTCACCATCCCTATATGCAAAAAAGTTCTTGAGCTTCCAAGAATATATTTTTCCCTTTCAGTGCAGATTAATCTAGACAGTGGCATCCTGTGCCCTTTATAAGTAAATCGGCTTTCTGCAGGTCACCAGAAGAGAAATTGTGCACAGCTTTCTAACGTTTCAGCTTATTAAAGCACCCAGTGAGGATACAGAAGACACTAATTTGCTCATTTTCTTTCTAAAGCTCCAGCTATTTGTTCTCCTGTTCCCTATTGTAAGGCGAGTTAACATTCTCCTCTTTCTAATTGTTCCACAATTTCAAGTTTTCATTGAACATTTCATCAAATTCACTGTATATTTACTGTTGGATTTGACATGCTAATTATTAGGAGTGTTTGATCGCATAATTCTAATGATGTTCAACAGCTCACATTTGTACAAAATGCTGTCAGAGTGACAGGCAGCAGCAGCCAAGATTATGCTCCCACTGCACAGCTGCTGAGCGGAGGTTTTATAGGAGATGTATGTTTTAAAGAGCAGAGGCCTAACCAAGATAACATTAAAAAAAGCTTCAAAGCCTTAAGAGAGATGTAGGATTCAACCTCCAAACCCAACGGCTCTAGTAGTCCCCATTAGGAACATGCGTAGGCTACGGTTCCAGAGTCTTCTTCCTGCCCCCTCTCTGATTCCTATTGTCTGCCTCTGTGTTGGCTCTTCTCTCCAGTTATCTATACCTGATGACACCCCATAATCTTTGGGTTTCAGGCACTTATTAGAGCCAATGCTTTTCATAAGTCAAATTCTCAAGACGTAGTTTGATGGACTCAACCAGAGGATCCATTCCCTGGTGGGTAGCAGCCCTGGGCTCAGGGATTTTTTGGGGTTAGTACAGGGAAAGCTTTACAAGTTAGGAGTTGGGCAGCTTCGAGTTGGATATTGTGGCTCCTGACTGGAGTCTTTGTTATTAATCTGTTCTTTCGTATGTCCTTGCTATTATAGTAATTCTTAAATTTTTATTTTGACTATCACATTTTATTGTTGTCCATAATCATTTTATTTTGTTGTATCTTATTTTCATTTAATAGTTGCAGTACCTTGAGTCTCTGAGTTGTATGGTAGTTATCCTTTTTTTTTTTTTTTTTTGGTTTTTTCGAGACAGGATTTCACTGTATAGCCCTGGCTGTCCTGGAACTCACTCTGTAGACCAGTCTGGCCTCGAACTCAGAAATCCGCCTGCCTCTGCCTCCCAAGTGCTGGATTAAAGGCATGCGCCACCACCGCCCGGCTAGTTATTCTTTTAAAAGTACTCTCATGTGTTCACAATTAACTGTGCAGTGAGGATCTACTTTCTTCCTCCTCTCCTCTGTTACTGGTTTCAACTGGTTGCCTGCTCATAATTAAACATGAGGTCCTGGGGCTGCGGTGTGTGTGTCTTTATCAGTATAATGCTTGATATGCAAACAAAAGGGCTTGAGTTTGATCCCTAGACTCATCTGAAAAGCCAGGCATGTGGTACCCACTTGTAATCCTGGCTCTAGGAGGCAGAGAGGGCTGGCTTCCTAGGAACATACATCACCAAGGTTGACCTCTGGCTTCTCGAATGCGTGCGTGGGCGCGCGCGCACACACACACACACACACACACACACACACACACACACACACACACAAACCCCATTTTCTTCTACTCTTTCCTTTTTTTGTTCTTCCCCCTGTTGTACCTCTCTCTCCACTTGGAATGTGTTCTCTCCTCTCCCCCTTCTCTGTGTGTCTGCCTGTCTGCCTGTCTGCCTGTCTGCCTGTCTGCCTGTCTGCCTGTCTGCCTGTCTATGTGTCTGTCTGCCTGCCTGCCTGCCTGTCTGTGTCTTTGGCATGGTATTGGAATATGTGATAGCCAGCTCTGTTTTACCCCCAGATGCCCCAAGGATGAAGGATTTATTCTGAATTGCAAAAAGCACTTCAAAACCCACATCTCACTCCTCACTGCAGTCGGTTCAGTCTCTTTAGACATGAGTGTTGACATGTTTGGTCTGTCAGGTTGCTCAAAGGCTTTGTTTGAGAGAGGGGAAGGATGTTGGGAACGTTAACACTCATGACTTCAACCCACTTTCCCATGGATACATGTTGACTAGCCTAGAGCTCCCTGATTCTGTCCACCATGGCCTTGGGCAGTAGGTGTCTTCCATTTCACCTGTCAGCACATGCCCATGCTATCTTTTGTTTTCCAGAAATTTGTTGAAAAGTTTTGTCTGTTGAAAATTCTCCTCTAGGTCAGTGAGAGGGTTTAGTGGATAAAGCTGTTTGCTGTCAAGTCTCACAGCCTGAGTTCAATCACCAGGACTGATATGGTGGAAGGAACTGACCATCATCTCCTTTCAGTTACCCAGGACCTTCACATAGAGCTGTGGCATATGCCTCCCTGTATAAACAAACACATGCACTTACAAACTTAAAATTCTCTTGATGTATCCTCTTTCAATTCCATGGAATTCTTCTGTTGTGGGCTTTTTTTTGTTGTTGTTGTTTGTTTGTTTTTGTTTTGTTTTAAATTTCATAAGGAACTCAGGAAGGACAAGCAGGCCACCAGGCATACTTACTAGATTGTTCCTTTGAGAAGTGTCACTGGATATTGTTTTTAACACGTTTTATTTTTATTTAGAGATTGTGTTGTGTTCTCTCTCTCTCTCTCTCTTCTCTCTCTCTCTCTCTCTCTCTTTCTTTCTCTCTCTCTGTCTCTCCCTCTCTTCCTCCTCCCCTTCTCTCTCCCTCTCCCCCAACCCCAGGACAACTTTTAGAAGTTGTTTCTTGTTTCTCTCCTTTTACCCTGTAGGTTATAGGGTTAGATCTCAGGTTGTCAGCCTCACTAGCAAGTACTTTTACCTACTGAGCTACCTTGGCAGCCCTGTTTTGGTTTTAAAACTGAAAAACATGTATATAAACACCTATAAATGAATGAATAGGCTGGGTGTGGTGATATCTGCCTGTTATCCTGGCACCTGAGAGGCAGAGGCAGAAGGATGGCAGTGATACAGAGTTAGACCCAGTGGCAGAAGAGCCTCAAATCAAACCAGAGCACCAGTACCACCAAAAAACACAAATGAAGGTGCTTGCATTACTTTCAGGAAACTAGTAAAATGAGCACCAGCCCCTATGCCTGTAGTCTAGGCAATGGAGCTTTCTATTGTCATCCCAGGCCCCTCACATGTTCTCTTCTGGGTATCAGACTCTCATTTGTGTTTCTCCTGTGATGATGTCTAGCCTGCATTCTTTACTCATTCTCTCGACACTTTTTCTTTCTTTAGAAAATGGATTTGCCTCTTGTGTGTTGCTTCCAAACAATATAATGTTTAATTTTAGCTGTATTTCCTCTCTTTACAAATGAACGCAGATAGCATGTCCACTTCTCTGCTTTGCTGTTTTGTTTAAGGTTGTATTTTGAAGTTCATCCATTTATTCATGAAGCTGTGTTTTATCTAGTTTTGTCACTGTTGACTGTTGCACTGTAAGCAGTTCCCTATGCCACAAGTTTAGAGATTGATTGATTGAGAATTTCATACATGAATTCTGTATTACTTCTTTCTCCCTTCCCATTCCTCCCTCATCCCTCCCATGTCTTCCCAAATTCATGGCTTCTTATTCTTCAGTTGCAATTGTTACAGATATGTAAATAAGTTTATAGATATGAGCTGCTGAGATCATTTAGTTGGCCATCTGTGCTTAGGGCTGATGTCTTGGGAGTGGCTAACCTGTCTGGGAGTTCATCCCCGGAGACTGGTTTCTTCCTCTAACAGATAACATTGCATGTAGTTATGGGCTAGGGAGATGACTCAGTTGGTAAAATGCTCTCCTTGCAAGTATGAAGACCTGAATTTGATCTCCAAAACCCATATTTTAAAAAATGCTGGACGTGGTGGAGGGTATACCTTATAATCCTAGGTAAATTCCTGGACCTTCTTAGCCAGCCAGATATTCTATCTCAAATAACTAACTAACTAACTAACTAACTAACTAACTAACTAACTAAAGCGATGGAGACAATGTCTGAGGAATGATTCCCAAGGATGATATGGGTGAAGTCTGAAGGGTCTGAACTTGGGAACACCTCTTTATTCTGTGGGACTTGGGGCTTCTCCCATTCTCCATCATATGAACATGTTCTTGTTCACTTGTGAGGAAATCCTCTATTTAATGTTATTTAATGTTTTTTAGTGTATGTGCTTGGTTAGCTCATTGCTCGTTGGTGATTTTTTTTTTTTGAGATACAGTTTTGTTATGTACAAAGCCCAGAATGTCTTTGAACTCAAGATCCTGTTTCTGTAGCCTCTTGAATGCCACCATGCCTACACTGTACAGTCTTGTCTCCTGCTCCTCTGCCCTCCCCAGAGGCCATGGATTGGAGTATGGGAGGGTAAGGGTAGAGGAATTGGGGAAAAGTGTAATCCAGTAATTGGTCACATCCTCTGTCCTCCAAGAGTCCCTCAGCTCATCACAGATTCACAAAAGATACCTCTCTCACCCCATCCTTTAGAAAATTCAATGGTTCTAAGAATTCTTGTGCAAGGAAATCAGGGAGGAAGTGCAAATATATCTTTCTGCTTTAAAAAAGATTCCAGCTGTGTACCATGGATGGATATTTGTGTTGGTGTAGTTTTTTATTTTCTTGAGGTAGATTGGTACGGACAGTTTTTCTGCTGCATGTGTTTCTTTCGTGTATCAACCTTGGAGTGAAATTCACTGGGCAGCTCCACCAGCCTCTGGATGCTAGGATTACAGGTGTACACCACCATGCTATATGATAAATTTTTAAACTGTGTTTTTCTGTGAATATTTTTAAAATGTAGTCAGTCCTCTATATTTGTTGATATCACACTCTTGGGGTCTCAGGCTAAATATATCGAAAGAAAAAAGTTGTGTCTGTCCTGAGCCTGTACAGATTTCCTCATCATTACTCTGAACACTAGACCATGGGAAACATTTACACATTTCATTGTGTTAACTAGTACATGTAATCTAGAAGAGACTTAAAGTGCACTGGAGGATGTATGCTAATACCTCACCATGTCCTATGAGGGGCCAGAGAACATCTGCTGATGTGTATCTGCCGGGGGTTCCGAAACCAGTCATCTTTACTCTAAAATCCTTTCAAATTTGGAATTTTCTAGACTCCAATATGAAAAAGATAAGAAACAGCAAAGGAAAGTGGGCAAATGGTACAAATATAAAAATCCAAGTTGTCAATAAATATATAAAAATAACCAATACAACTGCTCACACACACATATACACACATGCGAGTGCACACACACACACACACACACACACACACACACACACACACAAAGTATATGTTAGATCCATGAGTTCTGGTAAGGAGAAATAGCCAAAAGACACCACTAAAACATAATATGTGACCTTATCCGAGTCAAAAAAATACATAGCAAGCACATTGGAAGTACTTCTATTGTGTTGCTGGACTTACTCCGAGCAGAAATTTCATAAAAGGTTTAAATGTGTTTGTTGACTGGTGATATGAAGTCCATAAGTGCCCTTTACATATGTGTATTTATTTTGTATGTGGCTCATTGTGTAGCCCAGCCTGGCCTAGAACTTGCTGTGTAGACTAGGCAGCTTTAAACTTGTAATCCTCTTGCTCCTGTCTCTTGAGTACTGGACACAGGCACGAGACACCATGCCTGGCTTCAAAAGAAGTTGTTTGATTTAAAATAATATCTGTACATTATAAGAAGTCTGAAAGTATAAAATAAAAATAGAACTTCATTTAATACTTCAATTTAATAGTTTATATACATTCTTGTTATGTTCTTTTTAAAATTGGACTCAGATAAGGTCATATATACTATTTTCTTTTCAGTGGTGTCTTTTGGCTATTTCTCCTTACCAGAACTCATGGGTCTAGCATATACTGTGTGAATGTGTGTGTGCATAGTTATTTTTATATATTTATTGGCTATTTGGATTTTCATATTTGTACCATTTTCCCATTTTCCTTGCTATTTCTTATCTTTTTTGTGTTGATTGTAAGTGCTTTACTTTGTTTTTATTTTAGGTCACTGTAGATCAAACCCCAGGCCTTTCATATGCTGGGCAAGTGCTCTCTTTTCCCCAGCTCTTTTAATTATCTTTTATATTAATAAAATTTACATTACACGCTGTAAATATTTCCCCAGATTCTCTTTCGTCTTTGTTTTTGCTTTAACTTTTAAAAATATGTATATGTTCACATGTGTGTGTGTACATTTTAATACGTTTGAAGGATAATTTTAAATAGGAGGTTGAATCTAGTGAATTTACTGTTCTTTCTGGTTTTTGATCAATGTTATGATAGTTTTCTTTTCCAGACAGAATGTTCTACTTCCCCCACATCTTTGCATAAAGAACCTATGAAAATATAGCTAAGCAGCTAGCTTTTTCCTGCTGGTCAGTTCATAACTGGCTGATCTTTTTTTCTTGTTAGCAGTGCAACACATGGATTTAGAACTTGAATTCCGCTAAAATTCAAGTACGTTAGATGACATTTGTTATAACAGAGTCCTTTTCTTTCCAGTTAGATGTATGTTTAAGGCAAACTTCACAGGGCTTCTTTTCATTAGTGAGTCTCGTGGAGATCAATGTGTGCATCTGGTTAACAGTGTTCTTAAGGGAGACATTATTGAATGTGAAACTTGAAGATGTTGCTTTATGTCAACACTCATTTGAAAAAATGCCTTGGTTTTCAGTGTGAGTGCTGCCAGACCGACGTGCGTGTGATCCTGGAAAGTCTGAGCATGTCAGTGAAAGGAAATATACACACCTGGCCTTCAGGCCTCAACCAAGCTTTTCAGTCTTTAAACATAGTGGTTTTTTTCTGGTTATAAAAGTAATACATATACATTCTAGAATGTCTTGAATATTTAGAAAGAATAAAAAGCGCTGTGTTCTCATCAACTATGGAAATTACCATGCATTTCCTTATAGTCTTTACTTCTGTGCCTGTGGGCAGACACTGGAACAGATATATCCATACCGACATGTGTAGCTATTTTATAAAGTCAGGACGTAATTGAAAAAGTTTTACTCGCTATTATGGCATAAGCATTTTTCTATGCCACTACATATTATTCTACACAAGTCTGATAGTTAACAATGCAGCTTTCAAGAATCACTTAACTTCACTGTTCCTTATTTGTAACCAGGACAGTAATACTAAGGACACCTACCTTACAAGTCTGTAAGCTTTAAATTAATGTAATGCTTACAATGAATTTGTTAATGTATTTAAAATATTTGAGACAGACTTGACATATTTTGAGTGCTTAGGATCCCTTCCTCATTTCCTTTCTTTTGTCTGAGATAAAGTATGTAGCCCAGTTGGTCTGAACTAATAATCATCTTGGGGTTACAGGTGTGTGTCACATGCCCAGCAGGTTAGTGCTATTCTTACTTAATAACATGGTATATAATTGTTCTGTAGTATTTCATCATGTGAATATCTGGTAATATATTTAGCACCTATTTATTGGACACCTTTTAACCTTGTAGATAATTCTTTTAGGGCTGTATTTCTAGAGCATGCTGTAGAACTGGAGATCCAGGCTTTTAGGCATAAAGCAATGTCCTTTTGATTTTGTTGTGGACAGGTGATAAAATTTCATCTTTTAATTGTTACTGGTCAAGCCAGTTGATTCCCTAGGGGGTTTACTTCAGCCTTAGGCTGCCTCTTGATTTGGGCATTTTACCACATCATAAGCCTGTGTAGTTATGGATGGAGAAGACTACCATCTCCTGTCTTCTCTTTGGGCTGAGGAGTCTGTCCTAGAAGATGACAGTGGACCTGCAGGTCCTACAAGAACCTGTAGGGAATATAGCAGCCTGCAGACTGAAGTGGTTTCTCTGAAGACTAAGGAGGCTGGTCAGCTGTGGTGGGCTGATTGCCTTTCCTCTTCTGTGGATTTGACTGTGTATTTGTGTTTGTTTTAAATGTTCATGGACTTGAAAATTACAGTCTAGGGAAGAGAACAGAACAAGGTTTAGGCAAATCAGGCCTCAGGAATCTGAAGCAGAGTTTATAGTCAAACACAAGGAACTCTGGGAGGCACACAGGTGTATCCCTGGGGGCATTGACCATGATGTTGCATTATAACTGCTTGAAAGATTAGTTGGATTAGGAATACTTATGAATACAGCCCTCAATTTTTAGCTTGCTCATGAACATGCAGAAGACTACATGTTTTGTTTTGTTTTCTCACTTATATGATTTACCCTCATCCCAGCAGCAATTCTTCAGACTAAGACTGGCAAACCACACATCATCCTTTTCTGTGGTTTGGGACAGAAAGAGCTGCTGGGTATCATTGGGAGGTCAAATCCCAGACACCCCAACTCCTCCCACCAGCCACTTTAAACCCCAATTTGTGCAGATGACAACTTGACCTCTGAGCCACTTAGCTTCTAATTAGAAGTTCACTGTGTTAAGGAAACAGTAGCAGCAGGAGCATCACAGGATCTAGTAAAATTAACTTTACACACACGACTCATATTTTTCTTTATGCAATTTGTATGCCAACTAGTTTGAGGTTTCACAGAAATATAATTAGAGCTATTGAAGCCAAAGATGATTCCCCTGTTATTAGACAGTCTTCAGCATCACTGTGATAATAGCTTCTTGTCTAAGAAGACTGGAAGCCCTGCCAAAGCTTTGTGGGTGCTATAAATTAAGACATTCACAACTGTCATTAAGGGAGGGCAGGTCATCCCTTGGCAGGGTTAGCTACTCCTGCCTTGCAGTGTTTGTTGGCTTAATTCTTTCTGGAATAGTAAAACTGGGTGTTTCAGTTTCATTTCTGTTGCTGTGATAAAGTACCCTGACAAAAAGCAACCAAGGGGAGAAAGGGTTTTTTTTAGTTCACAATTCCTGTTTATGGTCCACCATTGTGGGGAAGTCACCCAGAAGGAGCTTGAGACAGCTGGTTACATTATGTCCACAGACAGAAGCAAAGAAAAATGAGTGCATACAATCTTGCTTGGCTTGCTTGCCTGTGCTAAGCTGGACTTTTCTACTTTTAAAACAGTTCAGGACTCCCTGCCTAGGGAATGGTGCCACCCTCAGTGGGCTGATTCTTCCCACATCAGTTAATTAAGACAATCCTTCAGAGACCTGCCCATAGGCCAAACCAGTTTAGAAAATCCTTCAGTAAGTTTCCACAAGGGATTCTAGGTTGTGTCAAGCTGACAGTCATCTAACCATTGCACAGACATTGCATGCCTGTACCAGAAACTACAGAGGGAACACACATGGATTCAATGCTATAAAATGCCACTCTTCCAGATCCTTGCCTCTTCTTCATAGAGCTAGTCAAAAAGAAAGCATTTTTCTCTTCCCAAGCTGTAGTGTGTTCTGTGAGTGTTACCACCCGGCCTGACTTTAGTCAGATGGACACATTTCTGCTTTGTTATTGTATAGAATACAGTGATACTTCCTAAAAGCAGAGAAGCAGAAGGTTAGGCTGACTGTACTGTTCATTAATTGACTGGTGAGTTGTTTTGTTTATGTTTAACAAATAGGTATTATAGTTCTACTGTATGTTGAAAGCTCAGTTCTGTGGAGTCAGGTAAAACAAACATAAAAACAATTCCTGTTGAAAACAGCCTGGAAGTCTAGACAATGAACAGCCTACCTAGCAGCACAAAGGACCATTCTCTGATCTAAAACTTAGTTCTAGGGAATGTGAGGACCACCCTGGTCATAAAACTCCTCAGAGAGGAAGCAAGGCAAGCAGAGGACGGTTAGCAGGTGAGAGCTACATTCAGCATACACGCTCTCAGCTCCTTACTTCTTAATGACTGTGTGGGAATGTACCCTGGTTCTCTAACAGTGGCTAAATACATTATTGTTTAAAATGCATAAATAAGCATTTTCCATCTCACGATGAAGTTACTACTTCCATAGAGAAGAGGGCACAAAACAAAGCTGGACCTAATATTACAGGCTGTAATCCAACAACAAGGGAAGTTGAGGCTGGAGAATCCCAAGTTTGAACCTTTTCTCTGACTAGACAGTGAGTTCAAGGACAGATTGGGCAACATAATGACATCTGTCTCAATATTAAAAACTAAAAATTTAAAAGCGGGATGGGCATAGAGTTTGGAGGTAGAATACTCATCTAACATGCCTTGGGTACTACGCAGATCAATAGATTAATAAATGAACTGTTTATAATCTGGTCACCTGGAAATAATCACCATTTTGCCCCCATTTTTTTCAGTATTTGAAAGTGAATGGCATTATTTATATATTTTAATGTGACTTTGGAGTTGGAAGCCAGGGGCCTCTGTAGCCTGGGGTAGCACTCTATCCCTGAGTCTTACTTCCAGCACGAAATAATTTCATTTTAAAAAATGATTCCAGGCTAAGGAGATGTCTCCTGTTGTACAAAATTGAGTTTGCATCCTAGAACCGTCATGTAGGTTGGTCCCAGTAGTGTTGGCTTCTGCCATCCCTGTCTACCCTACCGGAATACTGGATGCAGGGAAAGGAAAATGGGAAGTGGAGACAGAAAAGAAGGACAAACACTTAAGGTTGTCCCATCATCTCCATACATGTGCCCCATCCCCAAGAATGATAGAAGAGACAGAGAATTTCCTCCCTTTTTGGTTTTCTCTGTGATTGTCTCACTATGTATATTTCAGGCTGCCTCCACCTCCCAAGTTCTGGTATCTTGATAGGCTTGCCGTAACTTTTTGATGTTTTCTGCAGTTCTTTTTCAAGAAACAATGAATATTATGATGGTATTTAAATGTATCCCCCAGGCCCCTCACCCCACACCTTTTTTTGGTTTCTTGAGACAGTGTTTCTCTATGTAGTCCTGGCTGTCCTGGGATTTGCTCTGTAGATCAGACTTGCCTGGAACTCAGGAATCTGCCTGTCTCTGCTTCCTGAGTGCTGGGGTTAAGAGTGCACCACCCAGAGAAGAGAGACCTGGGAATAGGCATCCCTAAATGGGATGTCTGCATTAAATACCTCTACACCCGTGAGGGAACCCTGCAGAGAGGAGGCAGAAGGAGCCAGAGAGTATGGGGTAAAGGAAGGAAATAGGGCCCTCTGATGCATATGAGGATTCACTGAGGCAACAGGCACAGGGACTTTCACGGGCCTGCATGGGCCTTGCACCAGATGGGGTCCTAGAGCCGAAAGGAGAAGTAGACACATTCCCCCATCCCCAAACCAGAAGCTATCTCTAATTTATAGCTTATCAGTGGAAATTTAGTTTTCTTTAAAGGAATCTCACTGGGGAAGTCTTAAGGGTAGGCTGCACGTCCAGCAGTAGGTGCCAACAGGAAGTGAACTCAGCGACACCATTGCAAGTTCCTTGTCTAAGTGTTTTTTCAGGGCTTTGTTTTTATTGTTTTAAATTCTACCTTATTTTTAACTTTACATATATATGTAAATATACATATAAATATGTAAATATATATTTACACATGTAAATACATACATATACATATATATGTAAATACACATATCTTTTTACCCTACAGGTCTTTTGCTTATATATTATGGCTTCCAGTTTAGTGCTTTTATGGAATTCCCAAGTGTTGAAATGAATGGGTCTCTGTGACTGTATCTGTTTCTTGTGCCTTTTCTTGAGCTCTTTTCCCTTTGTTTGTTTTGTTCTATTCCAATGTATTAGCTTTTGTTTTATCTTATACTTTATTAGTATGCCTTAGAAGCTAATGAGAGACAGAAGGGGGTGTATGGATCCAGATGGGAGGGGAGGTGGGGAGGAACTGGGAAGAGTAGAGGAGGGGTAAGCTGTAATCAAGGTATATCACATGAAAATAAAATCTATTTTCAGTAAAAGGAAAATGTGTGAACATGGTAAAATTAAACATTTGAAATAATAAAAACAAATGAACAAACAAAAACCCAAAACAAACAAAAAAGGAGTATAACATAATGCCTGGTTTATATGTGTTTCTTAATTATTAGTTTTGTCTTTCCATCATTAATGGAAATCTGTATAGGCTAAATGGATAAGAATAGACATATATTAAGAGCTAGACTACATAGTTTCCTGACATGGGCAAAGCCAGTGAGTTTAACACCTTGACCATCTACAAGTATCTTGGACCAGGGCGTTCCCTGTGCAGTGGCTGGGAATTGGGAGACAGAGAGGAAAATTGTCAGGCAGCCAGCTTGGTATAAATAGCATTGAACAATCTCAAATACCTGTTTTAGGAGAACAAACAGCATCAGGACTGGGTCTGGTGAGGAAGTCAAGTTCTAGAAAATTCCTCACCAGGTGCATTGGGAGGCAATTAGGGAAGGAATAAAGAAAGAAATAGTTTCTGTGGGGTGCCAAAGAGGTGGTGTGTGTGTGTGTGTGTGTGTGTGTGTGTGTGTGTGTGTATGTGTAGTGTGACCAGCACATAGGAGTGGAGAAGTCAGACCAAAGGGAGTTTTGAAGCAGCTTGTAATGTAGCTTTTGGCAGAGTGAACAAGGTTTTCATGGATATTTTGTGCTTGGTTCCTTTCATCGAGTATGAAGGACTATCTAGAGCTGGGGAATAAAGATCTAAAATGTGTGGGGGCAGAGATTTAATACAGGGCTTCCTGTTACAGTAAACTTTAAAGCTAAATGAAGCTTTAGTCTGATGCAGGGACTGGCTTTTGTCTGGGCTGTCTCCTTGTCTCCCACTCCACGCAGCAGAGTTGCTTTTCTGGGGCATAGTGGATCTCTATCTGGAGCTGGCATTTCCCATGCTATTCAGTAGAAGGATCCCCAGGAAGAGTGTCTCCACTAAACCTTCAGTGTTGGACTCGGCTGCACCTCTGAAACATTTCTGCTGTTAACATTGTACCTTTAACAAACATGTGACTGACGTGGGTGCTCAGGTTCTCAAAGCCTCTCTGTCCCGGGACTTTAACATGAGGAAAGGGAAAGAGAAGCTGATCAGGCTGCTGCCAACTGGCTGCATGTGAGCATGAGTGGCTGCTTCTGTGAGAGCCTGCCTGTACAACCTCAGAGAGTTCAAAGAGTCAGGAAGAAAAAGATACATGTACACACACACACACACACACACACAGACACACACACACAGAGGTGCACACACGCTCCCTCTATCTTGACTAAGAAAATGTGAATTTACCCCCAAAGTATATAAGAAGGTGAAACTGATGGAATTTGGTTTCTGCTGTCTAAAGGCTTTAACATAGGCAAAGAAGAGGAAAAGGGAGGAGGGAGAAGGGAGGAGGGAAGAGGGAAGAGGGAAAAGGGAAGAGGCAAACTTGTTTGCCATAAACCTAATACTGCTAGAAGCTGCTGAGGGTGGGGACAAAAAGAGAAAATGGGTAGCCCCAGGGAAGCCCTTCCTCTGATTGTTCCATTGGTTTGAATGATCATTTTCTTAGAAGCCACAAGACAAACTGGTCCAGTTTGTTTTCAGAGCTGGAAGTAAATGATTCTGTAGCCAGCTCTCGGCTCTGCAGCATTTCCACCTGGAATATCATTTAAGAATTTTGCTAGATCTTAGTGATTTATGTTTAGCAAATAAGATTATCTTCAGCTTCCTATTGTGAAGGAGCAAATGGTTTGGGGTTTAGTTGCTGCTTTTCAGCCTTTTTTAATTGCTTCTTCAAGGTAACACTGTGTTAATCTCCCTGATTTATCACCAGTGCCCGACTTGCAGGGGTGGTTTCTAAGGCACAAAGTAGAGCAGTGTTGAAGCAGGATGGCTTACAGTATTAATACCTTTGTTGTCGGAGGGACTCCAAGGTACAACAGTTTACTAATGATGCTGGAGAGGGAGCAAGGAAGAACTTTTTCATACGCTTGGAATCAGCATCTTCCATCTCTTTGCATATTAAGACAGATTATTATTTATTTTATGGATACTATGAAATAAAAGAAATCTTAAGGTAGTTTATTTTAAACCCAAAATTTTTGCATTTTAAGAGTTTAGTTTTCTCCCAATATAGGAGAATATATAGTTTTGAAATTGTATCAGCTGAAAAATTGTATTTCTTTTGAAAGTTGAAGATATATTATTATGACAGTATGATTACTGACATTATTAAAATGCAAGTACATTTAAAAATATGTAAGTTTGCTACTGTTATGAATCATAATGTAGTTATCTGTGTTTTCTAATGATCTTAGGTAACCCTTGTGGAAGGCTTGTTAGATCTGCAAGGGGTCAACGACCCACAGATTGAGAGCCATTGTGCTAGGCTAAAGGTCATCTTAGGTCTAATTTTGTGAGAGATGAACATTTTAGCAAAGAAATGATTATTCCCCAAAGTTCAAAAAATTTTATTTCAGAGCAGGAATATTATATATCCCATATTTGATAAATCTGTGCAGGTAAAACAGTTACTCATGTCCAGTGAGTCAATCTATGTGTCACTACCAACCGTGGCTCCCTTTACTAAATGTTGAACCAAGGGCCTCTTCCTAGGCTACCACAAAATTTCCATTTTATACCTGGAATACAGTACCAACCAGACAAAAGATAAAATATAGAGGCCACTGTTTTTCAGCTCTCTCAGCTATTCTGAATCGAGTTCTCAAACTGCATGTGATATCTTGGCAGCCAGCCATGCAGTTGTCATTTGGTCTCATTAGTAAGTCTAGTCCTGTTACGATCAGGTTTACTTGTCTTTTTAATTGCCTGATTAAAATTTTTCATTTCCAAAATCAGGAGAAGAATTTATAATGGGGGTAAGTGTGGAGTGAGGGCAAGCGCAGTAAAAGCTGTGAACAGAGGAGCTCACTGAAGGAGCAATGAAGAGATGGTGATTTCAAGGCCCTTGGAAAAGGGTGGAAGATTTCTGAAGCATTTGTAGCCTGGAAAATGGGACAGGGCTTAGACTTTGTAGTTGTATGAAAATATGTTTAAGGTTATGAGACTGCTATAAGCATTTTCTTCATGCATTCTTGCATTTAAGTGTGCCATGTTGTCTTTCAGGGAATAGGTGCTATGTCTTAAAATGTTGGAAAGTTGAATAGAAATGGATGGAGGCATGATAGAATATGGGGAAAAACAGAAAATGGGGTGCTCTCTTAACTGACTTGATGGTGATATGTTAAAGGCAGGCAGTGTTCGTGAGAGAGGACATCTTCATGACTGTGGATAATTCCAATATCCCAGGAAATAAAGTCAGTTCTACCTCTTCCTTTGTCTGCCACAGATGATTTTGAATGCTGGCATCATGAGTGATTTATTAATTAAAGCTACTAATATTCCCGTCTGCCTCCTGATCCCTCATTATTTTCTTTCCAGGTGTTGCGTTGTTGTGCCGATGGTGTTGTGGAACACAGTAATGATCCTGGTGCTTTATACATAGCGTGGCCACTAGTTACAAGCATGTGTTGTAAAGTTTTAGCTGTGTAATAGAGGATGTGATTTGAAAATAAGCACCAATATGTGACATCTTCTTTTGGACACAGTATCACCGTGTCACTTGCTGAAAAGACCCTGATTCTGACTGGTGTCTACATAATCGGACAAGAGAAGTTAGGAGCACGTCTGTTTTTTAAATTCCTTAACGTGCAAGTTCAGTGGCTGCCTTCAGTGAGTTTGGAAGCTCCTGTAAATGAAGTCTAGACACAAATGTGATTTAATTGATTATCACTCATCCTTAGGCTGTGTGGAGGCTTTTGTGAGCCTCCTGGGCTGGTTTGTGATTTTTGTTTTTGTAGTATCTTATTGAATATTCACCCTTTGTGTTTGCTTCCAACTGCTGCCAGAGTTCTTAAGGAACTTAAGCTTAGTGGAGGGAGGATTTATTTTTGCTCATAGTTTCAGGGACTGCAGTCAACAGTTTCTTGGTTGCAATTGTTTTTCTAATAGTAGTCGTGAGGCAGAACACCTTGGTTGGGTAGGCATGGTAGAGCAAGGCTGCTGATGGCAGCCAGGGAGATAAAGGAGGTGAGAGAGGAAGCCTGGACAAGATGCAATCACCAGGAAAAGCCTCACAATAACCCCTTTCCCTTCGCTAGGGCCCTGCCTCCCAAGTTTCTACTGTCTCCCAATCTTCCATTAAGTTAGGAACTTGTCAATGGAATCAGATATGTCCAACCGGTAGTCGATCAGCTTCATGTGGCTGAGGATAGCTATAATGTGGATCCAAAGCAAAATTGCAAACATTATGAATTTTTTGTGTGATTTATTTTTTTAACTGGATGGTGTGATTCTTGACCATGTTGCTGGCAGATGATAACATTTTGTCACAGTGTCAAGAGGATATAGTCAGAGCCTTTCTGATCCAGGATCTCTGCAAAGTTTTCTACTTCTGATCGTTGCTTTGTTGTGGAATAACCTTCCAACATACAAGTCTTCAGCGGGCCCATTCAAGCTGCAGTATAATAGAATCACAAATGGAAGGGCCTGGGTATAATTAAATTCAGTGGTGGCTCTAAAACCTTTTAATATTCTTACAAAAGGATGGTAGTATTATCAGTAAAAAATGTGACTTACGACAGTATGTTAGCTGGAGAAAAGCTGAGCTTCTGGTTGAGGGAGCAGCAGAGGTGAAAAGCTAAAGTTTCCATCATGCCTCCTCTCTCTCCCACCCCAACCCTTGGCGTGTATGGGAGTCTATGGAGCACAATTTGCAAACCACAGCTCTGGAGCCATGAAGGGATTTCTAAGTGGTTGAGTAAATCCTCAGAGCACCAATTTTCTGTTTATTGTTTCCTGGGGGTGAAAATTCAACACAAAACCACTCCAAGCCCTTCTTCTGTATCTGTCTGTGGTGAGAATTTCCAGCAGCTACTGCCAGTTATCAGAAAGCATACTGTGTGCCTTGAATATTCAGGCTAACCAACATACCCAGTGGGCACCACCAGCAAGAGGCTGATTTGGATGATAGAGCAGTACTTTTTGTTTTTTAAATTTGCCTTGGTCTCTGGATGGTGCTGTGAAAACACTTAAGAAGGTGCGATATTCTGAGTGGGACTCCAGTTTTATAGGTTGGTGTAATGGTTAATGTTGTCAATTTTGCAGTGTCTGGAATCACCTGGACAGTCATCTGGGCACACCTCTGGGTATTATGTAGCAAGGGTGTTTTTTCAGAATATTCATGAGGACTGGTCTTGATTGGATTGACGATGTGAGAGGACCCATCTTACAGGTGGGTGGGGTCATTCCCACAGTAGGAATTCAGGACTAAATAGAGTGGAGAGGTTGAGCTGTGACCTACTATTCCTTTCTCAATGCTTTTGACTATGGATTAAATGTCACCATTGGCCCCAAGCTCCTGCTGCCTTGAATCCCTGCCATGATGACCTATACCTTGAGCCTTGAGCTGAAATAAACCCTTTCTTCCATGAGTCGCTTTTGTCAGGATGTTTTATTGCAGCAATGAAAGCAAACTAAAGAGAAAGAAGGAAAAGAAACTATGACACTTTGTGAGCACATGGATGTTTGTGTGCTCGTGTGCATAGATGGTAGATCTGGTGACACCAGTACCAGTCTTCCATAGAACCTGTCTGAGTGTCAATTCTCAGAACTGCTGAATCAGAAACTCTGAGGGTGGAGCCCAAGCCCAGCAATTTACATTTAATAACCTCGATGATTCTGTTGTATGCAAAAGCTTGAGAAGAGCTAGTTCCAGTGAGCCAGGTGAAGAAGCTGGGAGCTGGCCTTGGGCTTCTCTTCCTGGTCTCCCTCCTCTAACATGCTTCTTGGGTCACTGTGAAAAGTCAGCATTTAAAAGAATATATGTTACGGCTCAAGTAACTTTAGATTCAGTGCAAACCCACAGCCAGGTCTCTACTTTGCTTGTTATCCTTGGACTCTGTTCTGTAGAGATGCTGAAGCAGCTGCTGGCTGTGTATAAACATGGTCCTGGATGATCCCTTAGTTGGGGAACCTGTTTTTAAAAGGAAGGGACTTTTCTATTTCATGTATGATGACCTGATTTATTTAAAAACTGCCTTGGATCCCTAGGACTTTCAGCCTTATGTCTGCAGCAGGGTGTGATGGAGGGGTCCCTCAGCACAGAATCTGTGTGACTGTGATCATCTTAGCTAGGACACTTTGATAGACTTATCCTTTCTTACTTTGTCTTTATGGTTAATTAGATAACCATTTAGTAGACTATAGCTAGGGAATCCTAGTTTGTGACTTTGAGAACCACCCTGATAACAGAAAAATAAACTTTAGGGCTGGGGGTAGCTCAATGGTAGATCATATCTGGGGTGATTTGATACCCATAATCATACAAAGGAAAAACCTTGAGCACATGGATGTGTGTGTGCTCACGTGTGTCGATGGTAGAATTCTCACTAGGTTCTGGAGAAGATCAGTTACTACTCTGAGCTCACTATATCCCCTCTCCCACCAAATAAGGGCAAATTAACTATTTCTTCAGTATCATTGCTTTAAGTTTTCTGATGACTTCTTGGTTCAGAGGTGGCAGCCCTGTTTCAGTCCTGGCCACTAGAGAGTTCCCGTATACGTAAAGTAGGGCAAGGTGGGTCAACAGTGGTGCGGTCTTGTTTTTGCACCTTTGGTGTTTGGGAAGGATGCATAGTTGTTGTTGTCATCTTCAGTGATGCATTGGATGGTGCTTCCTGCTACATGTAGTTATTTATGCTAAAGTTTTTCGAACTTCTTTTGAGAATTTCATAGATGAATATACTGTGTTTATATCATCTCTTCCTCTTCTCCTTCCAATGTTTCCTGTGCCCTGCCTCATTCCCTCTGGAATTCATGACTTCTATAATTGTGTTATTACCACACACACACACACACACACACACACACACACACACACGTATATATATATATTCTTGGAGAAAATGGATTTGCTTCTTCTTAGCACCTGTGGCCTGTCTTCTAACTGTAGAAGTGGAACCTTGTGAAATCTCCTCTATCCAACTGACATGGTCATTATGGGAGTCTTGCTCAGGCAGCTGTACTGTTGAGATTTTTGTGGGTAGAGCATTGCTGTCATATCTGGAGATTACTATCACACTCCTGTAGCTCTTACAGACTTTCCATTCCTCTTGTGTGATATGATGTTCCCCGAACCTTAGATAGAAGGCTTATATTGTAGATGTTCCAATTGCAGTTGGGCTCACTATGGTTCCTTATTTTCTGCATTTTGACCAGTTGTGGATCTTTATAGTAGCCTCCATCTACTGCAAAAAGAAGCTTCTTTAATGGTAAAGTGGCTTTATTTGTTTGCCTTTTAATTAATTAATGTTTTTTGAGACAGGATCACTCAGTAGCCCTGGCTGTCATGGAGCTTACTATCACTGTATATACCAGGCTGCCCTGGAACTCCTAGAGATCCACTTGCCTTTGCCTCCTGAGTGCTGGGATTAAGGGCTTATGCCACTACACCCTGCATAAAGCTTGTTTTTACATTTTATTTTATGTGTATGAGTGTTTTGCCTGCATGTATGTGTGTGCCTGGTATCTGCAGAGGCCAGAAGAGGACATTGAAACCCCTGGAAATTGAGATGGTGTGAGCTGCCATGTGGGTGCTGGAAACAAACCTGGTCCTCTGGAATGGCAGCAAGTGCTCTTGAGGCCCAGTCCTTCCATCCTGCCCCCCCAAATTTATGTTTAAAGTTCAGCCTTAAGGGGTGTATGGAGTGGGTAAGATTATCCCTATTTATAGACTGTGCTCTGAGGCTAATAGTAAGAGGGAAATGGTGTGACTGGGTTTGCTTACTGTGGAAAAGTTTGGATATGCTCACTAGGCTCATGCTAGGTCTAAGCTGTTGGGGGTGGGACCAGGGAGCTCAGAGTAGAGCATGGTAGGGCAAGGCCCCATGTTCCATTGCTATTACAGAAGCAGAAGAGAAGAATGAAGCTTGGATAATGCCTAGAAAAGTCTCAAAAGCTCACTGTCTGAGACTGATTGCTTTTCAACCTGTGAAGTCATTGTGCTCTATCTCTAAAGCAGTGGCTCTCAACTGTGGGGTGCGCTTCTTTGAGTGTTCAATGACCTTTTCACAAGGGCCACCTAAAACCATTGGAAAACACAGATATTTACATTACGATTCATAACAGTAGCAAAATTAAATTTATGAAGTAACAATAAAAATAATTTTATGGTTGGGAGTCACCACAACATGTTGCAGCGTTCGGAAGGTTAAGAGCCACTCCTCTGAAGCAAGCGGATCATGTAAAAATGTTGATTTCTTTTTGCAATTTCTCATTTAATATTTCTTTAAAAGAGCAAAATGCTCTAGGTTTAATTTGTCAGTCCAGTAAAGGCTGGCTCCAGCCTCTCTTCCTTTGTCCTCTGTACAAAGCTCCTGGTTTTTTAGCATGCTAGGTCAGGAGAGGGCAAACCACTGGCCGCTGCAATCATCACCTCATTCCCATTGTTCTCTGGGTTTCGGAGACCAGTGCCCTTGTGATGTGCATTACACGGCCTTAAAATTGCATGTAAAAGTTTGCTGTGGAGGACTGGCAAATGTGAGATGAATTGGGAAGGTTAAGGGGAAACTGTGCTGAGAGCGTCTCCTAAATGAATTCTCATCATAAAAGCGCTCTGCTTTCTCCAAGTGACAAATTAACTTGAGCCTTGTGCTTTGCATTTTTAAATAATGAGCGGCAGGGTAATTCCATTTGTGCTCAAGCCAGAGGTTAAAGCCTTGGCTTCTTCCTCTCGTGCTTTTTGCTCGATAGGATAGTGTAAAAAAGAGAGCGGCGAGGGAGGCATTGCATTTGCTTCCGTGTTGTGAATGCAGAAGGGGCTTGTGATGAAGCTTGGGCCAGAAGGAGTGCTGCGCTTAGAAATCTTGTAGGGATTCAGGGTACGGAAGAGGACATCAAGATGTCAGTCATTGGTTTTGGTTCCCTGTTAGTAGATGGATAGGAAATGTGTTTGCGTGGGTGGTGGTCTCTTGCTAGCCATGAAGAGGTTTGATAACTATGAGTTAGGTGACTCTGTCTCTATCAGGAGTGGGCACATTAGTGGCACATGGGCATTATTTTTTGTGAATATATCTATTAATTTTAGGGTTTGCCCTGTGGTTTGTTAACTGGTATTGAAGGTGAGAAAGGATTCCTGCTCTCCTTCCTACAGTCCCTCTGGTCCAACTGTGTGGATCATGTGAGGGCTCTTGTGTTTGTCTAGTCACTGGTGTCAGTATTATGAGTTTAGACTCAGTAATTGATGGTAACTTCTCTGCCTTCTGCATTTCTCTATGTTTTTGCTTCCTGTTTTTGGCTTGTGGCCACATCCCATTTTCTCTTCAGGAGTTTATGCTGTGGCAAAGAGACAGAAGGCATAATGTTAACTAATTGCCCCAAATACTGGCTGGTGTGGACTTGACCTTTCTGAGTTGGAGCACAATGCCAAAGATCACAGTTTTACCTGAATGAGGCTTTGTTAGTTTAGGATAGGCCGTGGAGGTGTAATATCTGAGGATCTAAGTGCAGATACAGAGGACTCACTGAGGAAGGGCAAGGCTTGTGTTCTGGGGGCTGCAGAGCTCTACGCTAGAATCCCCCAGCCTGTGGTAGGGAATCTATCTGGTCAAGGGAATTAGCTTAGGAGGAATCTCACACAACACTGGCTCTGGATTTCCCTTAAGTTTTATTTTTCTGACCTGGGATTCGTGATATAGCACCAGGCTGGCCTCAAAAGACTTTCAAACTCAGAAGTTCTCCAGCCTCTATTTCCCAAGTTGTGGATTACAGGTGTGAGCTACCCTGACTACTTCTGAAATTCTTACTAACTTGGGACCTCCCTGGTGACCGATATCTTTTTTTTTTTTTTTTTTAATTAACCTTTTTTTTTCCAATAGGAAAACAAAACCCAAATAGCCTTCTAAACCTCTGCTCTATGTGGAGAAGGCTGGTGTGATAGAATCATTTTGCATCCAACTAGAAAAGGTAAATCCAGGTACTCTAGAGGCTATGACAGGACAGAAGGGGTGGTTGTTCTGTCAACTGACACAAGCTAGAGAGCCCTCTGAGAAGAAGAAACCACAGCCCAGCAAATATCCCATCAGACTGGCTTGTTGGCAAACCTGTGGGGCCTTTTCTTGATTCATAATGGATTTGGAAGGCCAAGTCTACTATTGACAATGCTACCTCTGGGCAGTGGGTCCTGGGTTGTATAAGAAGGAAACCGAGTAAGCCAGGAGGAGCAAGCCAGTAAGCATCACTCCTCCATGGTCTGCTTCCTCTCTCCAGACTCCTGCCTGGAGTCCCTGCTCTGATGACTTCTCTCACTGTGACTGTAAGATGAAATAGACCCTTTTTTCCCTAAGTCGCTTTTGCTCATAGTGTTATCACAGCAATAGAAAGCAAACTAATACAATCTATGATTTTTGTTTGTTTTTAAAGATTTATTTTATTTATTCACATGTATATGTGTCTGTGTGAGTACAAATTGTATGTGGGCTAGAAGTGGGTGTCAGATCTCCTGAAAATGGAGTTACAGTCAGTTGTAAGCTGCCTGCTCTGGATGCTGGGATCTAGACTCAGGTCCTCTAGAAGCTCAGGGAGTGCTTTTAACCACCAAACTATCCTTCTAATACCTTTTGTTTTCAATTTTTAAATTTGTTTTGATAATGTCATCCATGAATTCTGTATTTACATCTCCCTGTTTCCTCTCCACTTTCTTTCATTTTTCTGGGTCTCCCTTTCCTTATACCCTCTCATTTTCATGACTTCTTTTTTTATTTAAAAAAAATTAAAAAATTTTTTTTGATAACAGCTTGTCTTCATTGTTTTAATATTTTGTGTGTTAGAGATTGCATTTGACAGTTGGGATTTTTTTCAGCCACTTACAGCTGTGAACATCTCCTGCTTCCATGATTCAAAGCCACAAGTAGATATGCTTTGTTGGGATTATAAAGTAACACATTCGTAGCTTGATATGTGTAAGGTACTTTTGAATTTCGGAGTGAGTTTACCAAGCCTGTTATTCCTGTAAGTCTGTGACATGCATGGCCACACGCCTTAGAGTTGGTCTTATGTTGTATATGTTTCCTTTCCTGTAGTATGATTTACCCCTCTCTCCTCCAAGAAGCCCAAGCTAAAGAAGGATACACTTGCTGTTCTTTTCTCTGAGGTTTCCTCAAACATGGATCCCTTCTATTTCTCTCATTGTTAAAATCAGGATGGAAAAACTACTTTCTCTCCCTTTCCTTCCTTGTCCTTTCTCCCAACTCTCTATTTCTTCAAGGTATCCTGTAGCTCAGGCTGGCATTGAACTCCCAGTGGAGCTAACTATGACCATGACCTCCCGCCTCTACCTTCAAAGTGGTGGGATCACAGATGTGCACTCCCACAGCTGGTATATGTGGTGCTGGGAATCGAGCACAGGGCTGTTTGCAAGCTAGGCAAGTGTTCTGCCTCCGGAGCTACACTGCCAGTCATAAGCTGAGTTTCATGAAGGTTTTTATTAATTGCTTTTAAAAGAAATTTAAGACTAACTTTCATTTAAAAAAAATAGCAAATGTTGTTGTTTACTTCCAAATGCTAAGGCATTTCTAATTGGTGTAACTGTCATACTCGTAATTTAATGAGTGACATCTTTAAGATGTTGCTTTAAAAATTCTTCTTTGGCCCATTAATTGTTAAAAAAGAAAGACTTCAGTTGACTTCAGTTTAATAATCTTATTCCTTTAAGAATTTGAGTTAAGTGTTAGAATATAATTTCATAGTGAAATTTAAAACTTTAGGTCTCAGTTTTCTGTTGTCAATCTGAATGCAGACTTAAAGGACAAACGCACCTGGGAGCACTTCTCAGTCATATGGAAAGATCCTTTCCTGCCTCACCATCTTGGTGAGTGAGAACGTCATGGGAACGGTCACAGAGTGGTTTGAAAGAATGGAAGGTTACTGGGTGCCCTGGAACCTGCCTCCTCCCAGGTGGGAAAGTTTACATCTGTGGCACCCAGAAGGGATAAGGCTAAGGGACAGGTGTCTCCCTGGCTTTGACCCAGGTGAGAGTCTGAGGTGGGAGAGTCCCACTCTGCAAAGGAGGAGCTTAGTCACATGCCCAGTCCTCAGTTTCGTGATCTACCATTGGAATTGAAGATTAAGTGAAGCTGATGTAATCTCACAGCTCATAATGCAGCTCGAAAACAGGTTTTCTTTGGGTTGATGCATTTTAAGTAATTGAATATATTTCCCATTAATTTTACTGCCCTCCATTTACCTTTGAATAGGAGCCAGTAAGGAGAAAGTATCAGAGGAGTCTTTTTGTGGTTTTTCCTCAAGTGAGTGCCAGAAGAAAAACTACTATAATTTGATAGCAAAACGTTGGAAAATGATATATTTACTGTTTAGAAATACCACAAATGGGCCATGCCTTTTTAAATTCATGGGTTCAAACATTCAGCTATGCCTCACTGGCTCAGTCTCTGCTCATTATGCTTTATGTTGATGGAATTAAATGTGACATGTCACCATGTTGAATCAGCCCTGCAGGTCTAAAATATGAAGTTTGATTAAATTCTGAAAACAAATTAAAGATACTGTTCAGTATCATTCATGGAAATTTGTACAATTTTGCTTTTAGGCTACAGTTGCTTTGAGGAAAGAATGTAAGAGAACCAAACCAAACCAAAAACACCCATGAGGAGTACCCAGTTCTAACTTGGTTGCTAAAACCAAAACAAAGTCATCTTTAAAAGAATTAATAGTTAATTAAAAGTTAGATACAAACAGGTTGTAGTGGCACATGCCTTAATTCAGCACTTGAGAGGCAGAGGCAGGTGGATCTCTGTGAGTTTGAGGTTAGTCTTGTCTACAAAGTTAGTCCAGGAGACCCAGGGCTTTATCACACAGAGCAACTCTGTCTTGAAAAACAAACAAACAAACAAACAAACAAATGTATGTTATGTTCTCATTGTCAACATTGGCCATAGTGGAGTTCAGGAAGCTTCCTGGGAAGTAGAAATTCTAGTATGTGTTTCACCAACAGTGAACACGTTTCTCAGTCACTTGGTCCTAAAATATCCACATTTTTCTCTTGGATGTTTAAGGACATGCATAGATGCTCTCTTCGTTATGCTATGCTGCTTGCTCTGAGGATCATGGGTGTTGGGAAGAGAGCCCACTTAACAAGATGCCTGTAATTTCCAAGAGGTCTTTGGGAAACATCTGCTGATGGTTTTTCCTCACTTGTACATAGCCTGTCTGGCCAGCTTTGCTGTGACTCAGTCAGTGATGCTTTAGTGCTAAGATTGTATGCCCACTCTCCATGACCTATAATCATGCATCATTTGTTTTAATGGCTAAGGGAAAGAATGGAAAGTTAGTCTAGAGCTGCAGTTGCAGTTTTGCCACTGTGATTTTACTTAGCAAGCCTTCTAAGCATCAGGATCTTATTCGTTCCTTTTCACTGGTACATGCAATGAATACTAAGAGGTTTTTTTTGTTTTGTTTTTTTAAATTGTTGAGCTTGTTTTTCATGCTGGGAAGTAAGAGCAAGGGGCAAGCAGCTAAACTGTGTCCTTTTCTGAGGCTTGCTTCCTGCTGGGCACAACGCAGACTGGTGATGTACACTTATTCCACCAGTGAATATATGGGAGATGGCTGCAGACAAAATCAGCCAGAGTTGGGTAGAGTGTAACACAACCAGAAGGCATTTACGTGGGGCAGGCAGGAAAGGCCCCTGGGATGAGGTCACATATGAACAGAGACACTGAGGAATGGTGTGGGGACATCTGGGGACAGTCAGTCAGGGAACAATGTGTATGGCAGGTGCAGCTTATTCTCTGAGCCAAGAACAACTTGACGTATGCGGAGGCCAGTTTGGCTGACTGTGGGCCAAGCATGCAGGGTAGGACCCAGTCTTGGGGCTGCTTAGGAAAATGAGTGAGGTAACATTTAAAACATGGTCTTTGTATACTTAGAAAGAATAAAGCACTGTAGCAAGTGAGGTTTAAGAATGCAAGAATATGTTATACTATAAAGTTTATTAATGGCATTGCCTTATTAGTTATAAAAGAAAAGCAGATTATTTTTATGGTAGAGGCATTTGATAAAATTCAGTATTTATTATTGACTTTGTTAAAAAGGAAACATGTCAAAATAATAGGAAAATATCCCAGGAATTTAAGTTATTTTCATTTTAACCCCTAAAGTATTTCAGACTTACAAAGAAGTTTGAGAACATTGCTATTAAATTCAGTACCATATAAGGATAATATAGTATCCTCCCCATTTACCAGTAGTGTTTTAGAATAACAAACCAGTGCCACTGGACAAGCTAAAAAAGAAAGAAACAAACAAACACAAAACAAAACAAATATTATAAAGGCATAAAATACAGAAAAAAGATAATTAATTACTACTTGCAAATAAAAGGGTATGAGATTGTAGCAAAATCAAGTGAAAAACTAATAAAAAGAATTAGATAATAAAAGTACCCTGCTGGCCAATGATGTGTCAACACCCATAGCTTCCACATATACTAAGAATAGCCAGCTAGAAGACTTAAGAAGTGAAATCATTATCATTAAAAAGAATATAATGCTTAAGAATGAACTTAGGGGGTCCTGTGAGATGGTCCTCCAGGTAAAGGTGCCTGCCATCGAAGCCTGGCAGCCTGAGTTCAGTATCTGGAACCCACAGAAGGATGGAAAGAGAGAACTGACTCAACAAAGTTGTCTTCTGACCTCTACATATATGCTGTGGTATGTGCAGCCACACACACATACACATACACACATATACACACACACAGACTCACACACTCACATACACTCACACACACACACTCTCACACATACTCACACAAATATATATACACACACACACACACTCACACACAGACACACACATATATACACTCACACACACTCACACACATACACTCACTCACACACTCACACACACATTCATACACACACACACACACACACTCACACACACATTCATACACACACTCACACACACACTCACACACACACACACTCACACAACACACACACAACACACACACACACACACACACACACACACACATCAAATTGGAGAATGAACGTACACAGTACGTATGCTGTCTATGAAGGCATTAATACACCTGAGAGTTACATAGAGATGAAAGCTAGAAAGGCTGTCATATTCCTGGATATGAAGATGCCAGTTTTCCTTCAATATCTGTGTGTTTCATGTCAGTTTAGTAAAAAGTATCATGAAGGTTACTTGGGGCATCCAACAAGCTGTTTTATGTTCACGTGGGGAAGTTAAGTACAAGTAACTAGGAGCAGTCTGAGGGATTAAAGTCTAGCTTTAAGGTTATAGTAATGGAAACTCTGACATTACCACATGCTTTATTTGTCACAGGATAAAGATGGTATCACAAATCTGTGGGAGAAAAGTGTTCTAGTGAATCTGGAGTAGTAAGATAACCAGGTTATTGTCTGGTGGAAAAGTACCTCAAATGTTCAGCCCAAATCCATGTATTTTTAATAGAAAATTTAAAAATTAAGTTAGAGAAGAAGATTAGGAAATTATTTTATAAGTTTAGAGTATGTATGATCTTTCTCATACAACTGAGAAAGGCGAGAGTTTTGTAATTTTAATTGTAGTTATAAAACCACAACACAACAGGCCTGGAGAGGTGGCTCAGTGGTTAGGAGTGCTGGCTCCTCTTCTAGAGGACCCAGTTTTAATTCATCACCCACGTGTCAGCTCACAATTGTCTAACATCAGTTCTGTGTAATTTAACACCTCACACAGGTGTACATGAAGGCAGAATACCAATGCACTTAAAATAAAAATAAATCATTAAAAAAGATTTATAAAAAAAAGTAAAACAAAACAGTACAACAAACCCTGAACCACATCTACATCAGTGAGGAATAAAAAGCTGGAGACAATATTTGCTTTTCATTTCGTATCTGAAGGAGCCAGTTTTTAAAAATACAATAAAGAACTCCTGTAGCTGTGTAAGAAAAGCACAAGAGTCTGGTGGAAAAAATGTACAGAGGGCACAAAAATAGTCTACAGGAAGGGAAACGACAGTGCCTTTAAACATTCAGAGAAATTAATAACTTTACTCATCCCAGTAGTGTGTGTGTCATAACTTTATGGAGGGACTGTTCATTGTGGTTAGATGGACAGTTAATAAAGTTTTGGAATTTCTGTAGAGAGAGCACGAGCACAAAACAGTAGCATCTCTTTAGTGGGCAGTGTGGCAAAATTTACAACATGAAAAAAGCCATATTCTGGGCTGGAGAAATGGCTCAGTGGTTAAGGGCACTCATTGTTCTTCCAGAGATCCCGAGCACCACATGGTGGCTCACAACCATCTGTAATGGGATCTGATGCCCTTTTCTGGTGTGTCTGAAGACAGCTACAATGTACTCATATAAAATAAATAAATAATTCTTTAAAAAAGTTGTATTCCTTAGACTAGGACTTTCCATTTTAGGAATTTATTCTAGGTACAAATTGTCCTAGATATTCCTACATTAATATATTCTGTCTAAATCATTCGCATAAATACATTTTACATGCATGATAAAATGACTTATATAAGAAGATACTCATTGTAGAAGTGTTGATGGTGACTGAAGATTGGAAACAGGTGCGGATTCCCAGTAAATTTATTATATTACAGATGAACATTAGAAAGGACATAGCCACAAAATGCCACTGGACATTTTAAAGTAGTGACTTGTAAGTATTGCCAGTATATGTTGCTTGGATAAAATGTGAGGTACAGAGCATTGTGGATAGTATGTTTGTCTGTGTAAAAGTATACATACGGGATTTGTTTGTTGGAGACAAAGTCCTACTATGGAGCTGGACTAACCACAAGACTGGGTTAAGGTGCGTGCCAATATACGTGGACCTAGCCAAGATGTCTTGTACATATAAGGCCGTTGACAGCTTCTGGGGAGAATAATTTGCTAGCTGAAGACAGTTGTATTCTCCTTATGGGATAAAGGTGTTTAGTTTTCATTTTACCCACAAGGTTCCTTTGCCTCACAAGTAGAAGAGGAAGGCTGTTTGACTATACATACTGCATAATTGGACTCGCAGGTGATTCATCCAGGAATACACTTCCTGGAGTGTGTTTCCTGCTGACTGACAATACAAGTTCTGCAAATGAAAGCCACTTGAAAACATTGGAACATTGGGTTGAACAAAATTAAGCTTTTTTTGTTTTTCTGTACCTTACAGGATGCATATACAGAACACAGCACTTCCAAAACTCATTTGATCATACACTTTAAACATTAACTTAAAAGAAAATTTATATATATGGGTGTTTTGGTTGCATGTATATCTATGCACTATGTACCTACTAGGTGCTCAAGGAAGCTAAAAGAAGGCATCAGATCCCTGGAACCAGAATTACAGACAGTTATGAGTGCTGGCAGTGGCACCCAGGTCCTCTGGAAGATCAGGCAGTGCTCCTAACTGCAGAGTCACCTCTTCAGCCCTAAACAGCAACTTTTGAAAAGGAACATGAAGAGCTGTCATGTTGGAATATTACTTTAAATCTTGAATTTTGCTTTGTTTTTATTTTCAATCAATCAGTATGCTTATACTGGTTACAGTTTTTGTAAAGTTGATACAGGCTGGGGTCATCTAGGCAGAGGACTCTAACTGAGAAAATGCCCCGATCAGACTGGTAAGTAGACGAGTCTGTGGGGCCATTTTCTCCCTCAGTGACTGATGTAAGAGGACCCAACCATTTGTGGGTGGTGACACCCCTGGGTGGGTGGTTGTAGGTGTTATAAAAAAACTAGCTTAATGAGCTATTGAGAGCAAGCCAGTATGTACTGTTTCTTTGTAGTCTCTGCTTCAATTCCTGCCTTTGGTTCCTGCCTTGCCCGTTCCGTTTTCCTTCCTTCAGTGACAGTTGATGGGGACATGTAAGCCAAATCAACTCTCTTTTCTTCTCAAGTTGCTTTGGTCATATGTTATGATTCAATATAATAGAAGTGATACTAGAGAATACTTGATGTAGTAAAACCAATGAAGAATAAATATATTGAATGATATAAATGACACACAAAGCTCTATTAATCATGTAGCAAACATTCTTATAATGACTTATTAATCAGTACTTTGATTTATTATTTTGTGAATTTGTGTTGAATTACTGAAATTTCACATAATGTATCCCCATAGTCATTCCAGTCCTACCGTCTGTACTTCCCCAAGACCTCACCCAAAAAAAAAAAAAAAAAAGAAAAGAATACCAAATCCATGACTCAGGGCAGGAAACTCCCAGTGGCCGATCTTAAAGAAAACGGACTCACCTCCCCACCCCCAACCACATAGGAAGCCATCTTAAAAGCATACCAATACAAAACTCTCATGATTCCATTTTAGAGTACTTTCATGAGTGTGGGCATGTTGTGGGTTATTTTTGTGTGTGGGGTCATGTTGTGAGAGAGTTTGTCACAGATTGATCTCATTCTAACAGTGAGTTTGTGCCTTGATACCCACGTAAAAGAGCTTGCATGCCTTACATGTCACGGACAGCATGAACGATAACATGTTTTCATCAGCATGAATCAGTGAACATCAGCATAGGCTTCAGGGCAGACAAGACCATAGAAATGGCCACTCCCATGGTAATATGGCCTGCACTGACTAACTTGCTCCCTGGCGCAGCACAGATTATAGACATCACTATGGTGGGCCTCACCAGACACAACAGTGCCATTCAGCAGCACTACACAGACATTAAAGGCCCTTCATGGTAACACGACCAAGACCAACAACACCGCCTCTAATGGGCACTAGACCAGCATCAACATGACCTTGGTCAGACATGGGCCATGGACATTCGAATGGCCTTGGTGGCACACGCACAAACCACAGACATTTCAATGGCCTTTGGCGAACACGGACACAGATACCAACATGACCCTCGATGCAGCAGAGCCAGATACCAATGCCTGGCAGCAGCCATGGAATACAGACACTGTTATTTGAGTGCTGTGGTCTCGCCCTTTTCTCACATGTAATATCCTTCAACTTACTAGTTGGTTGTGTAATTGAGACTTCCTCAGAGTCATAAATTTGCACTAATAAGATGTTTCATTCTGTGGAACTAGAGTAACAGGTGTTTGTGAGCTGCCTGTTGTAGCTGCCGCAAAACTAGGTCAAGTTATACTAAAGTTTCTTGATTGCAAAAGAGAATTCTGTATTATTGTAGGATGTTTCAGGGGTTGATTGAATGGAAGTTGAAGACTGAAGTCTCATTCAATTAAGCTTTTCTGAAAGCATTGAAAAGGGTCGCTGGTCATGGGAGGAGCGCGAAGAAATCAATAGGTGGATTGCCGTGGAATCCTGACCCTCATAGACAGTAGCATCAGCATGAGAGGTCAAAGACACCGGTCCTAACCCATTTCCTTTCTGCTTACATTTGAACGTTTGATCAGGCTACTTAGCCATCCAGGCTTCAGTTTTATCATGTGTACATCCAGGTATTGGGTTTTGGAGACTATAATGGGTTTGCATATTTAAGACTTTAGGGTATTACTAGGTTGTTTAATGGAGTCCGGATTGTTGTGTCTTTGTAAGCTTCCACATATAAGTACCATCTTTCAAGTGCTCCAGTACAGCCATTTTGGAGAAAGAAATTATTCAACAATTGGTTTCTTGTCAACTTCAGATAATGGGAACTTGTTTGACAGTTTTCTCTGTGTTGGTTGATTTCATAATTACCCTTTGGGAAAGCACATGCAGGTTTATTACAACAGTGCTATAGATGAATCCATGTCTGCCAAGGAAAGACCCTGGACACTTGTTTTTCATATGTCAGAGGAAATTCATAATGTGGATGTTAGGCAGCACCAGTGCTCAGTTGGTGATTTTCCATCCTTTTTGTGACTCCTCTGCCTACTAGCAGATTTCTAAACCACAGTCGAGGCCTCAACTCACTGGACTTATGGCATCTGGAAATGAGCTTTAAATTTCGTTCCTGTGTTGAAATTAGGGGTGTGACATAGTTATTACAAGGGGTGCCTGTGAGCCTGAATTTGATTTTGTTTTGTGGAGGTCGGATGTTTTGTTAGAAGGGAAACCCTTGCCTGGGGAGAGATCTGAGTGTGACTGAACTGTTAACTGCCCGCTTCCTCCCTTTTTAGCAGGAGACATATTTTGTTTTTAAATGAGATGACAAGCGAGAGAATTATCAAGACTCAGTGAATTTTAAGAATCTCCTTTCAATTTTTTCAAGTTCCATTTAACCTTGCTTCTGATATCATTCTGTGCATTACTGTCAAAAGAGCAGCTGCCTTTGAAGTCGGGAAGCCTCGCTGCTGGCAGTCACGATGGTAAAATACAAACAGGGCTTTCAGTCAAGTCCTTGCTGATACACAGCGAGGCCTTATTACCTGCGTGAAAGCACAAGTGTGTGAGTACCTAAAGACCCGGAGTGCGTGGGGCGGATATATGATAATGGACACTGAGAGGGGAGAATCATCTCATGAATTAGGGATGCCCTTTCATAATTCATGAGTTGCAGGCTGAGGAGGACATGAAATCACCTGAAAAGCATCTGGAAGTGATCTGTAATTTTTAAGAGGCAGCCAAAGAGCCTGTATATCTCCAGTACATGATGATAAAATTGTTTGCATGGGATTCTGGAGGAGTTACTTGTTACTAGCTAAACGTCTCACCATTAAATATACCCCGAGATTTGATTATGAGATGTTGCTGTCTCTTCCAGGGTACTCAGTAAGCCATTAATTGATTAATGTGAAGAAGGTAGGTTAGGATTATTTATTGGCAGGTGAAACATCTTTTTACTCTAGTCTTCATGCAGGCATGTTACTGGTTACTCCAAAGTGTACCCAGTTTTGGAGATTAAAGTCGTGTTAACCCCCCTTTCCTTTTGTTATAACCAAAGGTACTATATTTCAAACTGTGAAGCTATGTCTATGTATGTTACACACAGAATCTCTTCCAGTAAGTTCTAGGAAGTGATCTTTTATATTGGACTATTGCAGAAAAATTGTCAATGAGTGGTTTACCATCTGGGTCTTGGACAATTTTCAGTATACCGAGCTATGGGAAGGGTGCATTTGTGCTCTGACTTGGATTCTTAGCTTAACCTGCCTAGAGATGGTAAATATTATACCCAATACTAAGAAAACTTGACTTCCTCTCCCTACTGTGTTTATGAGTAGCTGTCATCATAAGAGGTTACAGCCCAATACCTATCTTGAGCTGTCTGACTGTCTCCCTCCCTCCTTCCCTCCCTCCCTCCCTCCCTCCCTCCCTCCCTCCCTCCCTCCCTCCTTCCCTCCCTCCCTCCCTCCCTCCTTCCCTTCTTTCCTTCCTTCCTTCCTTTTGTCATGTGTAGTTCCAGGCTGACTTCTGATTCATGAGCCTTCTGTCTCAGCCCCCAGTGCTGGAATTAAAGATGTCTACCAGGTCTGGAATGTCTTCCTTCTCTGTAGTATAAAAGCCACTTGCTCATCTTATTATAAACTCATCAAACCTACTAATCACTAACAGAATTATGCAAGATAAATTATTGTAGTAACAAGTGTACTTGACTACTTCTCTGTCACTGGGCATTTAAATATTTTCCTTTACTAAAATTACAGTACTTCCTATTTTCTTAAAAATGTTTCTCCTTGCAAAATTTCTCCAGCTTTTCATCCATTGTGATGTTGAGTGATAAGTTTGTGATTTTACCTTGTATTTATACTAGTTTTACATTCCACACCTCCAAGTATTTGGGGTTAGTCATGTTACATCCTCTTATTTCTGTCTGGAGACTCCAGCTTATTTGTTGCGTAATAGGGATGGAGTAGTCATATGTCTATGTTGTAAGACTCACCTGTTTATTAGGGCTGATGATAGACACACATCTGAGAACAGAACTGGCTTTGGCCAGGGAGAGCAAAAGTTAAATGTTCAGTTTTTCTTATCTAGATATGTACTAGGGGGCATATTGCATACTTTTTTTGAAAGATTTTCAGAAAAATTACTTTGATCCCTTTTGACCTTATATTGTCATGTTAATGATGCTGGTGATTTATGGTGTGGATTTATTTAGCTTCAAATGTTCTTATTCTCTTCTGAAAGCAATATATAATTATTTTATAACACTTACAAGACGGAAGAATCAGAGTTGGAGAGATGACTTACAGGTTAAAAAGCACTTGCTATTCTTACAGAAGACTTGAGTTGGGTTCCCTTACCCTCTTCAGGCATCTCACAAACATCTGTAATTCCAGCTCTAAGAGATCCAGTGCCCACTTCTGGCCTTTGTGGGCCCTGCATATACATGTCTTTCCTTCACATAGACATACTTGTAGATAAAAATAACGAAAATAATCTTTAAAAAGATGGAAGAATTTTTTGCTACTTTCTGCTGCCTAGGATTTTCTCATTTTTTGGCTAGCACTCATGTTTTGAAATAAAAATATACTTTTTACTTAAAAATTTAAAAGTATTTATTTTTGACTTTTCACATATACATACATATAATGCACTTTGATCACAGTATCATCCTTTTACCATCTTTATACCCCTCCCACTCCCTGTTTTTTTCCTTCCTAACAAGTTCCTAGCTACCTTCATGACTTAAAAATAGTATTATGGTTGCTTCTATGAGTGTGAGCATGGGGTTGTTTATTGAACTGTGAACTTAATAGTGGCTATAGCACTAAAGAAAACTGGCTTCCAGGTCCCCAGCAGCCATTAATTGCCCATACCTCCTAATGAGCCTCATGAGCCTGTTATTTATCCATGATAGAATGCTGATGGACTCAGTGTTTTGTTGTTGTTGCAAGTCTTGTATACGCAAGCACAGCTTCTGTGATCTTAGGAGTGCAATGGTCATGCCATGTCTAGGAGATAGCTGTTCATAGCACTTCTCTACATCTATATCTTTTTGCATCTTCTTTTGGGATGTTCTCTGAGCCTCGGATGAGGGTGGTAGATACATCTCATTTCGGGTGAAGCACTCAACAGTCACTGTTTTACCAGTTATGAGTCTCTGCATTAACTGTTGACCATTACAAAACGAAGCTTCTCTGACCTGTGGACATTGGAATGGTTAATCTTAGTTATCAATTTGATCTAGAATCTCCTGAGAGAGATACTTCTGGGCTTGCCTGTGGGGATTATTTGGACTAGGTTAATTGAAGTGGAAGAGCATCATTCTCTGGGCTGGGGATCTAGACTATAAGAAGAAACAGTGAGCTGAGCACAAACAATCATTGCTTTCTGCCTCTTGACTATGCATGCCGTGTGACCAATTGGCCTCTTGATACCAGTTAGCCTGTAATAGATTTTATCCTGAAACTGTAAGCCAAAATAAAACCCTTTCTTTCTGCCTTAGGTTGCTTTTGTCATGGTATGTTATCATAGCAACAAGAAAAAGTAAGAAAGACAAGTATGAACATAAATAATTGAAGACCATTTGACAACATGTCCATTTAGGAGAACAACAATAGCATGTTCTCCTACTAAGCCTATTACCTACCCAGCCATGGACTTTTGTGTAGGTTTGCACAACCAGGGATCATTTTCCTCCTATGGAGCGGGTCCCTAATCCAATTAGAAAGGTTACCTTCATCACCATCATGCCATTATTGCACTAGTGGGCATATCTTATTGGCAGGTCAGTATTGTAGTTCATAGTGTCCATCACTGGGTAAGATTATTGATGTCTTTTTACCTCAGTGACCTTCATGGCATCTTCTGGCACTATGAAAGATAGCCAGAAGTGGGAAGCTTGCACCTCAGTTTTACCTTAATTTCTCTGTGCCCTGCAATCACAAGGTGTGGTATCTTCAGCAATAGGGTCTTACTGTCTAGTTTAAGGGGGCCACCAAGAACAATGCCAATATCTCTGAGACTTCCTCATATTTTTTTATTTTTATGATAAAGACAAATATGACCTGAGGATACCTCACCCAGTACACAAACAGAAGAAATGTAGATTTGTATTTGTAATTTATTAGTGATGACAAGGCATTTCCTTCCTTTCTGTAGATTTTGAGTCTTCTGGTGGTTTCTGGACAGAACAAATGTTAGAGAAGTCCTTTATATTCCTCTGAAAGGTGAAGTGAACAACTACAACCCACCAGTGTGCTGCTGAAGAAAGCATTCACAGGTAATGTTTTTCTTACTGTGTGTGTTGGTGTGAGTCTGTTGAGAGTCACCTGGGAGGGGAACCTCAGCTGAGGAATTGCTTTCATCAAAACCGACTGGCCCATGGAGCCTTTTCTTGTTTAATGATTGATGTTGCAGGGCCCAGCTCACTGTGAGTAGTGCCAGCTGTTGTAGGTGTCCCTCCATTTTATAAGAAAAGCAAGCCATAAAGCCGATGAGTAAACAGTGCTTTTCAATGGCTTTGCTTCAGTTCCTGCCTCTGGGTTCCTGCCTTGGCTTCCCTCAGTTGGCAGACTGTAAGCTGTAAGATGAAATACAATTTTTCCTCTCCAAGTGCCTTTTTGGTTATGGTCTTTATCATAGCAACAGAAAGCAAACTAGGATATTTTTAGGGTTACTATTGGTATGTATCCAGTTATATTAATAAACTAGTTTTTAAATCAGCTCTACTTAAATATATCTGCATATCCAGGTAAACATTATCATGTTCAAAACAGAGTTTTTGAGAATTCATACTCTATTTTTCTACTCAAATATTTACAAAACATTTCTTTGGGAATGCATTCTGGACACCTGCCCCTCCCCACCAGTGGCATTCTTTTAAGCATCCTGTTTTCTGTGGAGGCATCTGTCAGCACTGTGGCACTGTATTTGAGAAACAAGGTAAATGCTTTTGGCTAAATAAAAACACTATTATGTTGATCAAAACCAAAAAGAAGAAATAATATAAGGTAAATAGTTTTCCTTTTTGTTGACTCTGTGTGCAATTGAATCCCTAGAAGGGAGTGTGTGTTTAAACAGTAATGATACTGTTTTTAAAAAGAAGTGATTAGATTGTGTCATTTACAGAGAAATATTATTTATTTGGCTTATAAATATTGTTGTTCCTTCTTATTAAGATCAATCAATCTGTCAAGGTTATTGAAATGTTACTGTATTAATCAGGTTAAATAAGGTGATATCCAAACTCTCTGATGCTGTATACCTCTCAGGCTTTTTAATTTGCCTCTTATAAACGACTCCCTGCAGGTGTTTTGGAATGTTTCTCAAAACATTATCAGAGTGCTTGTTAAAATACACATTAAAAGTTTCAAATTCCAGGGCTGATAGTAAAGAGTGTGCTTAGCATGAATGAGGTTCTGAGTTCAATCCTTTATACACTTACAATTCAAATTACTAGATTCCTGTAGTGACAAGGGCTGGAAATCTGCATTTTATGAGTGTCATCAAACACTGACACCTCGTAAAGAACAAACCCAAACTTCTCTGTATATATGTACATTTGTATGTATGTATGTATGTATGTATATATGTATACATATATATGTGAGTGCATATACATGTATGTACACCTAGACATATCTGTTTTATAGTTATTTACTTGATTTTTGCTTTGAATGCAGTCATTTATTATGCTATTTTGGCAAGGGTTTTATTTCCGAGTAACTTATAAGGTCAAATTGAAGATATAATTGGATAAAATTGAATAAAATATTTGAACTTTATAGCTCCATTAGAAAGGGAAATGTTTTCCCCGGATGTAAATGGGCAAGCCTACTTTTTTTTCCATCTAGATGCTACATACTAAGTTGTATTAAACATCTACTTTTCAAATGTCCTAGTAAATCTAGGGCAGATACTAACAGGGTGGCAGCAGAGGCCCTGAACCCAGGCTGCGCCACACTGAGCGTCCAGGGCAGCATCTCTCAGTAATGTTGTGCTGAGGTTGGGCTGTGGTTCTGCTCTGGAAAGACATGATGTTTTCTTTCTGCTGCCCTGAGATCTTGTGAATGTTTCAGACCCTTGCTTTGGTAGGAAACGGTTTTTATTATATCCCTGCAATTCTGTCTTCTGTTATCCTCCGATGGTATAGATCACTAGTTTCTAGGGCCTAAGTGGAGCCAACATCATGACAGTAAAGACTGGGCACTAAGGAATTCTGTCAAAACTCTGGATCCATCCGCAGCCATTCACCTGTGTAGACATTGTTTGGAACCTGTTCCTGGCTCTTGGCTCCAGTAGACAGTATTTGTTGAAAGAATGATTCTCAATAGCGTTTTTGGTTTTTTGTTTGTTTGTTTTGTTTTAATGGTTATATTCTAAATATTGTACTTTTAAAAATAAAGTTTTATTGTTTTTGTGTTTTTGGTCAAGGTCAGGAGGATATTGGGAGATACAAAGAGAATATGAGATATGAGAGAAAATATTATAACAAATATGTAAGGCTTAAAGTCTGATGGGGATACCTAGAAGTCAGAGGGAACAGCATATGTGTATAGTAACTGTGACTTAGGTAATGAAGGGATCTAACATTCACATGTATGTCTTGGGAGGAAAAGACAACAGACTGGGAAGACACACAGCAGGAACATAAATGGTAAATGGATCTGAAAATGAACTTTAAAGCATTGAGGCAGCACAGCATAAAGCACGCAGGATCAGCAGGATTCATCTGTTATGAATTTCGGATGTTCTCAGAGCAGCAAGACAAATAGCAGGCAGACAGAGGCAATTACAGCTATTCTGAGCTGTTAAGAGAGAATTACGTATTTGAATATACTATTTGAGGGTTAAGAGCTGTCTAAATACGAGAGTAGCACTCAGAGAAGCCTTGGTGCTAGCATGCTGGGGATGGGAGTCTCGCAGAATGGAGGGGTGATGGGGATGCCTCTGAGGTTTCTCAGGTTCTGTGTGAACCAGCGGGAGGCCACTGTACAAGATGATTTTCAACAGCAATCTGTCCTCAAGAGTTGTTTGGGACTAGGGTTTGCTAAGTAAATAACACTAAAGGATCTTCCAAAATCAGTTATGGTTGGGTAGTCAAGCAGCTACATTAAAAACAAAAAATCAAAAACCCCCAAAACAAACAAATAACAAACAAACCCAAAAACCAAAAACTAAAGTCTAAAGTTTAAACATTTTTATTTGCATATACATTTTTATAATCTCTTAGGTTTGAATCTATATTTTCATTTGTGCATGAAGTGTTTCTGTTTGTTGAGCCACTTTTGTCTCTTCATACAACTCATGAACTTCACAATTTCATTCCCTATTGTTTTGTTCCCAGCATTTAAAGTCTCTTCTAATAGACCTGAATAGTTTAGAATATTTATGTTTGATTATGTGTGCTGTCTACTTTTCTGGGTTTTTGTTTGTTTTGAGACAGGATTTTACTCAGTAGCTCAGGGTAGCCTTGAACTCATGGAAGTCCAAGTGCTGGGATTACAAGTGTAAGCCCCCACACCTGGCACCAGTTTTATTTTCAGCATAGTTTTTGAAATACTTTATCTTTTTGGTGTTTGAGTGCTCCTGTCACACTTAAAGAACATCTCTAACATCTTCATGATAGGAGTTTTCTAAACATTAGCCTCAGTTGGACCCCGTCATCCTTACTGGGAACTTGTGAGAAATGGACATTTTGGGGTTAAATCAGAAACTCCTAGGGCAGAGCCCAGTTTATGTTAATGAGCCATCCTGTTGATTCCAGGGCAGGTTGGAGCCTGACCCTAGTCATATTCAGTAGCTATGTGCTGTTGCTGAAGTCACACATGGTCCTGCCCTTGGCCCCCTTAGCAGGAAGATTAGGGGTTCTCAACCTTTCAGAGCTTGTTCACAGGCTTAACCAAATCACCCATCAAACAAAAACAAAACACCAAACCTATCAAAGAAAACAAAAACAAACACTTCCCCTCACACAACATCAGGACTCAATGACCTCTGACCTTATGCTCTGCTGGCAGTTTGGCTGGTTTCTGGTGACCCATTTATCTGCAGTCCAGTCAGCTCTCCAAAATAGTTCTCATAGCTGCTGTCTAGACTAGGCAGGTATCTATCCTCCTCCAGCTCCAGAGCCAACATGGTTTAAATGGCTTCTTTGGGCTTGGTAACTGAAACTGTGAGGCTAGAACTTTATTTGCAAACAGCAATTTGGATTCTTTTTCATAAAAGCCAACTGTGTTCGGTTTCTTTCCTTGAAAAGTTGGATTTTTTTTTTTTATCTACTCAGATTACTCTTTTTTTTTCTCCTGAGATTTATCCTCCATGGTAAGACTGTTCACTGTGAAAAGAGCTTTTTAACCTTTCCTTGTAAACTTAGAGGTTTCCTAAGCAGCTGTCTAGGTAGTCCATATGAATCATTTAAACAGTGGTTCTAGGGGGGCCCCCACTCCTCACTGCCTAGCCCTGTGTGTGAAGTCTCTACAAGGGTTCCTTAGGAATGATGTCTCCTTCATCTCAATATTATTTACTTTCTTTTTTCTTTTAGTCTTTAAAAGCATTCTTATTAGGATTGATATTTGCATGTCTTTCTCTTGTCTTTCAGTCTTTTCCCTCTGTACTGTGGACAGACTCCAGGGCCTCATGTATGATAAGAATGTATTCTACCACTGACCTACACTCCCAGCCCCCAAGTCTTTTTTTTCTCCCACATTTTGTCTACAGGAGCCTCCAAGTTCTTTTTCAGTACCCATTTCTTTGTGTCTGCTATGTCGTTTTTCTGATGCCACCTTCACACTAGTCTGTATCAAGGTGGGTCCCATTCCCACAGCTCTGTCCCTACGCCAAGCCACCTACTAGATGTTCCAATCGAGATGCACATCCAGAACAGAAGCCATTGTTCTCTCCTGAATCTGTGGCTCTTTCAGTCTCCCTCTCTCAACAAGAGATGCTACCATCTATCAGCCTAGTGTGTCTAACATTTTCTTAGCATTTCCCATGTTACAAACCAGTGTTTAGAAGCATTTTGTAATTCTTCTGCAAGACCCAAGATAAATTCTGTTATCTTTGCCATTACTCTGCAGGGCAGGGAACCAAAGCAAATACAGTCAAGCTGTTTTCATGAGGCCACAGAACTATCAGTGGAGGCAGGATTCCAGTCAGACTGTCTTTCTGCAGAGCACAGGGTCCTAATTCCTGTGTTCTCCTTCTGCTCTCTCTTAGGTGTTGTACAAGCTAGGGTTCTTATTGCTGTGATGAAACACTATGATCAAAAGCAACCTGGGGAGTTAAAGGTTTATTTGGCTTATCTGCCACATCACAGTTCATCACTGAAGGAAGTCAGGATAGGAACTCAAATAGGGCAGAACCTGGAGGCAGGAGCTGATGCAGAGACCATGGAGGGGTGCTGCTTACTGACAACCTCATGGCTTGCTCAGCCTGCTATTTATAGAATCCAAGACCACACCAGGGGTGGCCACTCCCACATTAGACTGGGCCCTCTCCCATCAATCACTAATTAAGAAACTGCTCTAAAGGCTTGTCTGCAGCTCAATCTTGTGGAGGCATTTTCTCAGTTGAAGTTCTTCTCAGATGACTATAGCTTATGTCATCTTGACATAACTAGCCAGTACAGGCGACAAGGCTAGAAATCCAGGATTACTCTTCTCATTCCTGCTTGTTTGCTTGAGCCTTTTGACTTCATCTTTCTTAAACTGTGACCCCACTTCTGCATTGTATTGTAAGGATTCTAGACTGGTTCTCCATCACCTCTGCCTCTACCATATAATTAATGTCTCTTCCCATTCATACACCCCTCTCTTTTTAAATATTCAGAGTGTTATTCTTCCTAATGCTAAATGTGATCTGAACACATTTTTTTTTTTTTTTTAAATGAGCCCAGTTCTTGTACTGTCAGTTACCCATAAGGACGCCTTTCTCTAGAGTCTACTTCATTGTTGAGAAAGCCCTACCGATTCTAGGGTTCCAGATGGTTAAGAACCATACCATAAGGCAGAGAGCGGCAAGAGAGTCAGTAACACTTTAGTGATACCTGAAACTCTGAGGGATAGAAAATTAAGGAGAAATGATGGGTTTTGATTAGTCTTTGCCTATTTTAGTCCTTATTGCGATGAAAATGTAATAAAGGAATTTATTATCTAGTCTATCTGAGGAAACATAGCCTATAATACTTTTGTGGGTCCCTAGCAGAAGGCTGCTTCATTCCACCCCTCTGCCATGCTGTGTTTCTGCCTCTGTGATGGACCTTGCCTTCCTGAAGTACACCTTCCCTCTCCTCCCTGTGAGCTTTTCCATCACTTGGAAGGCCTTCTCAGAGCCAATTGACTTCTTCACATTTGGGTGGACCATTTTTCTGACATGCTGCCAAGGCCCCATTCTTTCCATGTCCTAGGACTTGTTAAATGTTGTTTTAGTTGTCTAGTTGTCTCTTTTAGACTTGGTGCTGGGTCTTATTTATTTCTGAGTTTTGTCACCCAGTACAGATGCTCAATAGGTATCGATTGTATGAGAGAATCAGTTGAATATTTAAATAAGTCAGATAGTGACTGCCATTTACATATTCTTTTATCTTACTAAAGTACCTAGCAGGTGATGTGTCAGGGTAGGATTAGGCTCACCTGTAAATAACCATCAGAATTAATGACCAAACAAATTAGGGGACTATTTTTCTTCCAAGTAAAATAAGTGTGGAGCCAGACTCTCCTTGGAGTTGAGTGCTTCTTCGATGTCAGGCTGCACTGCCCCCAGCTCTCTGCACTTCTGTGCTGGGCTAAGATTCTTGTCCTCATTCCTTGTTCTGGAGATGGATGGTAGAACTCTGACTGGCTGTAGTCTCTCCTTCCAGTAAAGATGGGAAGGCCAAGATGCCAGCACTCACCAGCCTTTTGTCACTACCTGTTCCACCCTCTTTTAGGAACTTTCCTAAAAGGCCTTTCAGGATACCTCCACTTATTGTATATACCTGACGGTAAATACCCACCCACCAGTCATGCTTTTTACCAGTCATGCTTTTACTTCTAGCTGCCAGAGGAAATAGAGATTGAGATTTTTGCCTGACTCTTTGCTGATTGTGATTGAAGTTGAGTTAATATGGTTGGAAAGAATAGAGGGTAACCAGCTGTCTATTACATGGGTTAATAGGATTTCTTCTTCTTTTTTGTTTTAAAGATTTATTTATTTCATATATGTGGGTATATGGTAGCTGTCTTCAGACACACCAGAACAGGACATCAGATCCCATTACAGATGGTTGTGAGCCACCATGTCGTTGCTGGGAATTGAACTCAGGACCTCTGGAAGAGCAGTCAGTGCTCTTAACCACTGAGCCATCTTTCCAGCCCAATATGATTTCTTCTTAAGTGAACATAGGCAGCTTTGGAGAGTAATTTGTAGAGCTAAACTCCTCCCTTTCTCCCTCCCTGTCCTATCTATCCTATCCCTCCTGACTTTCCTCCTTCCCACTTCCTTCCTTTCCCTTCTTTTCCTCCCTTCCACTTCCTTTCCTCCTCCTCCCTTTACATCTACCCACTTTCCCTCTTTTCATTCTTCTTCCCTTTCTTTTGCAATGCAAGGATTTGAACTCAGGGCTTTCTTCACACACAGAGCCACACCCCCTTCCTCTTTCAATGCCTGCACACTATGTGTAATGACCAGATTTGGTAATTGGTATATCTATTATCTTAGACATTGTGATGGCTATTCTTGGTTGTCAACTTAACTACATCAGGAATTAACTAAAACTCAAGAGGCTGGATACATCTGTGAGGGATTTTTTTTTTTTATTAAATCATTTGAAGTGGGAAGACCCACTTTTAATCTGGATTTTTTTGAGGTGAAGATCCACCTTTAATCTGGGTCATACCTTCTGCTGGCAGCCTATAGGAAGGACATTGAAGAAGGAAGCCTGCTCTCTGTCTGCTTGCTCTCACTCTCAATAGCAAGTCCATCCCTTCACTGGCATTAGAGCCTGTTGCTTTGTGATTCCAGTACATACTGAAGAACAGCTGAGACATCGAGCCTCACGGACTGAACAACTACTGGATTCTTAATCCTTCCTTTGGTAGACAGCCATTGCTGGACTAGCTGGAGCACAGCCTGTTAAGTCCCTCTAATACACCATCCTCCCTTTTCTCCATTCATTGTAGACATCTTATTCCCCTAGAGGTTTCTGACTAATACAGATATCTATCTTTTGTTTAGGTTGAAAATATTTTAAAAATTCAGCTATTTAGAAATACTCCATGGGTTATTTGTGAGCCACAGTTATCCTACTGTGCTACATATAGACTACAAGTTCTTCCTGCCATCCAGCTGTCCGTGTATTCTTCTTTCTCCACCCCTCCCCATTCCCTTCTCAGGCCCTGGTAAATAATATTCTATTCATCCTCTACTTCTTTGAGGTCATCTTTTAGTTTTGGTCTTTAAACAAACTTTATATAAACTTAAGTATTTGACTGTTTTATAGGCATTCAAAAATCTAAGTGGACACTTTTATCAGTGTTATTTTTTAGGATTTTCTGTTGTTGATTTTACCATATACCTGCTCAAGGTGTTGTTCAAATGCCCTAGGCCACACTGGTAGAAGGGTCTTGCTAGAACACCGACAGAAGATTTGCCAAAAGATATCAAGAAAGAAACGATCTGAATCTCCTGTTCACTTTCCCCTACAAAACCATCACAAAAAGAATTCTAAACACAATTATAATCGTTTATTGAGGAGTATTTCTTGTTGTGACAAACTGGAGCAAGCTAACAGTTCAATAATAAGAGAAGAGCTGTATAAGTGAGAGATATTCATGAGAAGTACTGTGGAAGCCGCATTGTCTTTTGTTGGGAAAGGGACTTAATGACTTAGAATAGTGCTCAAGATATAATATTGAATGGACAATACAGGAATAGAGTGTATATACACACATAGGTTATACTCCTAATTTTTAAAAAATTGTACAGTTATTAGAAACCTTAAAAGCAGTTAGTCTTTTGTGGTGCTGAGTGGTTTTTATTGTTATATACTTTCTCTACTTTTTTCATTCCCCCTGCATTTTTAAGGAGACATTTTCTCCTACTTATTTAAATGTTACCCATGGAACCCAGCAGCTTGAAATTTTAAGAAATATTTTAGGACCTTTTTTACTTGGTTGTTGATTGAGAGCTTTCTTGAAGCTGTTGGACGTAAATACACCATGAAGTTTAGAATTTCATGTTCAGTAGTGGTGTCTTGTGTATCCTTTACAAGGCTTACCATGTCATAATTTCTAGGGTAATCCTATTACTATATAAATATGTAATTGCTCTAGAGGCAAAGCTGATGGATTGTGGTGCGAGTTTTATGGGAGACTATAAGAGAAGATATGTTGTCCCAGTGACCTACTTCATACAGTCTGTTACCAGAAATACATCCCTTTTTAGAGATACCTTACAGAATGTGAGGTAAGGAAAGAGAGCATGAACATCCTAAATATAATGTCAATACTCCCAGTTAGTAACAAACAAAATTCCAGACCAACAGTGTTTATGTGGGAATGTGGAGAACTAGAAACAAGAATAGAATGTTTGGTGTATATCCAGGGGAAAAGGGAAGACACTTGGGAACATTTTAGAGCCCTTTCCCACAGGCTATTTGAGAAAGGGATATATTATTCTGAATTATTGTCCCAAAGCCAAATTGGGCCAGCCACCTATTTAATGTTCAATGATGTAACAACTGAGAAGAATAAGGCATAGAAATTGTATAGTGCAGAAACTGAGATGTTTCCTCTCTGTCTCTTTATGGAGAAAATCTGTCAACCCCTTCTAAAGCAGCCTCTTCTTCCACAGGAGATTGTGCATAGAGGCTATGTGGCAGTGTGCTCAGACAGTTTTCATTGTTATAATATGTATTAGATGAGAGTGTGTTTATATATGTGTGTGTGTCTTAGTGAAAGAGACCATTGTGCAATAGGCAAAATGACCCCCCACAGTGAAGAATTATTTATTCTAAAATGTTGAGAGAGGCATTCTCCTTGATTGAACTTTATGCTCCCCTAGGCCCTTTTGTTCACTTGCCTTAGTGGCTAATCTCTCTCATCTTGGCTTTAGTTCAGCCAAGTGAGAGCAAGAATCTCGCTGAATCAGTTTCGTGAAACTCCTTCTCCCCTTGGTATTTGATCAGATTTCTCATTTTTTCCCCTTGTTATCTGATCACTCTGGCCTGTTTTTAACCAGAATCCTGTTAGATCGTTCCATCAAGAACTCCCCACCCTCACCATCTTCTCTGAGTCATTTGCCATCTACTGACCCCCCAGTCTCCCCTCCCCCATCCCCGTCCCTCTCTCCTCCCCTCTTCTTTTCCTCTCCTCACTCCCCCTCCTCTCCAGCTCCATTTTCCTGCAATAAATAATCTCGAGACCTATTTTGTTTGTTCCAAGAAATATTTTCCTTACCATGTAAGAATAATTTTTCTTGCTGGACATGGTGATACATGTTTGTACTCCCAGCTTGTGCAGTAGGAGCAAGGTCAGCCTGAACTGTGTGGAAAGTTCCTAGCCAATCTAGTCTACACAGTAAGACTCCATTTCAAAAAGTCAAAAAAGAAAAAATGCTTTCCCCCTTCTCAGTATCAGTAGTTCAGAGGTTTAAAAATTCTGAGCTAAAGTAATGTTTGGGGACTGGAGAGCCAGCTCAGCAGTTAGGTGTATTTTCTGCTCTGGCAGAAGACTTAGGTCCAGTTTCCATCAGCCATAGGTGACTCACAACTGTAGACTCCAATTCCAGGGGCTCCACATTCTCTTTTGGCTTCCATGGGCATTGCACACATGTGGTACACATGTGTACATGCAGTCAAAACACTCATACGTAAGAATAACTAAATATGTGTAAGAAAAGGAGTAATGTTTGGTTGACATAATTCCGGGAACATCTCTCCAGCAGCCTTCCGCCCTCTTAGAGCTACACTGTTTAGTGGGAAGGAGCATGGAAAACCCAAAAGAGTTGGAAGAGCATTTGCTTTAGGGACTTGAAAGAGGCCATTTTCAAAGACATTTTACTCAGGGCTTGAGGATATAGCTCAGTGGACTGCATGCAGCATGTATACAGGACAGGGGCTCTGTCTCCCTCCCCTGAGGAGGGAAGACATTTCCTTCTGAGAGTATCAGGATAGGACAGTTTGGATAGAATGAGTGCGCTGTATTTGGCCCTGGTCCTACTTCCTGGTGTTCTAAAAGTGAGGCAATGTTGCTTATCTGTCTCCAGCTTCATTATCAACTTCCTTTCATCCCCCAATATTTTCCTTCTGCTGGTAGGGCAGCTTCCTTAAAAGTTGGGCCCTTGTGATCTCTAGTTCAAAATAAGATGCTAAAAGGTAAAATATGGACTTCTAGAGACGTAACCAGACAGTTATTCCGCAATATATAGAAATGAGAAGGATAGCATATCTGATTCATGTTTTTTTTTTTTTAAGCTCTCAGATCTGAAAATGTCTTTTATTTTTTAGAAAATGGATTCTAGGAACGTTAAAAAGCAATACCAGAGGACATAGGTACAGAACTGGATGTATGTAGTCATTCAAAGCATCCAAGTAAGAATATGGCAATATAAATATCCAAAAAGCATCTCTTAGGTCTTCAAAACAAAACGTGTAAGTAATTCCTAACTAGTGAGCAATACAGCATTTCCTAGACGGGAGAAACAGCTAACATTAAAGACTTGAAAGCCTTTCTTTGGTTAACTATATGTAGACAGTTTGTTTGCCTTTGATCAAACTTCTTTAAACATGGATAACGGTATTATACAGGTCCACTGTTAAAACAGATATGTTGCAAATTACTTGTGGTATAATGTGTTCCAACAAAGTTTAGAAAATAAAGACATTGAGTTGACTCTGGACTAAGTTTAATAGTCATCTCCTCTGCTGACAACTTCTTTACAGGTTGGATGCGACAGTATGGTGTGTTCAAACTGTGCTGTGTATGATCCTTTAATGTCATACAGTGGTGGGTATGGATCTACAATGCCCAAGTCACACAGATTCTTCAGAGCCATTAAGTATTTACTTTCTCCCAAGTGATCCAGCCACCTTCAGCAGAAGGCAAGAGTATCGAAGTTTTCATTGATGACATTTAACAAGTGTTTTGTTCTTGGAAGCCTTATTGGCACATGTCCCACATCAAAATTTTTCATGTAGTATGAACATTCCATGTCATCATGAACCATGCCCTTTCCTGTGCTACCAAAGGTCTCAATGGCATACACCTCTCCTTCCTCCATTCTGGTAGCTTCCCCTCCTTTTACAATGGGCACTGTTTTTCCAGTGTGAATTCTATATGGCCTAATTGAATGTCCATTTAAGTTACATATGGGTTTCACTTGATATGTCTTCCCATCTATTTCTACTTCATAGGATTCCATAACTTCTTGAATGGCCTCACTGACATCACAGAGATGAACGTCAATCGCAGCACACTTTATTCCGGTATTAGTGGCATCTGTTAAAGCTTTTAATAATATGTCATATTTGGAATTAAAAGTAACAGTACAAGCACAATCAATTATTCTACCACTTAGATGTGTTCCAAAGTCTATCTTACAGATTTCATCATACTGTAAGACTGCTGTGTCACCAGCATTGGGAGTGTAACGGGCAGCACTGTTGTTGAGAGAACACACAGTGGGAAACGCCAGGCCTGCATTTAACCCATCTTCCTTTATTAGCTTTCGGAAACAGTCTTCCAACTTCTCACAGATTTCTACCATTGTCATCCCAGACTTGATCCAGCTCATGACATATTTCCTAACTTGCCTATGTGCTTCTGCAGCTTCTTGGAAGTCGTTTCAAATCTCCTCACTAGTCTGATCTAGGGCCTTTTTTTCTTCACTGGTGGTTCTCCAAGCAGCTGTTCGCCCATCTTGTGTGGGTGGGTATTCACACTTGTGTCCTTTGGGAAATACACCATTAGGATACAGGTCACATATTGGAACTGAGAGAGGGTCTGTTTGAACTTTTGGTCCTCCTTTTCCTCTTCCTCCTCCTTCTCTTCCTTCTCCTCCTCTTCTTCTTCTTCCTCCTCCTCCTCCTCTTCTTCTTCTTCCCTGTTGCACCATCAACATCACCATCTCCATCTTCATCATTGTCATCTCTCTTTCTCCCCCGGTGCTTGTCTCTTCAACTGTTTGCTACTTCATCCACCGAAGTTCCTGATTCTTTATCAAGTTCTTGTTGCACTGGTGACACAGCCCCTTAGCCCTTCTTCTTCTGTCTTTTCTTCTTGGTGGCTTCCTTGGCCATGCTGGAGATTCCCTCTTCCCTGTCATCTGGATCCAGGTCACCATTCAGGTGGCCCCCAAAGGATGCTGCAACCTCCATGCCTACCATGTTGTCAGAGAGAAGAGAGAGAGAGAGAGAGAGAGAGAGGAGAGAGAGAGAATGAGCAGCGAGGGCCCCTTCCTTCTTCATCCACCTCCACCAGTGACACTGGAAGCCATGCTCGTGATTCTTGTTTTAGATATGGCTCAAGAGAACTTGTGTGCACACAGAGCCTCTGTCTTGGGATAAAAGTCAAGCTGAGAGATCACTGATGGCCCAGGCGAGGTGTTGGACACTGATATTTGGAAGCTGAGGCAAGGGAATTCCAAATTTGAGGATAATTTTTCTGAAAACAAAACAAATAAAAGGGGTCTTTGTTGGTAGAGCAGAGGCAAGAGAAAAAGAAAGACAAAAGGGACACTTTCAAGTCTTCCTTCAGTGCCCTGTTTATGTGCTTGGGTCCCAGGCCTGCTCTTCCTTTGCCTGTTTCCTTCCTGAGAACCAGAACCCTGGTACCTGTTCTGTCTGTGAGACTAGATACTGATCAATACTTCCTACTCTGTACAAAACTTGATCCTGTGGCTTGCCTAATTGATCTAAATTCTCTTCCATACTAGGTGTGCCCAGTACAAGTCCAGCCCTCATACCACTACAGCTGCTGATTCTGCACCTGTGCTTTTCTTTAATGTCCTAGTTTTGACTTGATGAATAAGAACAATTATTGATAGCCAGAGTCCTGCACATGCTCCATAGAATGTCACCCTGAATTCCCTTCCATTTTCTACAAAACCTCATTTTCTTCATTTTGATTGATTGGAAGTCATTAGAATTAGAGGAGCCTCTGCTACTGTTTATAGACTTTCAGCTATTTCAGGTGGCAGAAGGACTTTATGGTCACTATGAGGCCATTATGAGAGGCAGTTTTAATGACTTGTAATTGCCAGTGTAGAAAATGGCCACAGGACATGGAGAAATTTAAAAATTTATACAGAGAAAGGAAAGGACCACACAAAAATTTTTTAATTAGTAACAATGGGAACCTGGTGGCCCATTTTTATTTTATTTTCTAGGCCTCCAAAACCATTTTGATTTGACAGCAACTCAAAGAACTGCTAAGTAACTGGGTAGAGCCTGCTAATTTATATTTGTTATTAAGTTACTAGACATAGAAAAATATATTTCCGTCCTATTGAATTAGGTTGAAGTCAATCATTTTACTCAAGTAAAAAGCCTTTCACTTTAAACAAAAATTAAAGTATTTAGGAACCCTATATAATACTGTAAAATCAAGGTCTACTTGGGAGATGGTGTGCTTAGCTTAATTCCTTGTTCCTTCCTCTGTCATTTGGAACAAGTTATCTAATCTCTCTGCCTTAGTTCCCTCAGCAATAACCTGGGAAATTATGGTATGCTATCTCATAGGGCTGTTTGGAGGACTGTGTTAGTTTACATGTAGAGCATCTAAGCTGTTTACTACTGGAGTCTTATCTATCATTATTTATTCTATTGTTTATTGTGGCCTTGGAGTTAAGGACCTAATCTTGCTTATGATGTTATCAATGTATTCATGGCAGTAAGTTTAGACATTCCCAGAAGCAAAAATCTAAGCCTAATTCTGTGAGGTATTGTCAGTCACAAGATGGCTGCAATTGTAGGTGACAATGGATATTTTTCAGTAGATTACCCACCATGGATACAGCACTGTGTGTCTTATATTCAATGCCTTGTTAGCTGGCAGAGTGCCATGGAACTGGAAAGTCCTGCTGCCTCTGTTCTGAGTACCTCAGGGATATGGCTGACAGGACAGACAGTCAGAGTCAGGTTTTCACTATGCAAATATAGATTTGTAAATATGAAGATCATAGGAGCGAAGCTCCCTGTGGGGTTTAGATTTGGTGCGGAGAGCAAAGTACACAGCATTTAAATTTCAGCGATCCCAGCAGTGATAAAAGCAGCTTAAACATTCAAAGTCAAGTTATTTTGTAGAATAAACTGCCCAGTCATGGAAGAGGGACTTTCTCTAATTTAGGTTATAGATATGAATTTAGAAGCTTAAACATTTGTAAGAAGTATATCTTTGCGATTTTGATATACAGAACATTTTCAAATAAAATGTGCTTACCTAAAACACCAAAGATAATTTCTAAAGTTTTATTTTCAAATTAGCCTGTATATTTTGTATGTGTTTTATAGTCAAGTGTACCTGTGTTACTATGCACGTGTGTACATATAAAAGAATGTGATCATGTTAAGAGCAAATCATGACTATGGGTTTATTTGTTTTTTCTTAAGATTTTTTTATTTTTATTTTGTGTGTATAAATGTTTCCTGCATGTATGTCTGTGCACCACTTACATGCCTGATGCCCACAGAGGCCAGAAGAAGACATCCGATCTTCTTCTGGAACTGGAGTTACTGATGTTTATGTATTGCCACATGGGTCCTCACTCACAGAGCCATCTCTTCAATTCCAAATTTCTTTTTATTAAGTAAAAATAAAGCTCCTTTCTTTAAAAGTGGATTTTAAACAACCACAAAAATGTGATCGGCGTTATGCCAATTAATATTCTGTTTTGTTTTGTGTGTTTTGGTGCAAACAGTCAAACCTCTGGCCTCACAGGAGCTGGGCATATGCTCTGTCACTGGGCTTGTAATGCCTTCAGCCTTTACTAGTGATCTTTCAGAAGAGAGAAACAAATACTCCATTGATCCTTATGCCATCACTTGTGTGGCTGGTTTTCTACACCAGCAGAAAAATTTGATTAATTGCTATTATCTGTGATAAATCTCATGGGTAATGAAATTTTTTGGTCTATCTATTTTCTCCCCGTTATTCAAACAAATTAATAAAACAGCTTGTCAAAACACCATAGAAAATAAATATGTTCTACAACAGCACAGGAGCACAGTGCTGTCCAGTGCTTACTTGGGCTCTGGAGCTGCAGTGTCCTGCCATTGTTGGCAGGGTCCGAACCCTGAAAGCTGCTTTCCTGGGAGCTTTCATTAGGCTCTTGTACCTCACTGAGGTATTTGTTAAGGCGTAGACTTGCAGTCTGTCACCACTAATACAAAGGTGGATATGAAGCCAATCCAGCATTAAACCTTTTACTTTGGTTTTGATAAATCTTGGATTTTTAGTTACCTAGGTAATCAGTATTAAATGACTGCATCTTAACTGAGGTAGCAAAAGAGTTTGATGTGAATTTTTTTCTAAAGTGATTTAATGGTATATGGATAGACAGTTAACAGTTATAAAGATAAATAATTGGGCAGTGCTATTAAATGGAGCATGACATAACAAAATCCCAGGTCCATCTCTTCCAAACCCATATAAATTTCTTTCTTTTGTTTTTGGTGGGTGGTGGTCATGGGGGTGGTGAGTGGAGACAGGGTTTCTCTGTGTAGCCCAGGCTGTTCTGGATCTCATTCTGTAGACCAGGTTGGTCTTAGACTCAGAGATTCTCCTTCCTCTGCCTCTGAAATCTACACTTGGGAGGATTAAAGGCATGCACCATCATGTCTGCCTTCCAAATACATTTATCATCCCTTTAGATTACATGTTTTCTCCTTCCTTTTGAGCCTAGAATAGGCTCAAAACTGAGGTCACAACATCCTCTTGCCTTAGACTTCCAAGTAGTTGTGCCTACAGCTGCATGCCATTACAGCTAGCCCACATGCTTTTGTCGACATTGTTGTCTCCATTGTTGGGTTGTTTTCTAATATTTTCTTGAAGATTTTTGCACTTGTGTTCATAAAAGATGCTTGTATGTAGTTTTTCTCTCTTTGCTTGGTAACCTGTTATTTGTATGCTGACCTCATATGTTTGGAAGTATTCTCTTGCTGTTTTCTGGGAGAGATTATAGAGGATAGGTGTGACTTCTTCCTCCTATGTCTGGTTAAAATTCAGCAGTGAGCCTATCTGTATGTGGTCCTCTCTGACTTCGAAAGATGCTAGACATTGCATTTCTTTACTATACACAAGCCTACTTGGGTCATCTTGTTTCTTCATGTGAGTTTTGGTAGAATTTCTTACTTAGTCCATTTCATTCAGGCCATTAAATCTACAAACATAAAGCTGTGCATAACACCCCTTCATTGTTTTCTCAGGGTTTGAGGGATCAGAAGCGATGGCCCACCCTTCATTTCTATTATCAATAAGTTGTGTTCTTTATTTTTTTTGTCTTAGTTAATGGGGCTGAGCTAAGAATTATCAATTTTATTGATTATGCAAAAAGACAGCAACTGACTTAGTTGACTTTCTCTGTAGTTTTCTGATTTTTCAGTTTCATTGATTTCTGTTGAGTTTTTAAAATTACTCCTCCCTCTGCTTGTGCATACATCAGCTGTAGGTCTTCATTCTGCACCGATGTGCCTGTTCAATGCTATAATTTCCTATTAAGCATTACTTCCTCACCTTATAGATTTTGTATTTTTTCATTTAGTTAAAAATCTTTAAAAAATTCTCTTGAGGTTTCTTTTTTGACCTGTGTGGTTTTAGAAATGTTTAATCCTATCATGCTTTTTGTGCATTAGCACAGTCATACATTTTCCCAAAGTGCAATTAGAGAATTGTTCCTACTGATAAAAACATGTGTACACTGGGCCGTTAATGGAGAGAAAGGCTAGAAAGTGAGTAAGGAAGCAAAAGTTATTGAGTCATTTTTTTCGTGGTCAACTGTGCTTGTTTATACAATGGACTTATGTCAACATTAAAATACCCATATAGTTGAATCACTATTAAAGTGATAACATTATGTGATATAATGGGAAGAATAATTACATTGAAGCTAGTTCTGAGAAAAAGTATTAGCTTCCTGTGGTTTAAGAAGGACAGACCAATTGGCTTAGTGATTAGAAACACTTGTTCTTGCAGAGGGCCTGGGTTCAGTTTCCAGCGCAACATGGTAGCTCACAGTGTAGTCTCAGAGGATCCAATGCCTTTTTTGACCTCTGTGGGCACCAAACATGAATGTGGTGCAGCAACAGCCATGCACGTGAATCATTTATATACATAAAGTAATAGAATCTTCAACAGTTAAATAAAAATAGACAGTAAAAGAGAGATCTAGACAGGAGATAATTTCAGATTAAGTTTTATGATAAACACTATAATCATGGTTGAAAATTGAGCCAATATTTTGTAAGGAAATGTTGTAAGGAAAATTAAAGTTTATTTGGAAGATCCTTAACTAGATGGTAGCTCATCTAAGCACTGCCAGAGGTGAACTGTGGTCAAACCTAGAGAGAGGTTTTCTGCTTGTGGTTAAGATCAGTACCATGGCATTGGTTTTTATTTCTCTGTTATTTCTATTTCACCTCATAACCTGCTCCCCGTGAGAAGGTGCTGTGGTGGGGCTGGTGGGTTTCCTGTCACTGGAAGTGCTGTGGACATAAACCTGTATCTCAGCATCGTCACGCAGAAGCTGGAGCTGCATACTGCTCTGAGAGAAAGGATCCTGAGGGCCCAAGCTCCACTAACCTGGAGGCAGCTTTCGGGTCTATGGTGTATACAAACCTCAGTTCCCAACATTTAAGATTTAGTCCAGCCTGCTGCAACTGGCTGACTTGGTGTGCTGATTCTTTATGGCCCTCTCTTCTCAGTTCAAATATACAAGCAGGAAGTCATCACCCTGAATTCATCCATAGTTGACCACTTCAAATGGAAAACTCAGTGGCATTGACCATGTTTATAATGGTGTCAACCTCTGCCTTTCTAATTGTAAAACTTTTTATAACTCCTTAAGAGTCCTTTGTACTTGTTGAATGACTATGAGTCTGTTTTCTCTGTGATTATAATGGTCTATTTTGGATGTTTCATATAAAATACTGAATAAGTGACCGTGTGTGTGCTTTATTCACTCAGCTACATGTTTTGCAGTTTATTTAGAAGTTTCTTCAGTGTTTTATTCCTGCTTGTGGATGAATAATGTTTTACTATATGTATATATCACAATCTTTATATTTATCTTTATTTAACTTGGGTTATTTCTATCTTTTGGTTATTAAGAGCTGAGATTCTGTGAACACTTATATGTTTGGATATAGATAGGATTACTGATTCATTCACTTAATAAGGAACCACAAAATGTTTCATGGTAGATATGCCATATTATATTCTTGCTAATCATGTATGATGGTTTTATTTTACTGTATCCTTACCAACAGTTGTTATACACTTATATTCTAAATAATTGTTCTTTTATGATAGATGTTCTGGTAGGTGTGGAGTAGTTTCCTGTTGTGGTTTCCATGTATGTTTTGTTATTGATCAGTAATGTAGTTTTTTTTTTTTTTCCATTTGTTCATTGGTTACTGGCCTGTTAACTTTTAAGAAAATTCTATTGAGTTCTTTGCCCATTTTTGTATTGGATCAACTTTTATTGTTGAGTTTTAAGAACTCTTTATATTTTGGATACTAAGCCAGTTCTCAAGGAAACAAAGCATATAAAGATATAGTGATTATAACTCATTCATAGGAAAGGAAGAAACTGACAGAAACAATAAGTTGGAATTCATAATAGTTAAAAACCTTAGTGTATCAGAGATGAGGAAAGGGAAACCATGATTGGAATATATTGTATGAAAGTCAAAAGAAATCTATTTTCAATAAAAAAAATCAAGTCATATAAGAAAGCAGAGTGGGGAAGTCATAAGAGGGGTTGCATCCTCTTGAACCAGAGGTACAGAGGGTTGTGAGCTGTCATGTGAGTGTTGGAAATTGAACCCTGGGTCCTCTGGGAGAGTTCCATCCCCATAGTCAGTTGTCTTAACCACTGAACCATATCTCTGGCCCCTCTATAAAATCTTTTTTGCTCAGTTTTTTTTTCTTTTTCTTTTTTTTTTTTTTTTTTTTTTTCGAGACAGAGTTTCTCTGTGTAGCCCTGGCTGTCCTGGAACTCACTCTGTAGACCAGGCTGGCCTCGAACTCAGAAATCTGCCTGCCTCTGCCTCCCAAGTGCTGGGATTAAAGGCGTGCGCCACCACCACCCGGCAATAAACTCTTTTAAATGATCAATATATATAACTATTATTTTAAAAATGATTTTAGTATTTTTAGCATTTATTGTATCTGTGACTGGAGATGTGAAGATCTGTGTGTCTGAAAAAAACATTTTAAGGAGGTGGAGCACTTTTGAGGTATGGTTCATGAAACCCTCGCTGGCCTCAAACTCACTTGTAATTGAGGTTGACTTTGAACTTACAGTTCTCATATGTCTACCTTCCAAGTGCTGGAGTAACAGGCACACATCACCATACCCAGTTTACAAATGCTACCAATGGAACGCAGAGCTTTTCATCCATTAGGCAAGCACTCTGAGTTGAGGTTCATCCCTATCCCCTAGATCTGACATTGTGGAGAAGTATATAGAGATAAAGGCATATAAGCATAATGTATGCAAAGTGACTAATAAGTGCTTTTATATGTACAATGTACTTTGTATCTAGACTTTTACCAGACGAGATACAAAACTGAGCAATAAAATTCTTAAAAAAAAAACAAACCAAAAACCAAAAGAATAACAAAAAAGTTTATGCCTTCATCAGTGTTCTATTGTTGTGAAGAGATACCATGACCATGACAACTCTTATAAAAGAAAGCATTTAATTGGAGCTGGCTTATCTTCAAAGGTTTAGTCTATTATCATCATGGCAGGAAGCTTGGCAACATGCCAGTGGACACAGTGCTAGAGAGGGAGCTAAGAGTTCTATATCTGGCTCTGCAGGCAGCAGGGAGAGAGAGAACCACTGGGCCTGGCTTTTGAAAGTTTGAAGTTCACTTCCAGTGACACACTTCCTTTAACAAGGCCACACCTATGAATAGTGCCACTCCCTGGTGACCAAGCATTCAAATATGTGACCTTTAGAGAGTCATTCTTAGTCAAACCACCACAATGTATCAAAAGATATCAAGAAAGTGAGAAGACAACCAATCAAATAAAGGAAATGTTTATAAATCATATCTATGCTAAGCTAGAAGCTTCCTTAACTGACTTTCATGCCTGTCTGTCTTGTCTGGGCTGAAATGCAACCCCCAGGGGCCATAGACCATATAAGAAAATCCCTAAAACCAGGCATGAGAAGCCCTCTTTTACATTATTGGTCAGGGGAGTCAAGAGACTCCCTAGATTTTATAGGCTATTGCTCTAATTCTTGGTTGCCTCCCAGAGAACGAAGAAAACACCTGATTGCTTGAAGACACCATACACTTCAGACCCAGGATCCAGAGGATCTGAACTCCATTTGACCTGAAAGCCTCCTCCCTGATGACTAGAAGGTGCCATACAAGCTTCCAGGGAGGGAAGCAACCAACAGTACGACCCAGCTGTCATGCTTATGAACTAAATTAATCAGCATGGCAGGGCATCCTAAGGGTGTGGTAGTCATATGCATATCATGGCAGTAACCAACCAACAGCTATCTAATCATGCTTAAGGCCCACACAAGAGAGAAATAATACCTGGTTATAGACACTTAGCCAGCTCTGCAGGGTTAGTGATCCATGGATCTTGGAGGACAGCCTATAACCACCACTTTACTTACTAAAATTAATTCCTAGCTGCAATCTAAGTATTTACCTTTATACCTACAGACAAGTGTAGCTCTTACATCTTATTAAAAACAAGCCTGTTTGCAAGAGATGGAGAGTGGTCCAGAAAAGCACAACTGAGAAAACTTGAAAGAACAGACATCATGAGCTCAGTCTGAACTGATGCATCTGTAACAACTCTTGCACTGAAGGCTCAGGGAAGAGGGCCTAGAGAATTGTTAGAGAGGAACAGGAAGTCATCTGTGAGACTGTCTCCTAGAAATGCCAGGGAAGCTACATCCATGAAGTATCAATAACATGAGAGCCTAAACAAGATCCAATCAAGGACTATAAAGCAACAGACACAGTAACATGGATTAGGGGAGATCTTCCTCAGGACCAACCCTAGAGAAAGAACTACAGCCAACTTAGAAAGGATGATGGTGGGAGAAATAATTTTCCTCAGGGAAAACCCCCCAGTTGGTTATCCAAATGGTTAGTGAGACACAAGTATGACTGAAGGGATATTTATATATTTATATATTTAGGAATGTGTATGCGCGCGCGCACGCAGCGCACACACACACACACACACACACACACACACACACACACGGGCCATGAATTTGAGCAAAAGCAAGGAAAGGTGCAAGGTAGGAGTTGGAGGGAAGAAAGGAATTATGTTCTAATTAAAAATATAAAACTGGAAACTTTTCATTTATTTATTGAGAATTTCATATATGGTTACTAATTTACATCATTTTCCCCTTCCTCCAATTCCTGTATCCCTTGACTCTTTCTCAAATTCATCGCCTTTTATTCTTTAATTATTGTTAAACACACACACTCATATAAATGTATAAACACAGCCTGCTTAGTTTACTTGGTGTTGCTGACATGTATATTTGTTTAAGACTGACTACTTGAGACTGGATCCCTCATCAGGGCTCATCCCTGGAGAAGACTGATTCTCACTCACTCATCAATCATTCATTGCTTGTAGCACTTTATCTAAGGGTGAGCCTTGTGGGATTTCTCCCATCCACATTGACTGTCAGTTGGTTCTATCGTTTTACAGGTCTTGTTTAGGCATCTGTATTGTTAAGATTTCACATGTGCTACCTTGCCTCCCTGTTCGTATATAAAAGACACTGTTCTTGCAGCAGATGCCGTGATCTTCTGACTCTTACAGTCTTCCCACACCTCTTCCACAACGTTCCTTCAATCTTAGGTTTAGGGGTGGTATTGTAGATGACACAATCAGTGTCAGGTAACCTGTGCCCAGCCGTTCTCTGCATCTTAACCAGCTGAGTCTTTCTATAATGGTCTCCATCTGCTGTAAGCAGAAGCTTTTTTGCTGAGGGATAAGAGCTACATTCACCCAGCAAAGGCAGCATGGGACTTGAGTAATCAGCTTTCATGATCAATGCAGTTGTTTTTTTCAAGACTATTGCCCACAGCATGCTGTGTTGTTAGCAACCTGGCTTAGAAAGTAGACCTTTCTAGACCTTCTCTAGTTGGGCCTTACATTAGCCAGCAGTCAGTTTTGTGTGTATCTATGCAAACTTTACTTACTAATGGTATAACTTAATAATTTGGCTAAGCATTATATGGACCAGAATACAAGGCAAAATGATGAAATTTCTCAGCAAACAAAGTTGAACACCTTAGAAAAATTTCTTGAAGACCTGCCAACAAAAATTGCTTTTTAATTCTGTATGGATGATACAACCGTGAGCCAGCCACTCTGAAACTTGTAGAAACTTTACAAAGATTCTGCACTCACGTTGAGTTACAGGCATCTTTATAATCTATATTACAGTTACCAGTCAATTAAAGACATCAAACTATAAACTATGAATGTATGTTTTATGTTAGAAAGATGGCATCAATACCGATCACCAGTTTCATACACAAAACAACTCCTATGTAAAACAAGCTACTAAATATATGCCTATATGTTGAAATGAAAATAACCTTTATAGAATTTTTATGGTACCAACACAGAATCTGCTTTTAAAATCCACGATGAACTGTCCACTGTGATCATTCTGGGCAGAGTTTTTTGCCACATCTGTTATTATAAACTCAGAGCACTCCATCTCCAATTATTAACTTAAAGGACTTTGTTCTCACAACAGATATTTCTGTGCTAGGTTTTAGGACCAGTTGGCTTCACTGTAATAAGGAAGGACCCTCTCTTTCTGTCTTCCATGCATTTTTCTTAGGCTGGCCCCTGGATGAACTGTAAAGTGGCTATAGTATGTTCAGAAGTAGAATAAGTTCTGTCCATTGTTTGGAACTGGAAAGCTTGGCTCAGAACCACTTCTGCAGATGCCACATGTTTTCTTGTCTGAAATGAGTCACTTTAACCTGTCCCACTAGGGCCCACTGGTCTTTAATCTTGAAGGTAGAGTTAGACTTGAGGCAGGGATAAGTTTCACTATAAAGCCTGTACTGACTAGTTTGTTTTGTCATCTTGACATGAACTGATTCATATGGGAAGAGGGAACCTCAACTGAGAAAATGCCTTCATCAGATTGGCCTGTGGGCAAGTCTGTGTGGGATTTTCTTGAACAATGCTTGATGTGGGAGGTGTAGGCTCCTGCCACCCCTGAGCAGGTGGACCTGGGAGGTATGAGAAAGGTAGCTGAACAGGAGTTTGGAGGACAGATCAGTAGATAGCATTCCTCCTTGCCCTCTGCTTTACTGTTTGCCTTCAGGTTCCTTCCTGTTTGAGTTCCTGCTTTGGCTTTCCTCAGTGATGGACTAGGATCAGGACATACACACCCTTTTCTCACCATGTTGCTTTTGGTCATGTCTTTATCACTGTGACAGTAAGCAAGCTAGGACAAACCAAAGCCTGTTTAACAGGAAGCCAAGGACAAGCTTGCTGGTGGAATGACAGCCATTTTTACGGTGCAGAGAATCATGCAATGCACTTTCCTTTAAGGTTTTGATAAGAGCTGAGCAGTAGTGAAACTAAGGACCTATTTGTGAGTATTCACAGTGCATCTATATGGTATTGTTGTTCAGGAATGTATTCATCTACTGCACAATGGACACGCACTCTGAGGGGCAGGTTGTCTTGCTCTTCTGAAAAACTGCATCAAGTCTAGCAGTCACACTTGAATAGATGGCCTTCCCACCTCTGCATGGAAAGGTCAGTGGCGATTTGGAGGAGCTGATGATGCGGCGGCTCAGAGAGTTCTGCGCTCATTCTCATTATGTCCCCTTGTTGCTGGGAGCTTCTTTCCCATTTCATGTGGCTTTGGAGGAGAAAATAATTGTGCTCATCTATAACCTATTTCTTTCTTCTTATTCCTAGGCGTGAGAATAGGCATGTGATTTAAGCCCTGCTAGTCAGGGTCCCTGACTGTTTTCCAGGCTGCAGCGATATCTTCAGGGAAGATGTGAGATACAGTTAGAATCACGAGAGACATTCTTGAAATATTTTTTATGAGACAGCGCTGGAAACATTTATGGTTTTAGGATGCAAATGAAGGTCAAATGATAGCTTATTCCTGAGGTCACAGAGAAGAAGGCTGCCCATCGGGAAGGCAAGAAGAAAGCCTGTAGGCAGAGACTTGATAAGTAGAGGGTAGGGTGCAGATGGGTAAGAGCAAATGAACTTGGGGCGTCACAGTCCCCATTCCAGTTTTCTTGTGCAGTCAGCTGCCGTGATCTCTTTCTGGCTAGATGAGCTAAAATGTCTCCTGCTTTGCTTGTGTGAATGTGAGTTGAGTTCCCGTCACCTAGCTTCCAAGGTCTTGATCAATTACAGGATGTATCTAAAAAGATATCTGAGGTTAGTTCTGTGATAGTTCTTAGAAGGTTTACTTTAAAACTTAATGTGCTTAATGAACTCGCCCTGGCCCCATGCTGAAGGGCCCATTCATGTTCAGTTTAACTCATGGCCATTGGAAAAATAACCTCAATCTGGCAATGGTCACTGGTCGTTTAAACTATGAAGGTTCTTTCTGATCAATGCTTCTGGGTAAATGAGTTGAGAGAATTTTTTTAAAGAAATGTATACAATGATATGTGTTTTAAAAATATCCAAGGAGACTTACTAGATCAAGTGGAATAGTTTTTAAGTAGTTGTACTTGAGTTACTATTGGTGAAGTTGACTTGGTATCGGCAGTTGCTGAAATATAACCCTAAAAAACTGGGCAGTAGTGGTACATCCATTTAGTCCCAGTACTCAGGAGGAAGAGACAGGTGGATCTCTGAGTTTGAGACCAGTGTGGTCACAGCAAGTTCTAGGATAACCAGGGCTATGTGGAGACACTGCCTCAAAAAACCAAGTAAAGAAAAGAAAACCAACCCAAAAAAAAGAGTGTAGCACATACTTATTTTTAAGTCTGAGAGTCATACACACAGGAGTCCTTCCCATTTTATGCTCAAAGAAAATCTGAGCAGAATTCTAATTAGTAATATGGAGGGCAAGAACAGAATTGATTTGGGATCTGAGAATCTGGATGTTTGAGGACCAGAGGCCTCTGTGTCGGGCATTGCCACAGTAAAGTACTTGGAACCTTGGACCTGGAACACTTGTGGGGAAGCACCCAAGTAAATGGGACCTGGATTGGCTAAGTTGGTCAGAAGAATTGAGCATCTTTTCCATTGCCTAAGGTTTTAGTGAAGTTACAACTTTTACTTGTTTCTTCAAAGACAAGTAAGGGACAAGTGCAGAGTGACAGAACAGGCCTGGTCCAATTTTAGGACGAAAATGTGAAGTTAATGTAGTAAAACAAATGTTTCAGTGCAGCAACCCTTTAAATTCTTTAACTGTATTGAAAACGTGGGCCGACACCAACCGTGTAATGACTGCATTAAGACAGGGAAATGACCCTGCTTCAGCACGCCCTGGTGTGCACCCAATGGGGTATGCTAGTTGTCCCAGCGTGCTGTGGACCGACAAGATTGTATGCTGTTCAAGGGCATTGATAATAAACAGAGTGGCCACAAATAAAACTGTTCTTTCATACTCTGTGACTAGCACTGAATAATTTGGGGTTTCTAAAAATGGGAAGCCATTTGATAATCTTCTGAGTGCTGGACCATCTGCAAACCGATTTCATTTGCTTAGAGTTAGAGATGGAAAGAATCAGGAGTCCGGCTTGAGAAGGCTCTTTTGACAAAGTGGGACAGATGATACTACCCCAGGAGAATGATAGTCTGCCAAGACTTGGTCAGCGGCTTTTCTTTAAGGGTGTTTTGCCATATGGTCTCTTCCAAAAGCTAAAGATCAGATTTCAAAGTCTAGCACATACACATTAATAAATCATGTTCTTGAACTGAAGGCAGGCACTACCTGCATCTGGAGGTAGAATTCAAATGGGGCTTTGGGAAGTGGAGGGAGGGAACTGACCTGGGCGGTGAGTAGATAGGGAAGGATGGTGTGGTTTGGGAAGGATAGTTAATACAATATTTACCGGGACTGCAAGGCTCCAGTGAATTTTCTATGACCTTTGTCAGGGAAGTATTTTCACCAAATAAAAAAAGACATCCCTGTAAGAGTGCTGAATTGCAGAGATAAAAACAGTGAAATCAGTTGGGAAGAGATTTGAAACTGTAGCGATCACTTTTAAAATTTATTTACAAACCAACTTTGCTTCCTAGGACAGAAGGCACATCTCATCTTTCCAAAGAGGAAATCTGTTGTGACATTTTAATTGGCATTTAAGGCAAAATTGAGACTTCTACAGTGTTGCGCAAGAGCTGGCTGATTGTAGCTGAGGCCTCCAACCTAGGGCGGCATGCAGTGCTTACAGCTCTCCCTTTATGCTGGGATAGCTACACTGAGTTTTTAAGGGAAGACATGCTGTGAGAAAGAGACTAGATATTTTAGAAGACAACTTTAAAAAGTCGTAATACCCCAGTTAATATTTTAAACTCCAGTTAGCTTTATTACCTTCTTCTATTCAATATACATTTATTAGTATTTGATAATTATTAGGCTGGCCATGGATCCTGATTTCAAGCAGCCTCTCAAATGTCTGAGACTATAGGTATGTGGCACTGTGTCCAGCTTTTAAATAAGCCTGGGGTAGTAAATAAACAAAAGGGCATCTATAACTATTAACTAACCAATTAATTCTGGAGCTACACGGGACACCAAGGACTTGGTGACTTCCAGGCAGATGTTGTACCATTAAGCTACACACCAGTCCTGGTATTTATTCTGAAGGTTCTAATGGTCCATAGAAAAGCTCCATTGCTCCTCTCTTGTGAGTCTGAGAACACTCTGAGAACTAGTCTTGCCTCTTCACAGAACTAGAGGGCATCTGGAACTGAAAATCAAGGTGCAGGCTAGAATTCATCAGAGAGACCATGTTATATATTATTTAAGCAGAAGATAACTGTTGCAGAGCTTTGAACACAGGAGTAGTTGAACTCAGAGTTTTTTCCTGAGGTATTTTGTGTCTGAAAGATTCAAAGGAAGACAGAATCTAGAAATAAAATCTAAAAGGACTGGTTTGAGGCAAAGGCTGGAGGAGTGGCATAGGAAGCAGCCAGGAAGCCCTCACCTGGGCAAGTGCACAGAAGGCCAGGGAGAGACAGAGATGGAACTAGGGAGAGAAGTAACAAACAGCATTTCTTGATTTTACATGACCATGTGCTTCTGATAACTCAGTTTTAATTTACTCTTAGAATATCTGAGAGATACAGCACTTACAAATGAACAACAAACCCTTGGAAATGTGTAGGAGAGACAAAACAGGGCAGTAAGTCTGTGGGCCTTACCTTCATGCACAGTCTAATGCTGAGAAGTGTACAGAGGTCTGACCATTGGCCAGGGTTGTGTCTCAATGGCTCTGGAGTCCTCGGCCTTTTGGCAGGATCTGGCAATCTAGAGGTTCCTCATCAGCCCAGGAACTGAAGGCCAGTTACTGTTGCTGTTACTGTGGCCCCAGGCTGGAGCCTGGGTGATGGGATGGGAGAGAACATGCTGCCTTGTTGGTGCTCTCTAGGTCATCAGGAGCACACCATTGATCCAGAACCTTTGGCTGTATACTTTATAGAGAGGCTCTCCAAGTTACTCTTTCATCTGTGTACTCTTGAAAGGCTTACAATCATAGGCTAATCCCAAATAAGTAATTTGGAATCAGAGCCCACAGAGTCCTGTAACAAAGTAACGGCTGACTCTTCAGGTTGGCTTGTGCCAGTCTGCTCTTATAGCCCCTATTGTAGACCTCCTATAGACCCGCCCCCATGAGCTAGCCTATGAGCTGTCCCTAGAAATTATACATGACTTTGAAGAAAGAGTCCTTCTGAAACATCTGCCCTCCCACCCCGCCCCAGACAAATGCAGGCAGTCCCTAGGTTTGGAAGTATTCGCTGAGGTATGTGTTTAGCATTATTTGGGAAGAATGCAAGCAGTATTAGCATAGGGCTAATCTTGTAAAATGAGTGCTTAATAAATATCACCTGAGGACAGTAGATGAGGCGGGAAGAAAGCTTGCTCGTTAGCTGTTGCTGTCACTGGAAGCATTTATTAAACTCTTTACCTTCATGGGGCACTGAGCCAGGGATGGTACAAAATACATTAGCAGATGTGGCTTGTGGCCTTGGAGACCCAGGGCAGCATCTGAAAGCTCATTCTTGTGTGAAGTGTGAAATTTACCTCTGTTGTCTTTCTCAGCTGACAAACAAGTGAACAGTGGTTGGGGCAAGAGTACCAGTGGCCGACAGAAGGCTGGTACACAGGTAGACTGCACCCAGGGCACTCTGTCATTGTTCCAAGTTCCCAGAAGCTCTTTCCAATGTTGAACTGTGGTATAGAGCACCCTAGGTATTGTATCACATCGTATCATATACTCCTATAAGGCTTTTGTGTTTGTAGGTATAAATACATTTTAAAAAGATTTATTTTTGGTAGGTTTCCTCTGCCAGGAATGTTAAGGTCTGGATTGGAAGCATCACTTTGGCTGGAGTGATTTACCTTTCTCTGCAGGGCAGGGGCCTTTGTCAGGATTTTCCTAACAGCAGACAGTAGTATTGTAACGCTTGACTGGTCCCTGAAAAGGTTAGGAGCTGGAAGCTATGGTTTGCTCTTTCTCCTCAGGCCTCTGCTCCTCTGTGTTCCTCACTACAGTTGGCTTCCCTTAGTTTTCTCTTTCATATGTGGCCTGGGATTCTGCCTGTTGTCAGTGATAGGAATGTCTTCTTATTTTGAGATGATTTTAGACTTGCAGTAAATTTGCTATTGCAATATGGGGAATTCCTAAATGCTTCACTTAAGGTTAACCTCTTTTGTTCTAAGGGCCTTGCTGTTCACAGGGTGACAAGCACGTGACCTTCCTCTAATTTCTATGGAGCCTCCAATCAGCGAGTGGATTTTAGTGACCTAATGTTTTAGCTCTTCATGAGAAATTTAAAAAATTTTAAACGGTCTTCTCATTATAGCAGTAGGGACTTAAAGGTGGGGGGTGCCAGCAGTTGTGTTCCAGCTATAGGGGAACTGAGTGAGCGGAGAATTTTGGCTTGAGAGCCCTTGCTGGAACCTTGAAATACTGTTTATTGATCCTTCTGTTTGGTTAGCATTTAGCGACTGCCCCATAAGTGCCAAATACCATACGAACCTCTGGAGCTACTAAGTTGAACTGTCAGATGGGTGTTTTGATCCCCAGTGTGCAAATGTTGTGCTGTAAGTACACAGTGGGCCGTGGAGAACGTGGAGGGAGGCCTTGATGCCCTCCCTGCTCCTGCACGCTCCACTAGGCTGCAGCACCTGGAAGGAGCGCTCCTGGCAGATGGAAAGAAGCTGTTCTGTTTAGTCCAAACCTACAATTAGGATAGCTTAGGTAAATTCAGGGGACCATCCGTGCTCTGTCATCTTGCCAGTGGGCGAGTGGAGTTAAAACAGTTGTTAAATGCAGCGATGAGCTGATTGTGTTTATCTTCCCTGAGCCACCCACTGTTTTCCTTTACCTGCATTTTTAAAAAAAAAAAAAATAAAAACAGTGCTTAAAATTCTTTATTTAGAACAATAAAGTATATGTATATATAATGCGATTTCAAATTCAAACCTGCATTAAAAGGGTCAGGACATATACCTATCTTGAAAAGTGCATATATAGTATATACACAAATATATCACATTTTATAACCTTTTTAAATTAAACCTCAGCCATAATAAGGCCAAGAAATAACTTTCACAATTGTCTTTTACTTTTTATATAATATTATAGCAGATACCCATACTTTATAGAAAATAATTATATATAGACCCTTTTAAAAATGTATCCCATTCTATTGTTTAAGTGATGTTATTTGGTAAAAAGAAAAACGTATATTTGAACTGGTTCCTTAAAGGTGCCCATCCACACCTCTGCTTTAGTGTAAAGTATAGGTTATTGTCTTTGGTATTTGTGCTTTTGCATTCTTATACACTAAGTGCACATAAAAGCTACTTTGTTACTTAGTGTTCCATTAGTTTATCAGTTAGCCTTTACGTTTATCAGTAGATGGTATGTGCTGTGCCTTTCTCTGTGGTCCTTCTGGAAGATGTTCTGGAAATGAGGAAATAGCATCATAATATATGGGAAATGCCAAGTCCATACCAACAGTTTCTGTGGAAGCATTCCTTGTAATTAGTTCTTTCTACCATGCTTGTATCTGTTAAGGAACACAATGTTTAACCAGTTCATTTACATTTCCTTCTGTAAACTCAGACATACATCTCTCCATGTTAAGCATTAGTTGACTGAAAGTGAGTTCCCATGAGCACAACTGAAATAGAGCAATAGAAACAATCCAAGAAGCAGATGGACAGGTTTGAAAAATGTGAGGGCTCTATACCATTAGAACCAGCAGTAGGCAACCTCATGCCACACACCATGGTCTCCAGCATACACTGTTTTGGTATATGAATCTTGTTTCCTGTTAGAGATTCAAGACAAGAGACATAGGAAGCGATCTGTCTAATACAAATCTATGATCCAAACATTCATGACATATTAAATTACACAACAGTCTAACACCAACAGCAGGTGTGGCAGTTAAGATACCATATGATTACCAGTGTGGAGAATTTTAGCCGGATGAGCTAAAAGCGTTGATTTATTTTTCTTCAATAATATTAAAACTGCATCTACTTTTAATTTCAGAACAGTGGAGGGTGAACCCTATTTGGCAGCTCCCATTGCATATTCAGTTCGTTGAACCCTATCGTGAGGGCTTCAAACAGTGGCATCACCACACCAGTTGTGAAACAGGTAAGACCAGGATGTCACTCTTCTCTGACATCCCTGAGTTGTGGGGCGCATGTGTTGGCTCCATTCCATACTGTGAATAGTGCTGCAGTAAACATTGATGTCCGATATCCCTGCAGTTGACTCAGAGTCCTTTGGGCAAGTTACTAGGGGCACTATAACTGGGCCATGTGGTAGCTCTAGTGATTTTTAGTGTTTCTGAGAAACTCCACACTGATTTCCATCGTGGGTGTAAGGTACCAACCATCTCATCAGCAACATATAAAGGTTCCCTTTGGTCTGCATTCTTGCCAACATTTGTCATTTGGTTTCTTAATGGCTGTCATTCTGACCGATGTGAGAGACAGACTCAATGCAGTTTCATTTTATGTTTCTCTGATGGTTAGTGATGGTGAACATTTTTTCATGTTCATTGCCCATTTACAGGTAATCTTTTGAAAACTGTCTATAGCTCATTTATTGACTATGCTATTTGACTTTGTGTGTAGTGTTTTTGTTGTTGTTTTGTTTTTGAGCTCTTTGCATGTTCTAGATATCAATCTTCTATCAGCTGCAAAGGTTTTCTCCTAGTTTGTAAACTGTCTCTGCACCCAATTGGCTATTTCTATTAGCGCAGAGGTATTTTAATTTCAGGAGGTGTTCTTTGCCTGTTGTTGGCATCACTTCCTGAGCAGTAGGACTTGTACTCAGAAAGCCCTTGCCCACATGTGTTTTGAAGCTCTGACTCCCATTCTGGAACTTGATTCTCATTTTCTTAAGTATGTCTTTGGTGAGCATTTAAATGTGGCTGTTAGACTTCTCAGTCATCATCTAGCTGCCTGAGAAGCCTTCACCCACATCATGACTTTTCCTGACCTTTATGGTTTCATTCATAGTAGCTATCAAGTTAGCTTTTGTGACTGAGGTAGGCTTGTGGTCAAGGGTCATGTTTCTAGCTATTCTATCAACATTTGTTGACTTTTGTTTTTCTTCACCTGTTGGATTATGCTAGTGTCTTTGTGACAGTCATGATTTTGTATGAAGAGGTCTCTTTTGGGGTCACTCTATTCTGTTCCTTAGTTGTTCTTTGATAGTCTTGTACTATTTATAAAAACATTGTTGTGTATAATGTGTGTGGGTGAGTGTGGGAAAGTGTGTGGAGGATATATGACAACTTCCCAAAGTTGAGTCTCTCCTACTGTGGGTTCTGAGGATCAAACTGTGGTCCTCAGGTTTACACAGTGAGCATTTGTACCCACTGATCCATCCCTCCGGCTTGGACTAGTTTTAATAGTTGTTATTGTACAGGTGGCTGTTCCATAAGTCACATGGACTCACTGGACAACTTTGACATTTATATTCTTTGCCATTAAAAGCAATTAAATATGTCTGTTCAGCAATTGATATCTGAAAAGAATAACTTACATACGAAATCTACATTTGGAAGTGCAATGGTGCTATTTAGTAGTGTAGTCTAATTTTTATTTCTCCAGCAAGTGAGAGTGCCTTCTATTTACAAAAAAGTAGCATGAATGTTGGAATCAGTGCCCATGACGCGCTGGCTGTCTGGGAGAGACAGTTTACGTTGCTTCTGGCTAGTCAGCTTTCTGCCTCCTAATGAAATAAATGATAAATGCAACCTAGGCAGAGAAAAACATTTATTAAAGGTTTGTTGTGATTTCTGGTTTCAGGGCTTCTAATCTAAGGTGGGTGGATTCACTGCTCTGGGCATCTGGCAGAAGTGCAGGGTGGCAAAGTGGGGACCTGGTCATCACTGATGCTGGCTGCTTGCTTCAGGAGCCAGGAATCCAAGCTAGAGGGGAAGGGGAAGACCAGAGCCCTTCTCTCCGTCAAGGGCATGCTCCCAATGACCTGTGGGCATTTCATAAGAGTGTGTTGGTGTCTGAGTCTTGTTTCCCATTAGAGATTCAAGACAAGAGACATAGGAAGTGATCTGTCAAATACAAATCTATGATCCAAACATACACGACATGTTAAATATTTCTTAAAATATTTACTGTCTCTGCTGGGGACCAAGCCTTTTAACACATGGGTCTTTAAGGGACACATTTTTAAGCCCTGGCAGCTTTTATATATCATTTTTTAATTGTCTCTTTTATGAACCAACGAAGATTTTGTTAGAGAATTACGAAAACCAAAATCTTTAGTGGAGGGACTTTCCTAAAACTTATTATTCTCCATGAGTCTTGTAATATGCATTTGCATGCATGTCAGCTGACAGAAAATAAGAGGTGAGTATCTGACCAATTGTCTAAAGGCATTCAGTCAATTATAGCAACAGAACACTGGTCATAACTCAGCCTGTGTGTGCTGTGTGTGCTGTCAGATGTGAAAGGTTATCTGTCTTAAGCTTTTTTATATGCTAATCAGAAAGGCATTAGGTTGTGTAAATGATCCCCAAGGTACATACTTTTATTTTATGTGGGTATATACATAAAATTATAGTGCTGTGTGAAGTGTTTGTAAATGTTTGCTGCTTTACATGATCATTTATTCCCTTAGAGGAGCGATTTGCAGTAGAAAGGCCACCCTAGATCTCAGTTTAAGTATTATGTTGCTTTTCTTGGGGAAGATGGGTTTTAAGGGAGAAACTGTTACTTTTGGTAAATATTTAATATTCTTTCACATATTTTTCTGTATGAACAGTAAAATAATTCTATATCATGATGTTTTAATATGATTGCTTATGTTTACCATAATAAAATTAATATCTGTGATAGACTACTGGTCTGGAAACTACAGTTTTAATAAATTATTTAATCACCCCTACAGTCTAATCAAAGCCTGGTACTTCCAACTTACACTAAGCTAGATATTGGTACAAAGAGTGCAGAAAACTGTATCTTGGACAAGATAGAGGAAGCTGTGTAAGAATTGGTTCTGTAGACCTTAATATGGCTTTTAATTTGTCAGTGAGTTAGAGACCGCTTTTCTGGGCTCTGTCAGTTATTTTTAACTAAGTAAAACTTTTTTTTTTTGGTATGAAAGCTTCACTTGATTATTATCTAGTATAAACAGACTAGAATCTTTTGGAGGACTACCACCATTTATTTGTTCTCTTTTCTATGGGGTTGTGTAAAAAACCAAACAAGCAACAAACAAACAACACCAATAACATGAATGCAAAGGTGTTCATTCTGGTCCCAATACTGACTCCATCTTTCAGTGCTGTCACAGTTTTTGGATCTCTGAGGGTACAAGGCACAAGGACCACCCGAACCTGTTCTGTTCTATTGGCCTTAACATTTTGAGGTATGTTCCACTGTGACTGTACACTCTGGACTTAATGGTAATCTTTCTGGTTCTTATGATAGAAACACTTTTCCTTTATCAAGGTATAGGCGGGAACCCTCTGAGGGTCTCTTTAGAAATCTCCCAGGGTTAGTCAGTGGAGGTGTGACCAGGTTGAAAGAGAGTATAGTCACAGCCGCTGCTGATTATTGTACATTCCCTCAATCATTGAGTCTCTTTTCCTGACAAGAAACAATCCAGAAAATAGGCCAGAACCAAAACCAAAACCAAAACCAAAACCAAAACCAAAACCAAAACCAGGGTATAGGAGATTAATTTAAAATGAATTTCAACCTTTAGCCCTCTGGGTCATATTACCAGTAACCTTTGATAAAGGGTGTATATATAGTTAACGTGATTTCCTTCCCCAAGTCCCTGGATCCCTTCCTCTCTCTGTCTCTCCCTCTTTCCCCCTCTCCCTCCCTCCCTCCTTTCTTCCCTCCTTCTCTCCTTCCCTCCTTCCCTCCATCCCTCTTTTCCTCCCTCCTTCTCTCCTTCTCTCCTTAAACAAGAGCTGGGAGCTCACAAGCTCATGTAATTCTTAAGCAGAAGCTTAACAGTAGAGACTTTCCCCTCCATCCCTTTATACTGTGCTCTGCATGTTACCCTCCAGGAGCGTATGCTTGCTTTGTGATCAGTTTGCTGTTTGGTACTGGTGAATCTAGTCTGCCTCTTGCTGCTGCTGAACATGTTCATTTACACTGTGTCACTGTAGTATAGGAATGCTAAATAATTGATTGACAAGTAGAGAGCAGCAAACGCAGTCCCTTTGTTGCTATGGTGATACATTTGGTTAAGGGGCCTGTCCATCATTTGGACCACATGGATCTGACATGTGATTGTAATTGTGGTTGATGTGGTTGGAGGAGAAAATCAACTTAGGAAGAGGTGGCATTTGAAGCAAATGGATATGTGTTTCAGAAGGTGTTTGGGCAAACTCGAGGGATGACTTACACTGTTCTGTTATCTATTAAAAGGCTCACTCCCAGCTAATTCGTCAGCATAGAGAATGCGTGAAGTGACAGATTTGTTTACTTGCTATCACAGTAGCATTTGATCATTTATTGCCTAGAATGGTTATTCTGTGAGGTTTACATTCTTCCTTCTGTCATCCTTAGGAGGGCTTCCAGTAAGTGGAATTAATGTTGTCCTTAGTAGAGATTCTGAGGGGAAGGACATTTCTTTTATCCTTTGTTATAAGCAAAATCTCCAAGCTGTTAGAGGAAGCCATTTTGTTTGTGTACTGTCCTGTCAGATAGTCACTGAGCACTCAGCATGGGCCCCTGAAGGGAGAGAAGGACACAAAGCAGATACAGTCCCCCATGGTGGTTAGTCTCTGGCTGTCCCTGTCCGTTTACCTTTAACTCTTGCCTTTTAGTGCTGTCCCTTGACTTGAAGAGGACTTCCTTATTATGTGTGTGATATTTTTTGAAATTTTTTGTATGCATGTTCACACATGTGGATATACATATGTGGGTGGGTAGAGATGCAGTCATGTGCTGTTGCATGTGCAGGCCTGAAGTTGATGTCTGGAGTATTCCTTAATTACTCTCTATCTTGTTCATTGAGGCCAAATCTCTTGCTTCAACTGAGAGATTACCAGTATTGCTAGTCTAAATAGCCAGCTTGCTCTTGGGATCTCCTATGTCTACCTTGAGCCCTGGAACCAAAGGTGGGCTACCATGCTCACTTGGCATTTATGTGAGTTTCAGGGTCTTAAACTTCAGTCTCCAGGCTTGTAAAGCAAGGACTGTGTATTCACCGAGCCATCTCCATAGCCCCTAGAATACTTATTTCTTCCTTACCCTTCATAGTTCTTTAATGTGTATACCTTCCAGTGATTTTTTTTTGTTTGCAGCACTAGGAAGTGAATCCAGGGCCTACTGCAATTATTCTACCAGCGAGCTGCCTCCTCACCTGTCAGTAGTTTGTTTTCAGACAACATCCCATGCAGTGTAGGATGGCCTCAAACTTCTATGTTATCCAAAGCCATCCTTGAACTCTTGCCTCATCACTGCTGGTATGCACCATTATACCTAGTTTACTCAGTAGGGGTGTGTGTGTGTGTGTGTGTGTGTGTCTAGTCAGTGTCTTAGAAACAACATCCAAGGTTTTCCTCTGGCCTCTAAATGCACCCATATAAACATGAACATAAACACACACACACACACACACACACACACACACACACACACACATTATTTAGGGCTGGGACTACAAGTGCATGACACTACACTCAGCTTTTTAAATGTGGATCCTGGGGGTTGAATGCAGGTCCTTGTGCTTGTAAGGTTCAACATACTGCCAGCTGAGTGACCACCTTAGTAGTTATCCTAGTAGTTATAACAAGAACATGCAAATGAATACAGACTTCAGTGACATAAGTGGAACTTTTGATCTGCACCTTTCCTGTCACTGGGCCAGCTAAGTCAAGAGCAATCTCTTTTGGGTATTCTACTCAATTAGTTTCCCATACATTTTTCTTTTCCTGAGTATGTGTTTTCTTAAATGCTATTAATTAATCTTCTGTGTGTTTTTATTATTCCTAGTGGAAGTGTTGGGGAAGGAGAAAAAGTTGAAAGTCAGTAGAGAAGACCATCTTTTTTTTATAGAGGAAGAGCTGTGCTGACAAGAGTTTAACTCATGATGGGATAATGGAAAGGCCAGGACTACTACCCAGATGTTCCAATCCCCACTCTCTCCTCTTTGCTCTCCTTGGGCCATTTTTTTTTTAAAGGCAGCAGCACATGCCATCCTGTCTCCTTGGAGTGGAAGTCCATGTGACCCCGGATGGTACACTCCACTCTGGCTGTGAGTTTTGCACTGTGAGGCTATGGCAGTAACCGGGCAGTACAGAGCTACTATATGTACTGCTTACCAGAAGGTTGGGAACCACTGTGGGGCTCTGAGACGCATGAACAAGTTAACATTCCAGGGAAAACCTTGCCCTGGAGCATAGGCACAGGGAGGCCAGCTAGGAGTGCTGAGCTCTTGACATGTGCTCAAGGCTCTCTGATCTGAGAAACTAAAATAGTTGACATAATCATCTCGAATGGCAGGTCAGCTTCATCTCTTTTGCTCTGCGTTTCGATGACTATCTTATTTTCACACTCTGAAGGGCCATCATGTTGTGGAACCCCTCCATTCAATAGAACGGGAAAGATACTGGCCGGACTCTGGAATTTGGGCCCAGCTAGAGTTTCAGTCGTGGTTCCCTGACTTGTAGGCCACTGTGCTAAGTGACCTTCTGTGAGCTTCTCCTGGGTTTATGATCCACTTGCTGAAGCAGGGAGAGAAAGAAGCATGAATGGCATTTTCCGATCTGATTGAAATTTCTGGTGAGGAGTTCGACTGGCCCAGCTTCTTTGTGGTCAGACAGCAAAGGTGAGAGGCAGGACAGGCAGGCTCCATGGAATACCTGGGTGCTGTTAGGCTCCATTTCTGAACTGAGGCACTTTGGGCACAGAAGATAACCTGGGGAAATCAAAACTCCCCACTTAGAGTTGCACAGATTCCTTCAAGAACACTGGGTGTTGTTGAGTGAGTGTTTTGAAATCTTCTTGTGGCATAAGGAATTAAACGTACTGTGTCTGTTTTACCCATTATGTCAGAGAAAAGCAATCGACATTCACTACCGACTGTTGAAAGCTGCTGTTTTCTGTTCACCTCTGTACATCTCAACTCCTGGAAAATGAGCTCTTGTTGTTGATGTTGCTTTCTTCCCATCACACAAGTGCCGTGGAATGAAAAGATCTGCAAACACTCTAACTTTAGGATGTGAATTTTTATGTAAAAGAAAACTTCGTTCATCATGTCATATTTCTTTTTATTGCGTTTATGCCCTTAACCGAGGAGTTTGGAACAACCTTGAGATGTTCAGATTCTGAAGGATTACTAGTTTTAAAAATTAGGATTCTGTTCGTTGGCAGGAAAAGCAAAACCAAAAAGCTCTCCCTGAAGCTTGTGATCCACTGCTCACCACCTTGAGCTCCTGCCGTTCAATGCCGGGAAGCACCGAGTCTTGTACAGCAAGAACACAGAGTCAACACTGTACAGCTGCGACCAGCAGCCGGAGTGCTGTTAGGTCAGGTGTTCCTCGTAGCCCATGGCATTGGGTGTGAAGAATGCTTCTGCCCAGCCCAAGCCCAGTGAGAGGCAAATATCTTGTTCATATAACAGCTGTGTTTGAACCTGGTCCTTTGGATCCTGAAGGAAAAACTAGTGGAACAACTGACCTCGGGCCCCCTAAGTAGTGGTCCTGACAAAACGTAAATGAAGATAAATTACGCTTTGGCTTGCTAGAGCACTCCTGTCTCCATCTCCAGGTTTGATTTATGCAGGGTGCATGCTGCTGCCTTTGAACATACAGCAAACAAACTTTCTCTGTTTCATGCAGATTTGAGGAAGGCACTGAAGCAAGTCGCTATTGGGTGCACATCCAGGGTGCTTGGAGAAACCCGTCAGCCATTCTGCTGCAATACAGAACTCATGTATTTAAACCAAACGGCATGAAATGGAACAAATTGGGCCATAAGCCTGGCAATATGATAACTACAAAATGGGCAGGCATTCTAAAAGTGCTGTAGGGAAACTGTCGCGATGCTAGAGACCAGACTAGGAGGTGGCACTGTGGCACGTGTCAGGACTGGGGAGCTTGCCAGTCTGTCATTTTCTGAATTATTTGGATGGAGATAGAGGGAAGTGTTGCTTTTAAGTTTGGTTGTTGTTTGTGGAGTTGTTTCAAGGATGTTGGGTAGTGTTTATTCTCTCCTTCCTTAATCAAAATATATCATAAAGATAAAACCAGCAAATGTGGCTTTTTTTCTTCTATCTCAGGAAATATTCCTATCATTTTTTTTTCACTCAAAGGAAGGTGGAAATCATAAAATACTAGCAGTTCTGGACTTCGGTATTGTACGTTGTGGAACTTTTTATTACCTTTTTCTGCTTTGGACATAGTCCCTTGTAGTTTAGTCTGATGGCAAATTCACTGTGTTGCAGAGGATGACCTTGGACTTCAGACCCGCCCACTCAACTTCCTAAATGCTGGGATTATAGGCTTATGCCACCATCTAGTTCAGGTGCTGTGGGGACTGATTTAATGTTGTGCCCATTAGCCAGCACTCTATCAACTGAGCCACATCTTTAGCCCTTCATGGAGCTTCTTAAAAATGTCATTCACTCATAATGAATGGTTTGCACCCTCCCCAACATACACCAGGTATTTCTTATGGCAGACCTCTATGGGAAGTATTGTTAGCCTTTTTCAACTGAAGGAATAGTCTAGTCTTCCCCACCCATTTGGTGAGGATTAACAAAGAATTTCAGTGAATGCTTCCCTGCTCCCTCGTGGCCTCTTTCCCAGGTGGGCAGAGGCTTCCCGCCCACTTTATCTCTGGTCACAGAGAACAGAGAAAGCATTCTGTGACCCAGATAGTAGGAAGCTATTGTAAGATCCTAGGCAAAGGCAGCGGCAGGCTTCAGGAAGGGCAAAAGCTGAGGGAAACTGGACATCCAGCGGCTGGAATCAAAGGCTGTTGGATCCCGACAAGTTCTCCAGGTGCAGTTGTCATTCCCCCCTGTACCCAACTCCTCTCTGAACTGCTGTCTGCCTCACACTTATCTGCTTTACTGCTTGCTACCAGGTCACTGTACCGCTTAAATTTGAACTAGGAATGTTGATGGTGAAGCTAGTGGATCATCATCTCTGAGATTCACACATATTGCAGTTTGATGACCAACTTAGTGTTGCTTTGATCATTTTCCCACCCTGGCTTTCTCTGCTTCTGTTCCATTTGGCTAGCAGGTTTGAGATCATATATTGCTGTAGTGCAGAAAATCATTGTTTAAGGCTGACCCCAAGCAGTGGCTAGAAATATTACTAGTGCCCTGCAAAAGGGGCCAATGGCAGGGCATTGTATGGCACCTGTGAAGAGCGTACTATCATGCCCACAAGGTGCCAGTAAGGTAGAGGTTGTTATCTCTATTTTGAAACAGCAGAAATTGGGGCCACAGAAGGTTAAGTACTTTGCCTAAAGCTACAGTCTTAGTAGGGAGCAGAACTGGGATTTAAGGCCTGATTTATTTGGCTTCACTAGATTATAATGTGTTTTTAAACACTGGCAAAGCAGGGCTGGGTTGAAGCATCATGATAACACTGGGCTTTATAGCTCTTGGAGAGCTGGACCCTACATTCTCAGAGCCCTTGTTGATGGCTGACTACTGGGTCGTGTGTCATTTTCTCATCTCCAGAAGAAGCCCTTCTTACAAAGATCCCACATTTTCTGTTGTTGAGAAGAAATGGTTAAATCTCAGCACTTTTGGAGTGGATATGTTCTCACGTACACAACAGAATTGGGGTCAGGAGGGGAGTTCTCCAGCTGGGAAGACTCCATCTACAGCAGGTGTTCTGGTGGCCTGCAGTCATCTTCCACAGACCCTTCCTGCATGGGTTCTACTGTGCTTTCCAGCACACCATGCATGGAGGCCAGGACAGCACTTTGGGCTTTGACACACAGAACAAGCATGCAGTGCTTGTTGTTTGAATAACTAGATAGATGAGTGCACCCTGTGGTTCCCCAAGAGCAGCCTTGTTGAGTCACCCTTTCTTCACGCCTCAGTCTTGCCTGCCATTCTCCTTGTTCAGGGGTCAAGCTCTGTGCGAGAAAGTACTCTTTATCTGATGCCTGTTTGGCTCTCCCTCATGGGGTGGCATTCATCTTGTGTGGTTTCTGCTGTTAATTCTGCACATTGCACTCTGGGGGAGGGGGGGAGTGTGTGCCTGCAGTGGACAGTCTCTCCTCCTTCTTGCCCCTGCTCTCTTTTAACCAAAACTCTTTGGTGGTACAGCACTGATTAGGGGTATAGGTTTGGGAGACTGATGGACCTGGGGTCAGTCCTCCACCCTGTTGATTTTGAGCTGGGTAACCTTGTAAAGTTACCATCTTAGAGTGTGAAGTAGTATAAAAAAGCACTAAGTATAATGTGTGACTCAAGAAAGCTCAGATGTTGCCAATACTACAATAACCATCATGGTAATTACTGTACTTCTTTCCCTGGCCTGTTGCTACTCTTTATTCCTAAAGGGGGCGCTCTTAACTTTGATCTGCAGTAGTATAGTATTGGACTGCAGCCTTAATCCATGGACTTTTTGTTTATATTCTGTTGTCACCCTAGGATTTGAAGCATTTCAAGTGTTATAAAGCAAATTTTGTATGAAGATAATTATCATGCCTCTAATGTAGAGGGGAGCTGAGGTGCTTTAATTAATGATGTGCCAGATACCCTTTCAAATAGGGTGAAGTATAATTTTTAAGGCCTTCATCTACTTGGCCATAATTAGGGACATTTGGAACGCTCCAGCATAATGTCTGCTGATGTGCACACTTTCATTAAGCAATCAGGACTGAATGACCCAGTGGCCAGACTTGCATGGGATCAGGTCCCAGCTTTTGAGGTGGAAGAGCCTGCTATGCTTTCTGTTCTCCCAGTCCTGCTTTTTAATAACCTTTACCCATGTTCCTTGTCCATCTGAAATGTTGTATGCTACCCCTCGCCCCCCACCTTTTGAGGCCCTGATTGTTTTTATAGAATCCCAACATTGCATGTACCTTTTTACATTCTGAACCAGCTTGGCTATATCTATCTGTTAGAAAACAAATCTTCTGAGATGAATGCTTAGTGCATGCCCGTGTTCCCAGCACTAGAGACTGGGATAGGAGAATTGTGAGTGTGACATCAGCCTGGGCTACACATTGAGACCATGCCTAAAAAAAATAAAGTTTTTATATTATATGTAAGTTTTCCTTATTGTAACAAGACATAGTCTAAGGGAGGGTGGGCTTGTGGGCTACAGGCTGTTGTGGTGGGTGGGACATGGTGGCAGGGGCAGGACAACTGTTCACACACTGTCTGCAGTCAGGAATCGGAGAGAGATGAATGCTGGTGATCAGCTCACTTTCTCCTTTGTATTTGTCTGGAAGCTCAGTCTATAGGTTGGTGCTGGTCACATAGGAGCGGATCTTCCCTCCTCTGTCAGACCTTGCTGGACACACACACAGGCACGCGCACACATACACACAGGGGTTGTGTGTCCATGGAGATAATCATCATATGTATATGCAGTAGTGATTATTTTATAGATATTAGAAGTAACTAGTTACAAAAATCAAAAAGGTGAAGTTAGAGCCATGAAAAGGACAAGACAAGGAATAGAGAGTTAAAAGCATGGGAACTAGAATAGCTGTTGGTATCCTATCTAACCCTCCATTTAGTGGGAATTATTTAAAAAGAGTATGGCAGGCTTTCTGTGACACTGCTGCCAACTCTCCACCCCAGCATGGTCCCGCCGCCTCTGTCTCTAGCTCCTGCAGCGACTGGTCATGGTATTCCCAGCTCCGGTTCACTTGTCTCTGGAGCTGCTAGTTCCTTCACAACCATAACCCAGCTCCCCTCCTCCCCCGTGATCGGCAGTCCCACCTTCCAGTAACCCAGTAAATCAAAACTCTAGAAGCTTATAGTTAACCAGTCAGATTTATGTATCAACAAATCTCAATTCACAAGATGCCCACACAATAATTTCAGGGCCAATTGATAAGGATACAAGCTGCCCAACTAGTTAGACAAATTATCCCAATTATTCTATCCCTACATGATAGTCATAATTACCTGTGGCTATTTAAGACCACTCGGGATCAGGATCTTCTTCCTGTCTGTCTGCTTCCATCTTGGCTCTCCCCCCTCCCTCCCAAGATGCTCTGTCTCTGAAACTCTTAGTGCTGCCTCCCTTTCCCCTGTCCAATCATAGGCCTCCTGCTGCACTAATATTTTAATGTAATTGGACAGAGAAAATCCAGTAAGAACAGGGACAAAGTATGGTTTCCTCAGTATCAGATTCTTTGATGGGCAATTGGATCTGTATATATATTTCTTTAGTAACTATAGAGATGGAACATGGATTTTCCAGGCCTAGTAAGAGATGTATTAAGAAGGAAGTAAGGTAATGAAAGTATGAATTTGGAAGAATAAAAGTCAACATAAGGATACTTAAGGGAATGTTGCAGATTAGAAAGTGTGAACTTTGCTCACTGATAATTCATATGGAAGAAACAAATTGTAGACATTTGGCATCACAGAAATCCGTGCCGTGTGATTGCTTTCAGGAAGAAGCCTTTCAGGGCTGAGAGGGCTCAGTGAGTAAGAGCATTGCAAAGCTTGACGGTCCACTTCTACCCCTGTGAGCCTCATAAGGAGGACGGAGATCGCTGTCACTACAGAACTGTCCATGACATCGCATGGCACCATGACACACCAGAGCTCCGCCCCAATAATAAATATACCAAAGATTCCTTTTTAATTCCTGTTTTACAGTTCTCCCCCATTGAATCTCGCTGTTTTTTCTTGGTTTTGTCATTTGACTGCTTAAACCAGGGCAGCTTTTCAACCTCAGAATCTTCATTAACTTTTCCTTTTCTACCTGAGGTTTATAATTCCTATCCTGAATCCCGGTAATTTTGAAGATCTTTTTTCTTACTGTTAGTTTAGATTATGCAATTTTTGAGTTCGTTTCCACCATCAAATTGTTTATATGTCATGTGAATTGAAAGATATGTCTCAGATGTCTTCTGTTTATCAGTTTTGATCTCCTTCCTTTCTTCCATCTCTTGTCTTTTTAGTGGAGGTCCCATAGACCAGGTGAGCAGGTTCTTTCTAATGAGGAAAGAGGGTTGCCCTCATCTATAGAGCTGGCCCATGACTGCCATAAAGGGTGGGGAGAAAGAGCAGGAGCCACTTGCTAAAGCACTGTACCATTTATATAAGAGAGTCAGCTTCAAGCCTGTGTAGGAATCTACAGGATACATTGCCTTTAGCTCACTGGAACACATATCATAACTTCCAATTACATGGGTGTCTAGAAAAATTAGTTTTGAAAAACTTCATAGTATTCCTGCAGACCTATTTACCAATCTACAGTAATTATTTATTGATCATATGCCATGTGACCAGGCCTGACCAGCCCCTGCTCAGATAGAATAGTAAAATTTGGCCTAGGGTATTCTGCCTGTCATTATGTTTGTGATTCAGGTTATTAGAGAAAGCCCATTTATGCTGAAATCAAGACAGATTGCCTATGGGGGTTCTGCATGGAAATCCATCTGTTTCTGCTGTCACTCTAGAGACCGTACCACACTTGTACCTCCAGCAGTGGATTATGCACAATCAACAGTGATGAACGTATGAACGCTTTTAATTAGTCTTCATGCCCTCTGTCTAATGCAATCAGAAGCCCTGCACTGGAGTAGAGATTTACAATCAATCGTTCATCATCTTCTGAGTTAGAGATAAACCCACTTGCTGTTAGCCAGCAACTTAAAATATGTGCTTTCCGTAACCAGACAGACATCTACAAACCAAGTATATTTTGAGCATGTAGACTTAAATCTCAAATTGCAGATTGCTTTCATTAAGTATAATTGTGAGAATTAAGGTGTCCCTGGCTTCCAGTCAGCACGTGGAAAGCCTCCCAACTGACAGAATAGCATCAGAGACAGAGCTTGAGGCTGGCATGAAGGCTCTGTAGGTTCTAGGCCCAGCTCTGCCAACCTCATTTTCCTCCATCTGAAAGTGAAAAGAGTATTGAGACAGTTGTCGTGGGAGTCATCACCATTCATATTGCAGGTTTGATAGGTAACATAGATGCATTATAGGTGCACGAATGGTAAACTGCTCCCCCTGCCTCATGGCAGCACAAAAGCCAGTGTTTCATTTGTGCTCATGGTCCCATATGAGGTAGCTACTGCTGAAGGGCATGTCTGCCCTTATCCAGTTCTTGCTGGAGAGGCTGGCTGAGACAATATTAGGGACATGAATCCATAAATATTTACAAAATAAACACCGCTGAATTGAGTTCAGATTCCTACAGGGGTGCTGTGTAGGATCTGTGTAGGTCTGGCAGAATTCTGCAATTTAAATAAAATTGACAGTTTTTTTAATTTAGTGGACAAATACTTGTAGTTTGATCTGCTGATAGAAACAGTTTCCCCTCAACAGTGAACTTCTAGAAAGTGCAAGCGCATAGTAGTCCTCCGTTAATTAGTAGCATGGGTGGGCACTGCTAGAACGCATCATTAACTGCTGGGATATTGGTGCAGCTTTTGGGATCCCAGAAGCCTATGTGTGTATACCTCTTGATCCAAAATTGTACTTCTGGCAATTTTTTCTCTTAAACTGAGAGACAGAATCATAACTATGATTAGATATTTACTTAGCAGAATATCCTTTGCATGCTGATTGTTACACTGAAAACCTGGAGGCACACTATATATCCACTCATCATCAGATTGGCTGACTGAGTGTATTTGATGTGATTATAATTATACCATTAAGATGGCGTGTATTAATAAGGGGTGGGGAAGCACTCTCCATTGACCAGTCTTTTTTTTCTACTGATTAAAACCATGCAGTAACAATGACACTTGTAGAAATGATACACAGATAAGGAAAACTAATAGAATCATGTAAAACACATACAATCTCACTTTCCAGAAGAAACCACTATTGACATTCTGCGTTATATCTTACAGAATTTAGATTTTATGCACTGTACATATATATGTATTCTAGTGTGTATATATATCAGTATGTATGCATATGTATATATGTGTTTTTAATTAGACACAAAATATGTAGAGGTTGGCTTCTCATTTGTTTTATTCTTTTATCAGCTATAGATAGTTGGCCAGACATAGATAGTTGGCTCAGTCTCATGAGCATAGAGATCTAACTCTATTTAGCATGTTAAAGATCCTATGGCAGAGGGAGGCACAGTGACTCATGCCTTTAATCTCAGGGCTTGGGAAGCAGAGGCAGGCAGATTTCTGTAAATTTGAGACCAGCTTGGTCTAGATAGTGAGTTCCATGCCAACCAGGGCTACACAGTGAAACCCTGTTTTTAAAAATAAATAATATCTTAGTGTAGAACAGGACTGACACACAATAGGAATTGAATAAATATTTGTGAAACAGCTGAGTGTCTCTGGTCCATCATTTCAGGTCAACTCTTTAACTTCTTGATTACTATGATGCCTGGCTAGTGCCTGGCAGTGTGAATAGGCCTTGTCTCCTTTTTTCCCCCTCTACAACTGTAATGAGCACTGCTAAAGTAAGTACTTTTGTCACAAAATACTTGTCACATGATGATAGATTATTCGTTACAATTCCTAGATATAATTACAATTAATTATTTTTAGAATTCAAAGTAGCACTGTTGGCAAAGGTTTTTGAGGGTTTGTTGTTGTTTTCCCCCAACTTTTGGTAGCATTGCTAAATGCTACTGGTAAAGGCTCCCTATATTCCCAGTGAACAGCATGCAGTGTCTGACATTAGCTAATACACTAGAGAGCATGGCTTTTTCTTTACCTGTTGGGGTTTTTATTGAGGCAATCATAGCTCCACATGTAAAGACCAATGCCAAGAGATCCCTTATACACTTTATTCAGTTTTCTCCAATGGAAACAGTATGATGAGTTTTGAGAATTTTTTAATGATCTAGGTGTTGATCTCGCATAGTTCAGACCTGGATATTTCCCAAGGTCCATGTGTTGAAGGCTTGACTCAGCTCCTGCCTCTAGTGGTTGACCCTTGGAGGTGGGGCCTAGTAGAAGGGGGTAAGGTCACTGTTAGTGTGCTCTTGGAGGGGATATTGAGCTCTCTTTCCAGTCTCCTCCTTTATGTCGGTTTCCTCGCTGCCAAGAGGTGAACTTTGTCTCTTCACCCTGTGTTTCCGGGCATGGTGTACTGACTTAGCACAGATCGAAACCTCTGAGATGGTGCAGCAAAATAAACCTTTCCTGCTTACTAGTTGATTATCTCTAGTGTTTTGTCATAGTGTAGGAAAGCTGACTCACAAAATAGGATCTTTTTCTTAATTTATACTTTGTCTCTCTCTTTTTTTTTTTCAATCAGATTTTCCCTATTCCCTCCTCCCTCCTCCTCTTTCTCCCCCTCCCCTTCCTTTCTTTCTTTTTGAAGCTGGTAGTGAATATGATATTGGAAGTACTTGGTAAAGAACTTTACCTACGTCAGGAGTGGTACTCCTTGAGCTTGTGTTTAATGGCCCCCCTAGGCTCTTATAGTAGTAGAGTATAGGGACATGGTTATAGACATGGCCTAGCTTTTCATCCTGGTCCCTTCCCTTCCTAGCTTGATAGGCCCCATCTCCTTTCTTAATTCTGACCTTTGATTGCTTTATTTGCACAGTAGGAAAAATGTTAGTTCTTACATTGTAGGATTGATCCAAGAGGGCCTGATATCCTGTCACCTTGAATGCTAGTTGAACACAGATTCCTGGGCTTCCATTTTTACACTTACAGACTCAGAGCCTGGAGAGATTGGCTCCCAAGGATATGTGACTACAAATATAGCTCTTAGGAATGCTAATTAAAAGATTTTGTGTGTGTGTTTTGTGTGTGTAGGCCTGAGGGCCACAGCATACATGTGTATACATGTGGAGATAAGAAGGCAACTTTGCAGAGTTGGTTTGTTTTCTTCTACCTTATGTGGGTTCTGGGGAACAAACTCAGGTTGCTAGGCTTGTGTGGCAAGCCCCTTTACCAGCTGAGCCACCTCAGTGATCCTAGATATTTTCCAGTAGCACCCTTGGTCTTTCTAAGTCATACCTGTTTGTCCATGACAGATGAACTTAGGTCTTTCTATAGTGATGAGATGGATACTCTGTTAAGAAGAATACCATCTCATAAGAATACCAATGTTGTAAGAGTATCTAGTTTCTATACAAAATTAAGCTATAATTATACTGTATATGTGGCCAGTTCAGTAGCGTGCCCTCTAGGGTCCAGAGACCATAGGGACAGTGGGGTCAGTAACAAACAGAGACAGAGTTACTGTACCCAAAGGTCTCCAAATGCAAACAAAAGTAATAAAACTAAATCTGTGGATTGGATTCAGTATTTTGCCTGCCTATTTGCAGCATCTTTAAGAATGTTCGGAACACACTCAGGAGGAAGACTGTATTTGTGAATCTCTCTGTGGCAATTTTCTTGTAAGCAGGTTTTTCTAGGCTAGTAATTTTTCTACCAGCCTGTCTATTATAGATTATCCCCCAGTGTAAATACTATGAATTAAACTCTCAGGACAATCTCAAGCTTTAAGGGGAGCAGTGCATTCTTTCCTTTCTGAGAAGAATTCCATAACACTTCTCCCCTGAGCAATATGACAGAAAGACAGACGTTCCCTCCTTTGGAGGCTTCCTCTAGAGGAGAAGCACAGCCGGTTTCTCTATAATACGATGGCCATTTTCTTAGGCCCTGGGGAATCCCTTGATCACTGCTGCCTTCCACTCCCTCTGGAAACACCTTGGCTCATGAAGGCATACCCCCTGTAGAGTGATCTGTCTGGATGGCTATTTGCCATGAACTCTCAATGCTGCAGTTTCCTCCTATTGCCAATCAGTGCACAGTGTGGCAGTAATTACATGATTTCACCCCATAACTCACAAATGGAGTCAATGTGTGCGTGAAAAGAGAGTTACTTACTTCCATGAAGTTGTATTCTCTGGAAAGAATAGAGACAAGTGGCTTATGACACTGCAGCTGTCACACCGGATAGAGAAGAGAAAACTGGAAATGATTGGGAAAGAGGCTTAAGTATGGGAAGGGGGTTCAGTGGCAGTGTGCAAGGCTTTGGCTTCAATTACCAGCACCACAATGACAAGCAAACAAGCAAAACAGAAAGATTTTATACTGAGATTGATTCTCACTAGTGTTTCCCAGTCTCAGGCAACCCAAGTAGGCCATTATTGATTAGACCATTTATGAGTATAGTTTATGCAACAAAGACAAATAAACATCAGTTAATAGACCTATGGTTAAGTTAAATATATATGTATATGTATATGTATATGATGTATATGTATATGTATATGATGTATTCATTATAAAACATTTAAGCTACTTACACATTTTTTTTTAATGATTTTTGAATCTTAAATGACACAGTTAATTAATCTACTGACCATCAGCTATTGTAGTAAGGTTTCTGTAAAGGTTGTGCTCCATAGAGTTGTAGGCTAAAAAAATTGAACAGTTAACTAACAGTGGTGTCTATAAATATGTTAAGGAAATTTTCACTGAAATTTTGTTTGACTGTTTTAGTTTATACCATAGTTATATCTATAGTATAAGATGGATAGATTTAATATTTTAAATATTTAAATATGATTAATTATGCATTTAGTAAAATAGAAACTTTATTTCATTTTACACCATATTATATCTATAGTATAAAAATGAATAGTTACTGTTTTAAATACTGAAATACAAGTAATTATACATTTAGTAAAATTGAAAATTTAATGTTTTTCTTCCCCATGAAAAATTTCTCATATAAATGATGCCTACTGTTTGATATTGGATGATATAGAAGGACTCACGTTTCTAGTTCAAGAGTTTTCAAAATATTAAAAGCCATAAAATTGAGACAAAAAACTGTTTGTTATTACTTCAAACATGAACTGGTGTTTTTATAAAGCCTCTTAGTGGTGAGAATAGAGCTTTATTAAGTAAACAGTAGTCCTGGCTCGCTTGCATGGCTGCTGCTGTTCTACACCGCTCTGTTCTTTGCCTTCGTCTTGATTCTGCATCAGAGACAGAAGTCTGACTGCAGGGAATTCCTCCCCTATCTTCACCCCTGCCCCCGCCTCAGTCCAGGGCTTTATGAGCATGGCTCGCTGGGTCTCTCTGGCGCAGGTCCCTCCAGACAGTGATGTTGCAATCAAAGCAGTCAAGACAATTTGGATAAATAACGATATAAGATTTTCTTCATATCATGTTGACTTTGGCCTGGATCCATGAAAGAGAAGAATCCATGAAAGAGACACAGATGAATAATACCCTCCTTGAAAGAGAATATCTGATTTTGGATATCTATTCACCCCTAAAGTATGCAGTGAGTTGGCTGCCCTTTGTGCTTAGCAGGCTATTAGATGGAGCTTAATGTCACTTTTTCTTGTCTCTAGATTCTTTTTCCATTAAGGCTCTTCTGATACAAACTGGTTTTAAGACTCTGTCACACTAACAATAAAAGACTAGATAATCCTTTATTACCTGTGAATAGTAAATGCCCAGGAATATTTGTTGACTGAACAAGTACTTTGCCCGTCTCCACAGACTTGTATTTGCTAATAACCCTGACTGAAGAGAGGCGCAGTCAGCTCTGTTAAAAAGCATGGAGTGCAGAGTAGGGATGCTAATGCTGGCATAATGTACTGAAATTGCCAGGCAGAGCTGGTAATTGGACTTTAGCCACCACACATACATTTTACAGCCCTTTATGTTTCCTCTTTTCCACCACGAGAGCTCGTTCTTTTGAGACTTGTGTCTCTGTCATCACCATCCAATAATATTCATTAAGTTTCTCCATGCTGGGGACTGTCAGGTTTCATCCCTTTTAATGAGGGTGGATGTCCAAGTTGAGGTACTGGCTTTTATGCAACATTGCTTTGTCCTGGAAGGAGTGATCTTGGAGTGCCCATGATTGCAGCCCACTGTTTTCCTCCATTCAGAGCACTAATTAGATCAATCACATATTTTTGTAGGCAAGCTTAAGACTGCCTCTTTAAGATAAGAGGTAAGTCACCCAGTCTTGATGCTGGGAAATATTAAAGGACAGGCTCTTTGTCATTAGTAGGCATTAGTCAGTCTCTATCTGACTTTGTAAGTAGCCCCCTTTTACACAATGGCTGGCTATGTGCTTCTGTTTGCGGTGCTCTCTGTCATTTACTGAGTCCACTTCAGCACACACCAGGCTTTACTTGAGCAGACACTGGGTTGTATGGTGCTTTGTTTTGATTTACTGTTAGGTTTCAATAAAATATTTTTAAATAAGTAATTGCATAACATATTGGGCAAAATGTGCAGAACTCAAAATGGAAGGAAACTTGGTCTTCAGTGGATTGTGAGATGAGTCCGGTCCTCCCTTCCTTTTGCTCACAGTATTAGATGTTTATAACTTCTCTTAGTTTTCCCTTCAAAATGGTTTTTGTTTGCTAGCTCTATATTCTCACCTGGCCCTGTCTCTCATCAGCATAAATGATTTTTTTTAATCATATGTTCTCATTTTCTTCCTCTTTCCCTCTGGTATTAGTTAGGTTTCTGTTGCTGTGATAAGCATAATGATCAAAAGCAACTCGGGGAGTAAGGGTTTATTTGACTTACAGGGTAAAGTCCACCATTAGGGAAAGTCACAGTAGGAACCTGGAGGCAGGAACTGAGCCGTGATCATGGAGGAACACTGATTTCTGGCTTGATCCTCCTGGCTTGTTCAGTTGGTTTTCACATACATTCCAGAATCACCTATTTAGGAATGGATGGCCCTGCCCACAGTGGACTGAGCCCTCCCATATCAGTCGTTAATCAAGAAAATGTCCTACAGATTTGCCTATAGGCCACTCTGATGGAGGCATTTATTAAATTGACTTCTTTCCCAAATGTCCCTTGCTGTAAAAATACTTATCTGTGTTTGGCTAATTTCTTTATATTTCCTATTTGTCCTATAGTTTGTTTGTTCAGAGATCTTTATGAGTTTGCAATTACCTAATGATCTAGAGGTCAGTTCTCTGGCCTGTGTCACCCTCTCTGTCCATGGTACTTCCTGTACCTTTCAAGAGCAAGTCCTATGTGCAGATGAGGTTGTTTACTGCAACTTGCAGGATGGTGGAGCCTGGGCACCACAGTAAGGTTTTCTTGGAGTCTGATATCAGTTGAGCCCCTTTGTTCTCTGTGGTTGTACTTACCCCTCTATAGTGTGGGATGACAGTCTTTCTGCTAGAGACCTGTGAGCCCTGAGTTGTGTACATTATATCTGACACAAAGGAAGATTTTAGCAAAAGGATGGAATACTGTGCTGGCCTAATGCCTCTCTAATGAGTGTGTTAGTGGGGCTTAGTCTGTATACTTAGGGAGGTGCCCATCCTACAAGCCTTGTCGGAGTTTATTCAAGACTTTCTGTGAGGGAACAGTTGATAACAGCTCCATTTTATACTGGAGAGTTTGAGTGACTTGTATTTCCTTGTCTTATTTTCTTATTTTCCTGTTGTTTTCATATAATACCCCAACAAAAGCAACTGAAGGGAGAAATGGTATACTTTGGTTCACAGTCCCAGGTTATAGTTAATCTAGCATTACCAAGGAGGAGCTTGAGCTATTTCAGTAGGACTTGAGACAGCTGATTATACTGTATCCATGGTCAAGAAGCAGATATAGGAATGCTTGTGCTCATTTCCTCTATATCTTTTCAGTTAGTCCAGGACCCAGCCCATGCAATGGTTCTGTCCACTGTTAAGATGTTCCTCCAACATCAAGTAATGTAATTAAGATAATTTCCCACAGGCATGCCAAAGGCCCATCCTCAAAGCAAATTTAGATTCTGTCAAGTAAACAAATAACATTAACTGTCATAATACTCATAGGCAAATGAAATAGCCCAGCTAGAATTTGAACCTAGGAAATCCATTCCTGGAATCTATGATCTTATACAGTAGCTATATGTCTGTATTCTATTTGTGCGATAAAATGAACTCTATGTGTGTGTGTTTTGTGTGTGTTTGGTGGTGGGATTCATATACCATGTTACACATGTGTAGGTCATAGACCTCAGATATGGTGTTTCTCCTACTTTATTTGAGACAGTTTCACTTAACGTTCACTGTTTCGCACATTAGCCTAGTTGGCCTGAGAGCATCCACAGATTCTCCTGTCTCTCATCTCCTGTGTTCTCAGAGAGTTTTGGGATTATAGACACATATGCTACTATGTCTGACTTTTGTTTAGGTTCTGAGGTCTGAATTCATACCATCAGGCTTGTGTGACAAGTACTTATCCACTGAGCCATCTCTGTAGCCCTAGAACCCTCTTCTAGGACTCTCTTTGGCCACCTCAGCCCACAATGACATTTCTCTGTCTGAATTCCTAATGAATTGAGTCAGCAGAATAAGTTACTAATTGCTAAAGACTAGCCTCTACTCTACAGAGTTAATTGATTATAATTATTTCATCTTATTGCAAAGAATTTGGAATTTGGAAACATTAGAGAAGAAAATAAATACATTTGAAGATAACTTCCATTCACAGTTTACCTGCTCCTTAAGTCTTATTTATAATACCATACATATGTGCACAATGCATTAATTATGGTCATTCATATATTTTTTTCACTTGCTTAATCGCATGAGTTTGCCTTCTTCACTTAATATCATTCTAAATTATAACTGAATGTGAGCAGTTTAATTGCTTAATTTGTCTGTAAAGAACATATTGCTTACTTCCAAATTTCTCGTGACTGTAAATATTTTTGTAGTGAAATACTTCCAAGGTTGTAATCTTAGAAACTTCTGATAGGCATGTAAACTTACCTTTCAAATAGTTTAGTTTATCCTATCTCTGTAGCACAAAGATTCCAGAGCATTTCTCAGCTTTTATTGATTGCTAATTATTTTATAAATCTTTGTTAATGGAAGATAGGAGGCAGAGTTTGAATGGCAATGAACAAAGTACCATGAGTAATTAAGATATGGTACTCTTTGAGTATGGTATTTTTAGCAGTGATATGATAGGCCTTATAAAAGAGAAGTTTCTTGTTATGTTTCATCCATGAGCCTGTTGGGGGCTGGGGAGAAGAATGTGGTGGTTTGAATGAGAAGTGTCTTGGGTATCTGAACACCTGGTTCCTAGTTGGTGTGCTATTTGGGGAGATTATGGAATTTTTAAGAGCCGGGGCCTTACTGGAGGAAGTCCATCCCTGGAGATGGGCTTGAAAGATCAGTCTTACCCTACTTCTAATTCATCTCTCTGCTTCATTTGTGGTTGAAGATATGAGCCTTCAGCTCCGAATCCTGCTTCCTGCTGCTATGCCTCTCTCACCATTATAGATTCTTCCTCTGGAACCATAAACTAAAATAAACTCTTTCTCCATAATCTGCTTCTGGCCATGGTATTTTATCACAGTAACAGAAAAGGAGCTAATACAGTAATCAAGACAGGACAGAAATTGGTATCAGGGCATTACGACAAGGAACCTAACCATATTGTTTTTTGAAGACAGGATATAATATATAAAAATTTGGTAGAAACAGGGGTAGATTCCAAGATCTCACACATTTTAGGCAAGCATTCTACCCTGGATTTTACCACAGGCCCTAGGCCTACATTTTGAAGGTAAGAAAGACACAGGGAGCTTTAATGACTTAGAAACAATGTGACAGTAAAGACTCAGTGATTTTATTTTTTATTTTTTTATTGGATATTTTATTTACATTTTAGATGTTATTCCCTTACCCCATTTCTCCTTCCCCTGCCCAGGAACCCCCTATCCCATCCTCCCTCCTCCTGCTTCTATTAGGATGTGCTCCCACCCCCACCACTCCACTCCCACCTCCCCATCCTTGAATTCCCCCACATTCGGCTTCCAGCCTTCATGGGACCAAGGATCTCCTCTCCCATTATGCCCGACAAGGCCATCCTCCCCTACGTATACAGCTGGAGCCATGGGTCCCTCCCTATGTACTGATGGTTTAGACCTTGGGAGCTCTGGTTGGTTGGTATTGTTGCTCTCCTCATGGGACCAGAAACCCTTTCAGCTCCTTGAGCTGCTTCTCTCTAACCCTCCATTGGGAACCTCTTGATCAGTTCAATGGTTAACAGTGAGCATCCGCCTCTGAATATGTCAGACTCTGGCAGACCTCTAAGGAGGCAGCTATATCAGGCTCCTGTCAGCATGTACATCCTGACATCCACATCAGTGTCTACCTTTGGTGACTGCACATGGGATGGATACTCAGGTGGAATGGTCTCCAGACAGCCCCTCCTTCAGTTTCTATCCCACACTTTGTCTCCATATTTGCTCCCTTGAGTATTTTGTTACTCCTTCTAAGAAGGACCAAAGCATCCACACTGGGTCTTCCTTCTTTATGAGCTTCATGGAGTTTGTGAGTTGAAACTTGGTATTGCAAGCTTCTGGGCTACTATTCAATTATCAGTGAGTGAATACCATGTATGTTCTTTTGTGATTGGGTTACCTCACTCAGGATGATATTTTCTAGTTCCATCCATTTACCTAAGAATTTCTCAAATTCACTGTTTTTAATAGCTGAGTAATACTCCATTGTGTAAATGTACCATATTTTTTTGTATCCATTCTTCTGATGAAGGACATCTGGGTTACTTCCAGCTTCTGACTATTATCAATAAGGCTGCTATGAACATAGTGGAGCATGTGTCCTTGTTATATGTTGGAGCATCTTCTGGGTATATGCCCAGGAGTGGTATAGCTGGGTCCTCAGGTAATACTATGCCAATTTTATTTATATTTTTTTTTTTGTTGTTGTTGTTGTTATTTTGACTGATTTCCAGAGTGTTGCACCATCTTGCAATCCCACCACAATGGAGGAGTGTTCCTCTTTCTCCACATCCTCGCCAGCATCTACTATCACCTGAGTTTTGGTCTTCGCCATTCTGACTGGTGTGAGGTGGAATCTCAGGGTTGTTTTGACTTGCATTTCCCTGATAATTTAAGGATATTGAACATTTCTTTAGGTACTTCTCAGTCATTCGAGTTTCCTCAGTTGAGAATTCTTTGCTTAGCTCTGTACCCCATTTTTAATAGGGTTATTTGGTTGTCTAGAGTCTAATTTCTTGAGTTCTTTGTATTCTAACTTCTCTTCTATTAGTTTCAGTGTATCTGGTTTTATGTGAAGGTCCTTTATTCACTTTGGCTTGAGCTTTGTACAAGGAGATAAGAATGGATCGATTTGCATTCTTCTACATGTTGTCCTCCAGTTGAACCAGCACCATTTGTTGAAAATGCTGTCCTTTTTCCACTGGACTGTTTTAGCTCCTTTGTCAAAGATCAAGTGACCATAGGTGTGTGGGTTCATTTCTGGGTCTTCAATTCTATTCCATTGATCTTCCTGCCTGTCTCTGTACCAATACCATGCTGTTTTTATCACTATTGCTCTGTAGTACAGTCTGAGGTCAGGGTGGTGATTCCTCAGAAGTTCTTTTATTGTTGAGAATAGTTTTTGCTATCCTGGGTTTTTTTTTTTTTTTTTTTTTTTTAATTCCAAATGAATTTGAGAATTTCTCTTTCTAACTCTGTGAAGAATTGAGTTGGGATTTTAATGGGATTGCATTGAATCTGTAGATTGCTTTTGGCAAGATGGCCATCTTTACTATATTAATCCTGCCAATCCATGAGCATGGGGGATCTTTCCATCTTCTAAGATCTTCTTCGATTTCTTTCTTCAGAGACTTGAAGTTCTTGTCATACAGATCTTTCACTTGCTTGGTTAGATTCACACTAAGGTATTTTTATATTATTTGTGAAAGGTGTCATTTCCCTAATTTCTTTCTCAATCTTTTTATCTTTCGAGTAGAGGAAAGCTACTGATTTGTTTGAGTTGATTTTATAACTAGCCACTTTGCTGAAGTTGTTTATCAGGTTTAGGAGTTTCTCTAGTGGAAGTTTTGGGGTCACTTAAGTATATTATCATATCATCTGCAAATAGTGATATCGACTTCTTCCTTTCCTATTTGTATCCCTTTGACTTCTTTTTGTTGTCTAATTGCTCTGGCCAGACTTCCAGTACTATTTGAATAGGTAGAGAAGAGTGGGTAGCCTTGTCTAGTCCCTGATCTTAGTGGGATTGCTTCAAGTTTCTCTCCATTTAGTTTGATGTTAGCTACTGGTTTGTTGTTTATTGCATTTACTATGTTTAGGTATGGGCCTTGGATTCCTGATCTTTCCAAGACTTTTACCATGAAGGGTGTTGAATTTTGTCAAATGCTTTCTCAGCATCTAGTGAGATGATCATGTGGTTTTCTTTCTTTGAGTTTGTTTATATAGTGGATTACATTGATGGATTTCTGCATATTGAACCATCCATGCATTCCTGGGATAAAGCCTACTTGATCATGGTGGATGATTGTTTTGATGTGTTTTTGGATTCTGTTTTCGAGAATTTTATTGAGTATTTTTGCATAGATATTCATAAGGGAGATTGTTCTGCAGTTCTTTTTCTTTGTTGGGTCTTTCTGAGGTTTAAGTATGAGCATAATTGTGGCTTCATAGAATGAATTGGGTAGTGTTCCTTCTGTTTCTATTTTGTGGAATAGTTTGAAAAGAATTGGTATTAGGTCTTCCTTGAAGGTCTGATAGACTTTTGTACTAAAACCATCTGGTCCTGGGCTTTTTTTGGGGGAGACTTTTAATGACTGCTTCTATTTCTTTAGGGGTTATAGGACTGTCTAGATGGTTTATCTGATCCTGATTTCACTTCGGTACCTGGTATCTGTCTAGAAAATTGTGCATTTCATCCAGATTTTCCAGTTTTGTTGAGTATAAGCTTTTGTAATAGGATCTGATGATTTTTTTGAATTTCCTCAGTTTCTGTTGTTATGTCTCCATTTTCTGTTCTAATTTTATTAATTTGGATACTGTCTCTGCACCATCTGGTTAGTCTGGCTAAGGGTTTATCTATCTTGTTGATTTTCTGAAAGAACCAGCTCCTGGTTTTGTTGATATTTTGTATAGTTTTTTTTGTTGTTGTTGTTTCTACTTTCTTGATTTCAGCCCTGGGTTTGATTATTTCCTGTGGTTTACTCCTCTTGGGTGTATTTGCATCTTTTTGTTCTAGAGCTTTTAGGTGTGTTGTCAAGTTGCTAGTGCATGCTCTCTCCAGTTTCTTTTTGTAGACACTTAGAGCTATGAGTTTTCCCCTTAGCACTGCTTTCATTGTGTCCCATAAGTTTTGGTGTGACGAGCCTTCATTTTCATTAAATTCTAAAAAGTTTTTAATTTCTTTCTTTATTTCTTCTTCGACCAAGTCATCATTGAGTAGAGCATTGTTCAGTTTCCACATGCATGTAGGCTTTCCATAGTTTTGTTATTATTGAAGACCAGCCTTAGTCCATGGTGATCTGATAGGATGCAAGGGATTATTTCAATCTTTTTGTATCTGTTGAGGCCTGCTTTGTGACCAATTATATGGTCTGTTTTAGAGAAGGTACCATGAGGTGCTGAGAAAAAGGTATATTATTTTGTTTTAGAATGAAATGTTCTATAGATATCCGTTAAATCCATTTGGTTAGTTCTGTTAATTCTACTGTGTCTCTGTTTAGTTTCTGATTCCATGATCTGTCCATTGCTGAGAGTTGGCTGTTAAAATGCCCCACTATTATTCTGTGAGGTGCAATGTGTACTTTGAGTTTTAATAAAGTTTATTTTATGAATGTGTGTGCCCTTGCATTTGGAGCATAGATGTTCAGAATTGAGAGTTCATCTTGGTTGATTTTTCCTTTGACGAGTATGAAATGTCCTTCCTTATCTTTTTTGATAATTTTGGTTGAAAGTCAATTTTATTCAAAATTAGAATGGCTACTCCAGCTTTGTTTCTTGGGACCATTTGCTTGGAAAATGTTTTCCAGCCTTTTACTCTGAGTGTCTGTCTTTGCCACTGAGGTGCATTTCCTGTATGCAGCAAAATTCTGGGTCCTGTTTATGTATCCAGTCTGTTAGTCTATGTCTTTTATTAGGGAATTGAGTTGGTTGATGTTAAGAGATATTAAGGAAAAATGATTGTTGCTTCCTGTTATTTTTGTTATTAGAGGTGTAATTATGTTTATATAGCTATCTTCTTATGGGTTTCATGGAAGATTACTTTCTTGCTTTTTCTAGGTTGTAGTTTCCCTCCTTGTGTTGGAGTTTTCTGTCTATTATCCTTTGTAGGGCTGGATTTGTGGGAAGATATTGTGTAAATTTGGTTTTGTCATGGAATATCTTGGTTTCTCCATCTATAGTGATTGAGAGTTTTGTTGGGTATAGTAGTCTGGCTGGCATTTGTGTTCTCTTAGGTCTGTATGATATCACTCCAGAATCTTCTGGCTTTATAGTCTCTGGTGAGAAGTGTGGTGTAATTCTTATAGGTCTGCTTTTATATGTTACTTGACCTTTTTCCCTTTACTGTTTTTAATATTTTTTCTTTGTTTTGTACATTTGATGTTTTATTATTATGTGACAGGAGGAATTTCTTTTCTGGTCTAGTCTATTTGGAGTTCTGTAGGCTTCTTGTATGTTCGTCGACATTCTTCTATGTAAGTTTTCTTATGTTAGGAAAGTTTTCCTCTATAATTTTGTTGAAGATATTTTTTAAGTTGGGAATCTTCACTCTCATCTATACCTATTATCCTTAGGTTTGGTCTTCTCATTGTGTCCTGGATTTTGGTGTTTGGGTTAGGAGCCTTTTGCATTTTGCATTTTCTTTGACAGTTGTGTCAATGTTTTCCATGGTATCTTCTACACATGAGATTCTCTCTTCCATCTCTTGTATTCGGTTGGTGATGATTGCATCTATGACTCCCGATTTCTTTCCTAGGTTTTCTATCTCCAGGGTAGTCTCCCTTTGAGATTTCTTTATTGTTTCTACTTCCAGTTTTAGATCCTGGATGGTTTTGTTTAATTCCTTCACCTGTTTGGTTGTGTTTTCTTGCAATTCTTTAAGGGATTTTTGTGTTTCTTCTTTAAGGGCCTCTATCTGTTTACCTGTGTTCTCCTGTATTTCTTTAAGGACTTGTTTATGTCCTTCTTAAAGTCCTCTATCATCCTCATGAGAAGTGATTTTAAATCTGAATCCTGCTTTTCAGGTGTGATGGGGTGTCCAGGACTTGCTATGGTAGGGGAACTGGGTTCTGATGATGCCAGATAACTTTGGTTTCTGTGCTTATATTCTTGTGCTTGCCTTTCACCCTCTGGTTAACTCTAGTGCTACCTGCACTCACTGTTCCTGACTGGAAACTGTCTTTCCAGTTATCTTGCTTGTGTCAGAACTCCTAGGGTCCAGATGTCTCTGTGATCCTGTGATCCTGAGCTCCTGGGTGGAAGAGCTCCTAGGACTCAGGCTTCCTCTGGGATCCTGAAATCCTGCTGCTCTGAATGCAGTGGTCCCTCTGCTGCTCCGAATGCAGTGTTTCCACCACTGCTCACTTTGGTCTAGGAAGGTTCAGGATAAGTTGTCTTCACGGAACAGACCTGCTAGGTGTCTGCTCCAGCCAAAAGGTGACTCAATGATTTTAAAAACAGAAAACCAAGCACTCTCTCTACCCCTAAGTTTTCAAGGTTACTATGTTTTCAACTCTGTCACATTGCTTCTCATTTGCTTTAACACAGTTACATAACTGTCTGGCTTCACTTACATGGAACATGGCTAGCCAAATTTGGAGGTACAGCTCATGACCATAGGAAAAATAATCAATGCTTTCTTTGAACTCTTCAGGACTAAGGGTAAAGGGATTCAGATTAAGCTAATCTGATAATCCACCTCTGTCATGATTTAAATCTCTTTTCCCTACATAGGACGTTTTGAGTGTCTTTAACAGATCATAGGGCAAGAGTGTGAAACCTGAAATGTGGCTGCCTGTCATACAGAGGCATTGGTACCCCTTAGAATGTCCATTGCTTTCTCTTTGTAGGTTTTCTTTGTGGCATGGAGCTGAATATTAGAGATGGACTTAGCTTGATTTTCCCCCTGCCTTGCAACAAGTTCTCTGAGCCACTCCCTTGGTACAGCTCTGCTCTGTAGACTCAGAATGGTGGGAGCACTTGCTAGGAAGGTCTGCACAGCATAGGTTAATATATTTCTATATTAGTAGCATAGGTTGAAAAGTAAATGCAATGACCCAGGTGTCCAGCATTTCTGTGGTACTGTGAGGATTTGAAGCTATTAAAAGGACAGCCATTTCAAGGCTGGCAACATGTTAAATTTATATCTCACCTTTATTACAAATCAATTGACTAAAATTGTGGAGGCTAAATATTTCCTTACTCTGAATAGAGTGAATTATTTCTATTCAGAAACCAGGAAACTAGTGGGACTTGCCTTCATAAGCAGGGCTGTTGATTAGCTCTATTTTGTCTTCTGAAGAGTTGTCATCAAGAACAGCAGGTCTTTGGTTGCATTCTGTAGAAGTGGCAAGATATCCACAGGTATAGCCCTTCTGTATTTTCTAGCTACACTTGCAGCCCCTGGAAGAGTTTTTTTTGAAAGAAAAATGTAAGTACCTGGCTTAGTTTATTATTCTTGTTCTTGATGTTGTTGCAATTTATGTGTTTATAAATTAGCCAAACTACTTTTTAGCTTAACATGAAGGATAAATGCCTACTGAGTGGAAATATAAATATGCAGAGTTTAGGTAACACAGAACTTGTGTTACTTCCTGACATAATTTTGTAGTCAATTGGAACTATAAAGGGTCAATTGTTGGAAAATATCAATTGAGCATGCTGAAGCAGACTTGGATTGTATTTGTCAGATTGCTTTGCAGAGGTAGAGATTGTTCCATATTTGAAGGCTTGTGTCATTTAAAATAATATTTAAAACCTTTCCCTTCCTAACTATCTTTAGAAACCTCAGATGTATTGTTTCTTAGATGATGGATGGTAGCTGTGCTTGCTACATACCATCTTGGGTGCAGACTCTGAGGTGGTTATCTGTAGTTAGGATCTGTGCTCTGAATCTATTCCTGGCCCAGGCAGAAGGCATTCATTATCAACCATAAAATCTCAAGACCTGGTTTGGCCATTCAGAAAGCTGTGATGATGAATAATAAATTATTATCGGACTTTCTTAATCATGGATATGGGCTGCCCTCAAGTATTCAAGCAGTTTCTGGGAAAGGGCTGTCAGTAGCAGTGTTGCTCCCAGCTGAGAGAATAAATCTCTCAGTCCCAAGAAGACAGGACTGCTCACACAGCCACAGCCATATACTGATCTCAGTAATTGTTGCACTTCGGACAAGGGAAGGGGAGGATCCCCTGTGTATGCACCAACACATTTTCCATTGCCCTGCATGGGTGTTTCTTCTATCCCTCTCAGCTATGTAGCAGCACATGTACTAAGTCTGGGACTAAGGAGCTGCTTTTGGTGAAGCTTTTTCTCTTGGTCACAGCTACAGACTGATTCTTGATTTCTCCCTTGCTATCCTCCCAGTACTGATCCTGCATCTTGCCAGCAATGTGACTTCTTTAAGCTTTGGTCCCTCCTTCTATAAAATGGGAAAGGCAGTCCCCACCTCACTGGGTGGCTGTAAAGACAAACTGACAATGTAGGGTGGTGTCTGGCATAGAACACTCGCTCTGTGAAAGACAGCCTTTCTCCCTGGTGGCCATTGCTATCATTTGCTGGAGCAAACATTTCTCCAGTGTCTTAGTACTGTTATTGTTCTATTGCTGTGAAGCCACGCCACGACCAAGGCATGGAATTAACTCATGAGTGATCAAAGATAAGCCCTTCACCCTCCAGAAGTCCCGAATCCTGTTTTAAAGAACTAGACCAGGGCCTGCATTGCCACAGGGAGACATAGTTAAAATAAGAGATGGAGAGAGGAGCGATGGTAGTGATGTTAGTAGGCAGGCTTAAGAAGCTGCTATGTAATTGGCACTTAAACTCTGCACAGTGTTGCTCAGCTTGGCAAACACATGGATATTGGCTGAAATTATAATGGACACTATTCTATTTTGAATTTTACCCTCCCCCTTTGTCTGTCTGTCTCTGTTTGTGTATATGTATGCATGTATATATGTATATTATAGTTGTGTATATATATATACCCATATATATGTACACACACACACACACACACACACACACACACACACACTTGTGTAGGAGCCAGAGGTTGAGGTCTGATGTCTTTCTTGTTGCTCTTCATTTTACCTTTTGAGCCAAAAATCTTCACTGAATCTGGAGCTCATACTTTTAGCTAAGCTATTTGGTCAATGAGCCCCTGGGGTCTACCTTTACATTACCTCCTCAATGCCAAGGTTACAGGCTCAAGCCACTGTGTCTAGCTTTTTGACCAGGGATCTGAAATCAAGTTCCCATGCTTGTGCAGCAGCACTCTTTCCCGTGGACCCCCCTAATCCCCCGCTTGAACTTTTACGTCCGGGTTCTTTGATTATACATGGGACAGAAGATTAACAATCTCTTCTAGTCCAAAAAGTGGGGTTAATTTTTAAAGTCATTAAAGGCCCTTTCTTTGCTAAGTCTGTAACCCTTTTTTAGTGATGTTATCATTGTGCCAAGTAGGGATAAACTTATATTTTCATATATCATGCATGTAACTAGTTTTAACAGCTTTGCTTTTTTTTTTT